>NEWO01000124.1:793980-815757 GCA_003013225.1 Phalaenopsis aphrodite | reverse complement strand
TTGGAACTCGACAGTAAAGGCGGGCGTTTGTAAAATTCCTCTCTTTTGTATATTTGATTTATTTATTTAGGTTTATTTAATTTTCTTTTTTGTTTTAATTTGAAATAAAATATAATAAATGAATTAAAATAAAACAAAATATTTTTTAAAAAATTCAAACATCTAAAAATTATATTGTGTATAAAATATGTCAATTTTTTTTTAGAATAAAATCATAAATATATAAAAAATATATTAAATAAATATATTTTTAAAAATAAGTAAAAAATAAAAAAAAAATTGATCTTAAGCAGTCCCTTAGTTGTATAAGAAAACCGAGGTGATAATGAGAGCATGGTAATTTTAGGCCCGTTTTAGTTTAGAAATTTCATGCACACGAATAATTATGAAAACTTAACTCTTATGTGAAAAATATTAGGAATAAAAATTCAGGATATTTAAATTTCAAAAGTTTTTGTTGTACTACTAGTAATAAGAGGATATTAGTTAAATGTTTTCATGAAGCTAATTAAAATAATGATGATGGTGGTGGAGGCATTTGTGTTTGTGATCATGCATGCCACATATGAGCAAGATATGTGTGGACAATAAAAACGGTCAACTCATCTGTTGGCCAAGTTTGCAAAAACGATCATGCCTTCAGTTGGCTTACTCTAGTGAAATCGACTCAACTAGCCAACTACGATCATGCCTTCAATTGGCTTCTTCTAGTGACATCGACTCAACTAGTAATGTCTTAGGATAAGGCAGTGTAGCTAACCAACTACTCATTGGAATGACTACATGTGTTGACACCAAATTAATATGATATGCATGTTATGTATGCATGTATGGTGGCATCTAAAAGTAAAATTGGCATGGACATAGGGTATTTTGATATTGTGTCACTGAGAATAAAAGAGCTACAATGGGTGCCTCAATAAGGTATGCTATAGAATTCAGCTCATTCCAAGTGTGGTTGATGGAAGATTTAATGGTTTTATGGAAAAAGGACTTATGGGTACAAGAAGCAAAGTAAATGTTAATGCATTTCTAAAATATTACTTAATTAAATATATTCTAACATTTATGCAGGCTCACCATGATCTTGTGTTCACCCATCACGAAACCCCCTTATGTTGATGCTTTCTTATGCATGGCTTCATATGTGTGAAATCTCTACCTAATACTTCATTAAGTAGACATAGTTTTCAAGTTAACATAAACTTTTGGATGAAAGTTTTGCATACAAACATAATTCCTCTTTTACCATTCTCTTCATGTACTCAATGTGTATAACAGAATCACCATTTGAAAGAGCTTCCTATACCACCATAGTCTAGGCTCAATTTTGCTTTGCTAAATTTCTCTTTTGAGAATACTCGGAAGCAACTTAGGCTCTTCATAAGTCCACCCAAATTAGCTTTCAAATTTAAAATGTTTTTTCCCTAAACTTACAACCATTAGTCATATTTGATTTAATTGTTTATTTATTCAAAATAGTTTCATTCGAATTTGAGCCGGCGTAGGTGGAAATTAGCTTCACCATTATCAATATATTTTCTCATATGTGATCTAAAGAAACCACATGTCGATGAAAGTGCTATGAGCCTACTGGTGGTGATTTTTAATAGATCAAAGTTTTAACAACTAAATTGAAGGGAAGATTTAAAAAAAAAAACTTTTCTATTTACATACAGATTCAATACAAATAAATATTAAATTCTTAGTAAAATTTCAAATATATTTATTTTCCTCTCATTAAAAGAGGAATTTGGAGATGAACTAATGAGACATAAAAAATTAGGAAGCATAAATATTTGGAGTAGTTTTCAATTTTCAAAATAAGTTGAAAAAAAATAAGCACACATCAACACATCACAGGCTAATGTTGTTCACTACTGACTACTTTTTTACTGCCTCTTGAAATCTAGTGGGTATTAGGTCATTGATACTTAACAAACATTATTATTGTATGCAATCTCGAAGATAATATATGTGAGGAATGATACAACCAGAATAGTCAAACTTTACTTAATTTGGTTGATTTGATGCCATTCATGGCCCAACTCGAGCACTCCAATAATTCATTAATTTGGTGCAATAATTTTTAAATTAGTAGATCATAACATTTTTACTTTTAAAACGAAGTCAAATTGGGAGATGTCACAATCTTCTAGGTTTTATTGAGATAAGTGCTTAATTTAAATTTAATTTTTAATGAGCATTTCAATGTCTATTCAAATACGATAATTTAATTTCATATAAACTATTTTCTGTGATTGTAATAAAATTAATGAAAGTTGATTCACTTAAAAAAAACATAATTAATTAGCTTATTTATAATAGTTTCAACATGTCATATTATTTATAATCAAATATCCTTATTTATATTAGACACTTATTTATTCTCCATGATATATGTTTAATCCTTATATTTCCATGAATCACGCCCAATGAATAGAGTATAAGATAGGGAGAGAGAAAGAGAGAGAGAGAGAGAGAGAGAGAAAGAGAGAGGGAGAGAGAGAGAGGGAGAGGGAGAGGGAAGTGCGTAATAATTAATTGTAATTTGATTTGTTGATTAGAATTTTCTTGAGAAATGATTCCTCTCCTTATAGAGGAGGGAGTACAATATATGAAGTTACCTTTATACTTCTACTTTAATGGCGGTTGTAAAATTTATTCTAAATATGTCACATATGTGAGCTCGAAGCCTAGCTGCTCTCTGGCTGGATTGGTTGGACTAGCAAGATCTTGGTAGATGTTGCAGGTTGTTTAACCTTAGTAGGTGATGCCGATTGGCTATACTAACGATACCTTCATTAATCCTCATTTGAGGTGTTGATAGGTTTTGCTGGCTGATTAGGTCTAGTAAAGCCAGTTGGTTGCCTAATCTTTTACTAGCTAGGGGTCGGCATGATTGATTAGATTAACTAAGTTTTGTTGATCAGTTGGTTGGGTCCAACCAACAAACCTCTTTCCCTGACGAGAAAGTCTTGTTGGCAGAGTAAAACTAGGCTATCAGGTAGAGGTTGAATGGCCATTATCCTATAGATAGCCGCCCTCAGACGAAGAGATCCTGAGGAATGGCTAAGGTTTGTCTTGTAAAATATTGATGGAAATTTGGGAGACTTCTAGATGTCTCCAATATAATTGCAGGACATGAGGGGTTAACACCTCCCTAGTGTCAGTTTCATTGTGGTCATTGACTCAGATTATCCTTTGTCTTTTTTCTGACTGAACCGCTTAGGTTCGGATTACTTGGTAGACCTTAAAACTTAGTTGGGCTTGAGTTTGTTACATCCAGTCATACAGCTGGGCTTTTTAGCCTTCTCTTGGAGGGTCCTTCTTTGATATAACTTTTCCCTTCTGAACTATCATATTTTTTCAAGGTCTGTGTTGGCACTTTTTCTATGTATATATATTTAATTATTCAATTCACATCTTGAAATTCATGCTAAGATAAGAACAAGTTATTTTAAATGCAAAAAGTAATTCTTATTTATGACTATTCAGTGATCTAATAATTGAACTCTCTTTCGTGCCCTTGATTCCTATAAATAGGACATGAAGGATTTCTTTTCCTCGTTTTCCTTTCAACTTCTTCTTGTCTGTATCAATTGAACTCCAAGCACCATTAAAGTGAATAAGTCAAACTCAGGGGCATTTGGAGAAATGAAATTGCGGTCCCATCCTACAATTGAGAAGATGAAAAGTAAGGTTGTTGTAAAGAAAAGGAAGGATCGTAATCAACTGGATCACGGGGATCTTCCGACTAGCACAATGGTGGTCAAAGAGCTTGATCAGGTGATCCATTTGAAAATCTGTCAGTCCCCCCTAATATAGAGATCCAAAACTTATCGAATGATTGGATCACAAATGAAGTTTTTGGTGCACTGGTGCCACTAAGGGCATAAGGAATTATTTATGCTTCATTACACCTAGGGCATAAGAGTAGCCTGGTGTGAATGAGGTGTTTTTACAACATATGAGTGGGATTGAATTCTTAGTATGTGGAGTTTTGGTATTGCTTAGCTGATTTTTATTTATTTATAAAGTTATTTTTCTTTATATTATCTCTTGGTGTAGCCCACTTATCTATAAAGATTACGATCACGATTTTCTTTCGATAGACATTGATTCAGACTTGACCACGACGCTAGTGGTTGGAGCTTAGGGACTAAGTAGAGGAGGAGAACTCTCGGGTGAGGTGATGGGCTTTACCATCCAAGCAGTCTCAGTGAAGCACACAGAGAAGCAATTAATGGATGTTAGGTGTCTCATGGATCATTCTGCATGAGATGGAGGACTCCTCTCAGAATGATAGGATCCCCCGAGTTGAGGAGATGCTCGGGTTACTGATAGATGTTGAAAAGGTAGACGATATGGAAGTAGAGATGACCATTCTCTCTGCATAAATGGCTGTGCTTCGCGAGGAAGCGATCCCATTTCAGAAGGAGTTATTAGTCATTCCAGAGATCGATTTCATGTATTGGGTTTGAACATAGATAGAACAGGTAGATTGATTTAAGCTATGAGAAGAGGTCATGTATAAGAGGCTTCTTCAACGAGGGTTTATCTCAACTAAAGTAGTAGATAATTTTCTTGTGAGTTATTTTGTCTTTGAATAGTTTCCAAGCATCGTTTGTAATTTTTTAATTTCTGAAATAAAATTTAATTTTCTATCTTGAATAACATGTTGATGTGATTTTTCTGTTAGAATGATTTTGAAACTGAGTAATTACACTCTCCCCCTATGATGATTCAACTTTTTCTCCCCCCTAGAAATAGGAGTGAGTGATTTTTTTGCACGATGCTTCCTTCTTCTTTCCCTCAACTTCTTTTTGTTCTCTCAAGCATCTTTTCTTTATTATTCATTTGCATGGCTCCAAGGTTTTCTTAGTAGCTCTTAAAATTGTTACCTTCCACCGAGAAATCCACCATATCAAATAGGCTGACCTTCTTGAAAGCACTTATTTCTACGACCCCATCGAGCAACTCTGAGCAGTAGAGAGTTATGACCGAGTGATGAATAAGTTCAGGGATGATCTCTTCTTATACTAGGATAAACTCAAGCATGGTCTTAGTCTACCCCTTTACCAAGACTTGTGGGCAATTTTCAATTGCTATAGGCGATTCTTGCTTAAGTCATATCAAGTTTTTCCACCAGAATGAGATTCCATGGTTGACAAACCTCTTCACCTATATGTTTATGTTCCAAATCACTTGGGATGGTTATGTCCAATTCTCAATAGCTACATGTTCCAACTGTTTGGGTTAGAAAATAAAATAAAAAATTGAATGATTTGTTTCTTAGCCATTTTATCCTGGTGGTTGGGGAATCCACGTCCTCCTGATGTGAGGAGAGGTTAAGAAGACAAAATCTATGTCAGGTCATCTCAGTGTCTATGGAGAAAGAATCAATTGGCAAAATTTGTTATCTTTGTATCCAAAACTACTCTTGTTGTTGTTCATAAAATATTCACCGGTGAATTAACCATTACTGAGAGGAAATCTAAACATTCTCTATCAAATGTGGGTTCTTTATGAGTGCATTGTGAAGAAGGCATTGGGATGTTGACTTATGCCTCAATTAACTAATCCATCATTTATCAATATACAAATAATATGCAAAGCCAGCTGATTGTCTCTTATTGCTTTGACAAAAACTGGATCCAAGCCACATCACAAAAATGGGCCAATATTTCAAGAAGAGCAGGTAACTCCCTAAGAGGGGAAGGCCGCAGTCGCCAGTCTGAGTGTCCCACCACCTCTGCCTTCCTTAAAGAAGTAGAAGGATTTCCAACTTCTATGGGGTTTTTTTTTGTAAGAATCCAGACTTCAAATAAATAATTTGTTGTAGTGACCGAGTATTTTTCGTTTGACTCTTTTTTTTTGGTAGAGTTAGGTAGTGTTATGGTCAACTGACTATAAACACCTGAACTACCCAAAAGAAGATGAAACATGAATCGAAGGATGAATCTCAACTAAACAATCAATGTTACTTCAGATGATGTTGATTGATGAGTCTGACATAAGTTAGGGTCGGCACACATACCATCGGTTTGATTCAATAGGTTTGTCTGAACCATGTGTTGATATATACATATCTACCTTTTCACCCAGATTATCGGAGGCTCCTGCATGATTGTTTGCTCTGCAGTATAAGCCCTAACATTTTAAGAAAATCAAAATTTTATTTGAAAATGAGAAGCTCAACTTTTTTAGGACAAAATTACAGCCTTTATCAAGAGTTTTTTTTAAGTAGCCTCAGCTACTTAGGATGTAATTAAATATATAAGTTTTCTCCTATAGAATAGAGAAGACCCTAAAATTAATCTGAACCCTTTCTAGTTTCTGAGTTAGATAGGGGCATTGATCTATCAGGTTTAAATAGTAAAGTCATTCAGATGTCCAAAATTTTCTTTTATCAAAGAATCAAGCACATCACAAAGTTCTTTTTCTCCCTTCTAAGGTTGTTTACTACTTTTGATGACATATTTGATTATTGGAACAACCAAAACCTTTGAACCTGCATGAAATTCAAAAGCCCAATATCAGAGCGAGAAAACCAAAACCCGTGGAGAATCACAATGACAATCGCCACGTCAACGATGAAAAGTAGCTACGAGAGGATTATCTTCTTATAGAGTTATGAAAAAATCTTCAAAACATTCACCATCAAGACTTGCATACTTATCACATGGCTTGTTCTATTCATTCAACACTTAGAGTTACAAAATAATAAAATATTTGAGTGTGATAACCTATAAAATTTTTAAATTCTAAATTATAAAAATTTATTCACATTAGTCTTAAGACATTAAACATATCATTTATACTTAGGAGGCTTAATTTTATAATTGAGTTGTAAGAACTGTTTCTCCTAATAAAAAAATGCTCTATCCTATTCTACATCCATTGAAACTGATTATGTATGGTTTTACTGCTTTTAGGTGATTTAGAGTGCAACCCTTTCCAGGTAGGTCCTGGTTTATTACAATGGACATATATCTGTTGAGATTGTATATTACTTTTGACATTGTATTTTATTATTTAAATATATATTTTCTCTAATCTCCTGGTTTGAAAATCAAATAAACCAAAAATAAAACCAACTCCTTTATACATTTGGTGTTCTGAAGGGAAGACATGTCTAATAATCTCTATACTTTCTCCAGATTGGCACTTATTTCTTTCAGGGTTAAGAGGCAGCCAATAAATTTTCTTATTGATGCCCTAAAGGTTCATTTGAATGGATTTAGCTATGTTATATTTTCTAAGAGTATCGATGGTTTCTTTTATGTCATGAATGTGCTACTCATTTGTTTTACATTTAACTAACACAATATCCACATACACATCATTATGTTTACCTTCTGTTTAAAAAATATTACATCCATAAGTCTCTGATAAGTAGCCCCAACATTCTTAAGCTCGAAAGACATTGCATTAAAGTAGAACACACCCTCATTTACTTTAAAAGATATTTTCTCCATATCAGCTGGGTGCATCTTTATCTAATTATATCCAGAGAAAGCATTCAAGAAGCTCATCACTGAATGACTGACTGTCGAGTCCATCAACACATCAATCCTTCGGTAATAGGTAGTTATTCATCAGGAAGACAGACTTCAGGTTGGTGAAGTCAACACACATCCTCTACTTGTCATTAATATTTTGAACCATCACCACATTTGATACCAAAGTCAGATAATGCCCCTCTCAGATATATCTGACCTCCAATGGCTTCCACACCTCCTCACAAATCAGTTCAGCCAAGGTAAGAGATGAAAACCTCATCTTCTTTTTCATTGGTTGGGTCGGTAGGTTGATGTCTAGTCGGTAGCAAGCAATGTCGATCAATATTGCTGGCATCTTGGCCGTAGATCATGTGAAAGCATCTTGGTGGATCTTAAGAGTTTGGAAAAGCAAATCCTTCAACCTTTCATCAAAAGCTTTTATTGTCAGAAAAATTTACCAAGCTCACCATTGACCATAAAGATTTGGAAGGTAATCTCGTTGGTCTCGAGACCCCCTTTGTGTAGGTTGGTAACCTCGAGCGGCTCTTGTTCAACACTACTGTCCTCCTAGAGGTAGCATGTCCTAAATTGCTCTAAGTTGCCCCATGTGGTAATCAACTCTTCAACACCTTAAATTTTCACCTCTACATAGTATGTTGAGATCACATCTTTGAAATAGTTGAACGGAGGTCGGCTAAAGATAGTGTTGTAGTTTGATGGTGAATAAACCGCCAAGAAGTCCTCTATGTTAATGTATTGCTTCTTGTTTCTTCTCAAGAGACTTGCAGGGCCATTATTCCCAGGGCTTCCTTTCTTTCAACAGAGAAGTCATAAAGCGGCCTAACATATGTTATTAGTCAGTCACTCTTTAGGCTTATTTTATCAAACACCGACTTAAAAAGAATGCTTGTTGAAATGCTAGTGTCAACAAGCATACTGTCTATTTGGCAATTATTTATCAATTTGGAAATGATTATGTCATGAACATAATTTTTTTTCCCTTGGGGGGAAATCCTCATCAGCAAAGGTAATGAGAGGACATGAGGTTTGATTTGGGATGAAGATGGCTGCACAAATCTCTTTTAACTAAAGCCTCTTGAGGTTGGCTCGGCATGAAGATTCTTCGCCTCCTTCAAAGATGGATGGGACTATGCTAACAATTTCAATGAAAATCACCCAGACTAGCTAATACAAGATTTATTCTACTGGATTTTTCCCTACAACTGAGTGTTGGATTCTAATACCACAAACTCCTTTAACTTGTTGGCTTGAATCAGCTCTTCAATCACAGTTTAGATGTGTTGACATTCTTGTGTTGTGGCGTGGTCCCGATGGTATGTACAATATATCTTTATGTTATGGAGAAAGGCTTTGTTCCTCATTGAGGAAGCTCTCCTGAAATAATCCTTATTCTAGATGGTCTCATCAATCTTGGCCATGAATCTCCTTAGTGAAGTTGTTTTGGGCATTTCATGATGGGGTAACAGTCACTCATTATATTGATTTAGGTATCGATCCGGGTATCGGACATGACTATCGTAGTTGTAGGGTCTGTTGACTCGCCTGTGGTTGCTTGGTGACCAATTTTCTTTGTAACACGGGCAAAAAAATAGGAAGTGAATCATCATTTGCTCTCCATTTGTTGTCTTTAGGGGCCCTCTTCTACAAATGATGTGTGAAAGACTCTGCTCTAATGAAAGTAGGGGTGGTATTGTACTCTTTGGATGGTATGATGTTATTGGCTAACTCTAAGAACTAGGTAAGGGTATTCAATCATATAGACCCAGAACGCATTAGGGTGGACCTTTCCTTTACCCTTGGGTAAGGGTGACATGTGCTACTGCAGGTTCTTGTTCTCGCTCCTCCAACACCTCCTTCTAGAATCATGTTACGAATGAGTGAAGGCTCTCATTCTGCCCCTGTGCTCTCTGCAGGAGGGCTTATGAACTCTTTAGTGGTTGTTGTGCACTAGCGAACTGCAAAAAAAAATCCCCTTGAAATAAACGAACATAGTGATCACCCTTGGTAGCAATCTATTTAACCACACGAGGGTCAATTATCTCAATGTGTTGAAAAATATGTGACACTTCGATGGGTATGTGATCTTTGTCAAGCAGACAATCAACTCAAAGGAGGCTATGTGGTCTGCCAGATTAGTTTGACCCTTTTTGGACTAGAATGAGAATTATAAATCATTCTGGGTGCTCAATTTCATAAATCTTCCAAGAGAATGCATTCTCTGACTATTAGGGCACTTCAGTGTGTCTAAATCACTGTCTATCTTTTGTTGTCGAGCCAACACTGTCAAGGTATTGGGAATTTTTTTTCCTTTCCACAAGCGGAGGTGCTCTTTAGCTGTTGGGTTCCAACCCTTCCTCTTAAGGTTCTGCTCCTTTCTCCGAGCAATTCCTCTTTGAGGCCATTCGTCATATGGTCCTTTAGTTTCTGGATTTTTTATTGGACAAACTCTCAAGTGCACTCCATGTTAGCATTGTCTTTGTTGAGATTTCTTTCTCCGTGTGTTAATCCTCTTCTTGTTTGTGACATGATTCATGTGCATCAAACCCAAGTAATAGAGTGTAAGATATGAGAGTGAGTGAGTGAGTAAGAGAGAGAAAGAGGAAAGTGCAAGGTAATGAACAATAATTTGAATTTTTGATTATCCTTTTCTCGGGAAATAATCCCTCTATTTATTGAAGAGGAAGGGGTACAATATGTGAAGTTACTTTTATGCCTCTACTTGAATGGGAGTTGTACAAGTTATTCTACGTAGTTCACATATGTGGGCCCAGAGCCTAGCTGCAGTCTTAATCAGCTAGCTAGGTTGGCAAGACCTTACAAGATGCTGCTGGTCAACAAACCTTGGTAAGCACTATCGGACGGCTAGACTAACAAGACCTTGAAAAATGCTCATTTGGGCGGGCAAATGAGGAGTTGATAGGTATCACCGGTCAGTCAGGTTCAATAGACGTTGTTGGTTGGTTGATCTTTTACTGGCTAGAGTTTGACAAGATCAATCCGAGTAGTTAAGTTTTGTTGATCAGTTGGTAGGGTCCTGTCATCAACCCTCGATCCTTGATGATGAACTCTTTTTAGCAGAGTGAAACAAGGCAAACAAGCAGAGGTTGAGTCACTATAATCTGATAAATATAGTCCTTTGATGAAATAAGCCAAAGGGATGACAAAGATTGTCCTATTAACATTTTATGGTGTTTTGGGAGACTACTAGATGTTTCCAATATAACTGCTGGAGCCAAGGGGTTAGTTTGTCCCTTGGGTCAGTTTCATCGTGTTGATTGGCTCTTATTATTCTTTCTCATTTCTGGCTGAACCGCTCAAGTTCGAGTCCTTTAGTGGCCTTTATAATTTAGTTGGTTTTAGCTTTGTTACATCCAGCCAAACAACCGGGTCTCCGGGTCTTCTACTGAAAGGCCTTCATTTGATATATTTTTCCCTTTTGGACTACCAGTTCTCCTCGAGACTCATGTTAACACTTTTTCTATGTACAATATATTAAGTATATTACAATAGGATATTTCTATGGACATATAAATGAAATATAAGAATAAGGAAAGTTCTCTGACAACATGAAAAATATCATATATGAATGAAAATAATATACTAAAGTGAATAAACCAACTAAAAGCAAAATTTTCCCTTCAACGATAAAGAAACTCCTTATTTAAATATATGAAATACTATATTAATAAGTAATAAATAATAAATAGTAAACAACAATATCATTGCATGGTTGAGCTATTTTCATGCCATATGGCGTTCACCGGCGCCCTCTTCTGCTAAGTGGTGTCATTTAATAATCTCAATGAACAAAATCTTATGTCTTATTAACCACTGTTTTCTGTGGACAGTTTCTTTGTAGCTATTTTGACTGTCCCATTTAAAACTATTTCACAGGAGAAGAGAAACTATATAATTTCTGACGTGCTCGGTCGGATGGTGAATATATAAATGGTTTTCTTAATAAACTATGAATGTTCAACTTATGGAATCTGTTAATAGGCATAAGTTTTATTTAGAAACAAGTTGAGTGTTGAATTTTCTTATTTGTTTGATGAATATTTATTCCTGCAAATGCAAAGTAAAAGTTGAAGCACAAAGGAACAAATCAAATGAGGAGTTGCTTGGTTTGACAATTTGTTATATGATAAGTATTTAAATAATAGGGAGTTTAATCAAATGGGTATCAAAACTTCGACTTTATACGCTGACGGAATTGATCAAATATCTCTGCTATTTTAATTTTCTTTTATAAAAATATGTCTGATTGTTGAGACGAAGATTGAGGCAAATGCCGGTCTTTAGTTATATTTGAAAAGGTCAAATATGATTGTAACAAAAACTTCACTTTTTTTAAGATAGTTGCTGTATTCAGAGCAACATCTTTCTTCGAATAATTGTTTATCGCAATGATTGTTGGTAGCTCCTGTGAATGAATATAAGCTAGGTTTCATCGTTGTTCAAGCCACCCAAATCTTATGCATTTACATATGGGACACTTAAATTTTATTTTTTTATATTTATACCACCCAAACATTCATTCCACATAAAAATACACCACTATTTAACTTTTAAAAGGAAAATACACCTTTTTTATGTACAAGGTGACATATTAAAATTAAGAGAAACCCCAAGTTCGTTAATAAATAACTTTGTGAACTTGTTGGATTTGAATATGTCCTTAGGTGACACCTGAGCCTTATGAATAAAACTAGTAATATTAGGTTAATGAAAAGAAATATAAGGTCTCTCACCACACCACAGCTTCATTGGATCTCAACCAGAATTTCCTTGTGGTCCTAAAGGGGTGAAGCTGGTTGAGGAGGCAAGACTAGGGCAGCTCTTGTAACAAAGCTCGACTTTATACCACGCCTCAGCCATGTGTAAATTGACTACAATAGCATGTATTGTTCCTACATAAGCAACCGAATGAAGTAAGTTAGAGGTATAAAAATGGATAGAGAAAATTCAATTACATAGATTACTTAGCTTTCTTCATGTTGCTCTATAGTTCTAATTTCTTTTTTGCTTCTAAATCCTCATTCTCTTCATGGTGTCAGAGCCTTGGCTCAACAGACAAGGATCATGGACTTCTCCTTTTTAGCCTTGTAAAGGAACAACTAGGCATCAATTATGTTCTTTGGACTGAAGGGGGCAACCATACCTGAACCACTCAAATTTTTGATGGCTCACATAAAAACAGTAGCCACATCTCTTGTCACTCATGAGAATTACATGGTATGAAAGGCTCAAATTCTTAAACTCTTCATTGTAAATGGGTTCAATTCTTTTATCGACAATACCATTTCCATCGTCTCAATCCAATTAAGATGAGATAGGAACACAAATTGAAAACCCATATTGTACTTTATGGTAACTTGTTAATTATAATTTTATTGTTGCTTTCTTCTCTATCATATCTCTCTCCATACTACCATGTTTTACATCTACGCAACACAGTAAACATCTGGATTACTCTAGAGAGCAAATTTCAATTAGCCAATATATCAAGGGTTATATAACTCAAAAATGAGTTGCACAATGATTCCATGGGAACCAACAACATGTCTAAATATTCAATCTAGAGTCTAGTAACAACATAGCAAGAGCATATTCTAAAATTGATAGTGAAGACATCATCCTATATACACTGAATGGACTTCCAACCAACTCTCATGACTTCAAGACAACCATACACACCTAGCTCAACCTCATAAATGTAGAAAATTTCTACTCTATAAATTTTAGATAGCAATGCAAATTAGCTACTGAAGAAGCCAAATAACAACCACCATCTGCATTATTCACAACAAAAGTTAAAAGAGCTAAAACATCAAATAAAACAAACAACAAAAACTATACAAAAAATAAGAAGTACCAACCGTCTTAAGAAAAAATGAAGAACAAAACAATAGTAACATGTCATATCTGTCTCAAGATTGGTCACTCGAAAAATCAATGCTGACATCACACAAAACTCCAATACAATCCCAACTCTTAGAACTAACACACTACCTTGATGATAAGCACAAATATCCACCAAATTAAGAGTGGGTTTTAGACACAAAATCGTCAATAGATCTCATTCCACATGTGTAAAAAATACAAAAACCAATTCCATACATAGGATCTAAACAAGTTACATTTTGAAATCAATAAACTATGGAGATATCACGCACATGAGAAGGTGTACTTCTAACCCTAACTAGTAAGATTACACTATCACCCATTTTTTGAGCCCCACATCTCTCATATAATCTAATTTATGCATACCAACTCACTCAAGATAAAAATTGCCTCATCACCTTTGATGCTAATAGATTTCACAAACAAGATTACCAAACTAAAAAAACTTTCCTCAGTAGTCTGGCTGAAAGAGGGTTGTAACATATCAAAACTCTCAACACCATCACAACTTCAATCATATGACATCAGCAACTCAGACATCCTCACTACAAAGTACACAACTTCATCGCTCAACCAAGCCCCCATCTCAAGATACCAACATTTCATTAAGCATGCCAAGACTACCACCAAAACAAAATTCATAAACTACATTTCAATTCTAGTTATACTACATATACCTTATTAAAGTTATCACATTCACCTGTATGGAGACCTTTTACCCACCCTTTTTTACCTGGGCTTATATATTATGTAACCTTCATAGACAACTACTCCACATATTGTTGGTGTTTTTTAATGCATACAAAATCTATAACAACTACTCATTTTATGACCTTATATAAAATGTTACTCACACAACATAACAAAAAAATTCAACATCTCAATGCAGATGGAAGAGGGGAAAACTTATTACACCACCGACAAAATTATCTTCAAAGAAATGGCATCACCCATTAAATACGTTGTCCCAATACATCTGAACAAAATGGTCTTGCAGAACGTAAACAAAGGCATCTCATTGGAACAAACATAATCTTACTTAACACTACACAACTACCACCCAAATTCTAGATGGAGGCAGTTTTAGTAGTCACATATCCATTTATGGGCTCATTTCCCCAACACACATCACTAATTACCATAACATGTACTATATAACACAAAATCCACATATGATCAACTTTAAACATTGGACTGTACTTGTTTTCCATGAAAACAACCTAACAACCGCCAAAAAATGTTGCCACGAGCACAATGACTCTTTCTTTGCTATAGCTAAAAACACAACGGCTACAAATGCTTTGGCATGATCAATAGAAGACTTATAATCTATGTGTGTCTCGTTCATGAAAACATCTTGTCCCTGCAAATAATTAAACTCCACAATCAATTCAATCTCAAACAGCAAGGACCAATTTTTCACTTCCTGGGAATACAAGTGCAACACACCCAACCAAATATTTCCTACATAAATGAACTATCTCAAAGACCTTCTAAATAAAGTAGGAATTTTGCAAAAAAAAAAAAACTAATATTAACCCGACTACTCATGCACAATGCCTCAAACAAACCACTTTGGTACCTCAAAGGCACCATCAACTACAAACTTCCCATCACCAAAGGGAATCTTCCACTAAAGGCTATGCAGATATGGACTTGGAAAGTGATATTAAGGACAAAAAATCCACCATACATTTTTATATATATCTGGGACAAAAGCTAATCTCATGGTTCACTAAGAAGACACCTACTATGGCCAGGTCATCCACTGAAGCAGAATACAAGGCACTCGCATATACTATTATAAACATAATATAGCTTTGAATACTTTTACAATAGCTCACCCAAGAACAACTTCCACTAACAATCATACACAGTGACAACACATCCACAATCGTTCATGCTCATAATTTAGTTTTTGATGCCCACACAAAAAACATTGAGGTATACTATTACTTCATCAAATACCATATCAAATTAGGACAAACACATCTAAAACACATCATGATGGAAGACAAGATTGTGAACATCTTCACCATATCTCTCTAATCGCAAGACATCAAATACTTACCAACAAGTTGACAAGCAGACCTATAGATCCTCAGTTTGAGAGGGGTAAAGGTGCTTACCTCACCACAGCTTCTTCAAATCTTAGCCAAAACATCCTTTTGGCCCCAAAAAAGCTAAATAGAGCAAAAAGGCATAACTAGGATAACTTTCTTAACAATGCTCAACTTTATACCATGTCTCTGTCCTGTGTAAAGTGACTATGATAACCCTATATTATTTTTCCATAAAGAACCAAAATAATAAGATAAAGTTAGTAAAATAGATAGAGAAAATCACTTAAGTAAATTATATAGCTTTCTTCAAGTTTTTCTCCTATTCTCCTATCTCCATTTCTTCTTGATCCTCATGCTTTTCATAATGGACCTAGAGATTGGAGTGAGAAGATGTAAATATTTGATTCATTCCATTAAAAAAATTACAATAAAAATATCCTTAATGCCCATTTTAGCCCTTTATTTATATAATTTTAAATCGTATGGGAAAATCCATTCAAGAGAAATAAATAAATAAATAATTTTTTTAGGCTAGCAAGTGGACACAATAAGTGAGATCCAAGAAAGATACACATTGATGTCAACTATGGGTGAGTTCTTCAAATACTCTTTTGGCTTGATTAGTGGAGTCGCCAATTGACTAGACATGATTACTCAAATAATTGGATTTGATTGGACTTCTCTTGTGCTCTAGGCAACTATTCTTAAAGAGAGGATGAGTTCTAGTCTCATCTCTCTGGAAAGTAGTTTCTAATATTTTTTTATGTATTGCATTTAACTTAATATGCTGAAATTTTTATTTATTGTGACCTATCAACTAATTGTTGTTCTAATGTAATTAAGCGCTCAATACAATTATTAATTGCTTCTATCCAGTATTTTAAGTGCAGTTAATTCACGTGATATGCTTTATATTTGTTGTTGGTTTTACTTATACTATTGTGCTTTTCTTTTTCTAGTTTATTATTAATGTTAAGCTCCAGAGATTTATCTACAAGCTTGGCTTCTGGGATGGAACTTACATGTCTAAGTCAAATAATTATCATTGAGCTAAAAGGTCCTTTTGAGTTTGTTAAATCTTCTTCTTTTTTTTTTGAAAGGAAAAGCGCCTTATCAATTACCAAAAAAACAAAATACAAGTTCATGGTTCAACCTTTGACATAAGTAATGTCGAGGTCATCCCCTTGAAGCAAAAGTTTTAGCTCACTTGGAAAAACAAATTTACATTACAAGATAAAGAGTGGACTATGAATTTAGCAAGCCAATCAAGAACAAGGTTTCTTTTTCGATGGATGTGTGTCCAAACTACTTGAATGTTTCTTATAAGGGCTAAGATCCTCTTCTTAATGTGCATAAATTGTCAATGAGTATTGTTTTTACTGTTAAATATACTCATTAACCAAAGTGAACCAAACCCCATATGTAGGTAGTTCCATTTCATATGATCAGAATTTCACAGAGCCATAAGTACAACCATAGCTTTAGTAATAATAATCTCATTAGTGACACATGGTGAGGAGAAAATAAGCAGACAATTTTTTTTCCAATCTCTAAAAACTCCATCAGTAACCGCATCATGAGAATTATAACTTCCATATGTATTTATGCTTATACATGGTTTCTTAGGAGCTTACCAAAGTACCAGTTGAGCTTTTTGACCTTCTTCTCTTAAATACTTATATATTCATTAACCTAATGAAGGCTCCCATTTAGAAAAGAAGATATTGGGTGTGTTACCATGGATAACCACCTTATATATGAATGCTTGGATATTAGCCACAATCTGAGCAGCGCCTATAGTTTCCTCTTTATGCTTCTTGTAGCTCTTGACCATCCATAAAAGCCGGAAAATTATATAAAGAAGGATTCCATTTATGTTATTATGCTTCTTGGATTTCTCCTCTCAGAACTTCAAACATTGCTCAAGATCCTGAAACCCACCCATCAACATATCAAGAGATGCCAATTTGTTCTCCAAATAAGCTCCAAACATGTAAGTAAAACTTACGAATAAAAATAAGTGGTTAATGGATTCTTCTTCTTCCTTGCATAATAGGTAGATTGAGGGAACCCTCTTTCCTTTCATCTTAAGGATATCATCAAGTGATATTAGCTCATAATGTAGCCTCCATGAGAAGAAAGAAATAGAAGTTGATAAACAAATGTTTCGAATTTGTTTCCTCCACTAGTAGACACAGATTCATACTACACCACTTATTTTAAGCTTTTTGGTTATTGAATTATGTTGAGAGCATTTCAGAATCACGCTATCTCTGTAGATAATTTTATTGGGATAGTATGAACTATTTTGGTAACTATATCATCCACAATTAACTATTTAAGTTTATCCATCTTCCAGTTGTTATCTTCCCAACAATCAATAACCTTGATATTTTCATCGAAGGGTTATTAACTTCCCAATATTTTGGCCCTCTTTTGTCCAGATTTCAAACTAAGGGTTTGCCTCCCCTGATCCAAGCTCCCATATATATGAAATCCTCATCTTTAGCCCTTAAGTTTAACGTCTTTCCATGTAGCAAAATAAGTACTTCTTTTGTAATATATGTTGGATGTGTATTATCATAGTAATTTTCTTTCATAAATTTTGTCCATAATGAATCTCAAGCCATAAATTTCACCCAAGGCTTAATCATTTTAATATCAACCATAATCTTCATAAGTTTGAAGCCCTAACCTCCAACCTCCACATGTTTATAAATTTTCATCCAACTCCTCCAGTGGATACCCTTGTTTTTCTTGAGCATAGAAATTTATTGAAGATCATTTCCAATCTCTCTTGAGTCTTCTTATTCATTTTCATCACCTATAGAGTATATAATGGAATATAATTAAGCACACTTTAAAGATGACGATCCTACCCTAATTAGACAGTAAAGCATTGGAGCACAATTGAACTCTTCTAATTATCATGTCAACCACATCCTAAAAATTGGATTGTTCCCTGTTACCAATTCTAAATTTCATCTCCAAATACTTGATTGGAAGATCAACATACTAAATATCAGTATATCTATTAATCTAAGTTTTGGTCATCAAAGAAGCACCTTTACCCATGTAGAATTGAAACTTAATTTATTGAATTCCATCCCAGAAGCTATCTCAAAATGATTTAATAGTTTGGAGGTTAACTTAATAACAACTTACTACCATTGGTAAACAAAATCACATCATTTGCATAAGCTAGGTGAGACATCATAACATTGGATCTATGATTGAATTGGATTGTGTTTGAAGCTCATTTAATTTCCTAGATAAGTATTCAAACAACAAAATAAAAAAGATAGGTGATAATGGGTCCCCCTATTTGATCTCCCTCTCAACTTTAAAATGACCATGATTTTACTCGTTTATGAGAAGGAAGTAGTATTTGTTCCTCAAGCACCTCTACGTAAGATTGCAGAAATATGTTGAGCAATAATAAAAGAGTATTCCACAATATCATATGCCTTCTTTAGGTCTAGTTTGATTATAAGGTTTCCTCCTCAACATTTTTTGTTTAAATCATTGATTCTTTTTTTCTAATAGGATATTATCTATTAGATTTCTCCTTTTAAAAATGGTTGATTGTTTTTCAAATAAAAGGTGTGGAAGATGAACTTGAAGTCTGTTAACTAGGATGTTTCTTATAATTTTGGAAACTAAATCAGTCAAGCTTATTCAATGAAAATTTTTCTAGCATCCTTTTTTATTCTCTTTTGGAATGAGTACAATTGTAGCAGTGTTGAAGTATTTTCCTAGTCCCTCACCCTGAAAGTATGCTTGAATTGCTTTGATCACATTCTCATTATTGACCTCCCAACACTTATTATAAAAATATGCACTAAACCCATATGGAACTGTAGCCTTATTACTATTAATGGATATAAGGGCCTGCCAAATTTCTTCATATGATGGGACTATCGGCCGCTAAAAGTTCAATTCTGGAGTGTGAGATGTGGTTTTAATTTAATTTAATGTATATATAAAATTGAATTTTTTTATAAAAATAGTATTTTTAATTTTGAAAAGTAATGTTTTAATTTTGAACATACAAGACTGAGCCGATTTCATATAAACAATAGTTTAAATAAATGAGCGCACCACCACAAATGATGCATCTACCTTGACGAGTAGACACATTGCTTGCTAATGAGGCTCGATTAAATAAACTAAAGAATTTATGACATCTATTTGGTATGTGAACCATTTTTATATAAGCTGATAAGTTCTCATATCTAATATGGAAGATTATATAAGGTTTATATTACCTGAGTTCTTAAAGCTCACTATAGAGGCAAATCCCTACAGTTAATTATATCTTAAATGACCGAGGTCTCCTAAGAAAAATCTCAATTTAGGTCAGGAAATATTGTCTTCAAGAATTTCAAAGGATATGACTTTTCAAAAATCGGACCAAGAAGTGTCAAATGGGAAAGACTCAAATTTGAAACGTTGTTATGGAATCCAAAGGGAGAAGACTAGGGGTTGTCACAGATCCTTAGGAGAATCTCAATGACTTCCCAAGCTATCATATGATTTGGCTTTAATTTTGAGAAGGAGATTATTAAATGTTTCATCCTGCCAATTATTATTATTTAGGGCTTACATTTTCACACAAATAACCTAGAAGATAGAAGCATTTATATCATAACGAACGATAACCTTGGAATCCTAAATTGAGTTAGAGCTTAAATTGCACAACATGATTATGCAAATGCCTAAAGATAAAATGAGGATTTATGTTGCATAAGCAAACAACCTTGAAGTCCTATGGCTTGTTATTTAATTCTTGAAAAAATATGTGCTATTGTAGATCCTCTTGCTATTGTAGAAGGTTGCCCTCATAGTTAGCTCCAAGCTCCTCAACCAACTAGTAGTCCTACAGCCAAAAAATTTAAAGGTTTAAGTGAAAAATTCAGTTCAATCATTATGGGAGGATAAAATTGATTAGAGAGACACCGGTTAGGATCCCACAGTTCCCTCATTATGATACAACTATTTTCTTTTGAATTTACTTAAATTAAACGAGCTGTCAAGCTCATTTAAACTAAAGATCTCATTAGCAATCGTGTGTTACCTCAGCCGAGGGACTCCCGTAAATACAAGACATGTTATGAAGTTGTATTTCAAAGGATTTATGGTTACCTTTGAAAGGGTTTAATTTAATTTTGAAATTTGTTTTAATTTTAAAAGGCTTTCATTTTATCAACCAAACATGTATGGTATGTAGAAGTAGTAGTTAATTGTAGTAAATGAAATGACAAAAAGTAAATAAGACTATAAAGGCATACCTGTCATCTTCTCGATGCTCCCATTGAAATGTTAGAACTTGCAACATATATAATTTTGCAAAGAATTTAAATAAATTCCAAAAATTGAAAAAAAGTGGATTAGTTGAAGATGTATCTACCAAACCCAAGGTCATAACTTGGTGGATCCTTAAGTTTTAATGGGTGATTTTCTTGAGCAAAGAATAATAAGTCTCATGATCCTTCAAAATATCCAAAAGGTCATAAAAGTGTTTGGGGGGGTCCCTAAAAACGTTTTAATCCCTTTAAAATATTTCAAGTTCACTTGACCTTATTATATTATTCAATTGATCATCCAAACTTAGACTTAGTTCAAATGAATTAAATTTATTAATACACCCTATGCTCAGTGAACCTGATGTTCTAATTATCTCAAGAGTGAGGTAATTAGACAGTCGCTTAAGGTTTTATTTAAAAGTTATATGAATGGGTGCCCATAAAGCAAACTTAAGTAATTACGGATCTTATACCACCATTGAAGTTGGGCTTGTAGTGTTTTTAAAATGCTCATAATTAATTATGTTGTCTTTCTAAACCTCATTAAACAATCTTGGATTAATTCTAACTCACTACTAAGCCCTTAACAATTTCATAGGCGAATTTGCAATCATCAAAATATTAATTTAAGTGAAATATATTTTTATTAAAAGATCATGCTATCATCTAATCACCAATTAAGAGCTTTAAATAAGTGAATTATTATCTTCCTAACTAAAGCTCATTACTTTAGGACCATCCAACTAAATTGACTTCAAAGTTATAACAATTTATGAAATTACAGTTTTACCTTTATCATAAAAAGGTGAAAAATTGGTTTCTACCTTTTAACCTATTATATTTCAAACATTCAAAAGAGTCAGTATGATCAAAATTACTCATTTACCCTCTAGTTAATTCTAAATTTTAATTAAGGCATCAAAATCCAAAATTATCATTTTGCCCCTTGGGCTCTCCACTTCATAACTCATCAAATAT
>NEWO01000124.1:773645-791127 GCA_003013225.1 Phalaenopsis aphrodite | reverse complement strand
TAAGTGCCCCTAATCATAAGGAACTTAGAAACTATTTTTCATAATTTTTTTATTTATAATTAAATTATTATAATTAATTTAATGCAAAATTACCATTTTACTTAGAAAATATACTTTAGTGCTCATATTAAATCAAATAAATTTCAATTTTTTACAATAATTTAAAAATGATTATTATTTATAGTGTGGAATCATTTTTATTAATTTTTGAAATATATTAAATTTATTTTAATTTTTATGAATTTTTAAGGCTTAATTAACTATAGTTTTGTGCATAAATAATTAAACTTAATTTATATTTTTCCTATGATCCTTTGACTACAAAAAACCTACCAAAATAAGTTTCATGTTTTTCTGATTTATATTTAAATTTATATAATTATTTTAAGCAAAAATAGTCATTTAGGCTTGAAAATTATGGTTTCAAAGCTTGAGATGCTCTATGCTCTTCGAAAAAAATTAGAGAACATCCCTATTAACATGAGAAATCAACCACTTAAATTTCAAGTCATGGTGAAAATTATTTACTTAATTAGAATTAAAATAAACTAGAGAGTATTTAATTAATTAAAAATCAGAGGCACATCAAATAATTTTTATTTTTATTTCAAATTATTTTCCTCTTCACTAAGCAAGAGAGTATTTTTATTTTATATTTATTATTTTTCTACACCAAGTTATGCATTTTTAAAGTTCTGTGAATTAATTTAAATCATGTTAATTCGATTTTCCTACTTATATGAGTCAATCGTCGCGTCATTCTACGACGCTCCGAACTCACACTTATTGCTCCGCCGTTTGACGCTGCCACCTGAGTCCGTTGCCACGCGTCTGCGCTTTATCATTTAGTTTCTTCATCTGACGCACTTCTGACCCTCCATTTGATTCACACGCGATCAGATGGTCCTCCGTCATTATCCCCAATGGCCATAACCCGTGAACCGTAAGATCTCGCTCGATATTTAACCAAATCAAGTGGTGTTTGTTCCTACACTTTCATCTTGTCTAGACAAACCTATCAATACGGTTACATGCCCATGAAATTATTGTTTTCTATACAAAAGCCCAAACTGAGCTCAATTTGGGGGAAAATGGTCTATACCTTTATCTGAGATGGGAGACCTCAATCAAATGCTTGGAGAAGCTTCAGTGGAGTCTAAAAAACCTCCTGGAAGTGTTGGTTTCCTCTGGTGAATGCTCTGAGCAAGACTTCCTCCAACAAGTGGGGAGGTCTTGGTCTAAGACTAGGTTATGGTGCTAAATAGAGGGAGGTTTTAGTGGGGATCTTCTTAGTTTGGTTTGGGGAAGCTTTTCAAACAATAAGTTTGGAGTTTTGAGAAATGGATAGAAAATGCCCTGGTTTTAAGCTCTGAAATTGAGCTCAAATAGTGAGGAAGATGGCTGGAGGATGGTTGGAATGGGCTTAGAAGGTCTTGGAGGAGCTCAAGAAGCAATTTAGCAAAGTCTCCCCAAGGAAATTGGTGATCTCTCTAGTTGGCCGTGGGAGGTGGAGTTTAATTTGACAGGGCAGTGGTGGCCACCATACCTGGCTAATGGGTGCCAGGAGTTGCTTAGGTGGAGAGGAGAAACATGCAAGCAACCAATTAAGATGAGCCAACTCAGGGAGTTTAAATTTGGGTTTAAAGCTTTGAGTGGCTCTCATTTTTGTTGTTTTCCGACGACTAAGCCGACCGACTAGGGCTGGTGGATAGGCGGCTCAAGGGATCTAAGGGAAGCCTTAATTGGGATTAGCTTAGGGGTTTGATGGTTGATGGCATACCTCCCTTAGTTTAGTCAAATATGGGAAGAGATCCTCTGAATCAAGGGACCTTTGGTCCATGACTCATGTAGGGTGGGCTAGGGGGGTCTAGCCTGGTCTCTAGGGCCCAAAGGCTAGTTGTGGTGACCATGGCTTGGTCAATTTATATGGGTTTGGTTCAATTTAAAGCTTTGGTTCAAAATCATGTCATGAACTTGGATTTGAATTTGGATTTGGCTAGACTTTAAGTTTGGATCAATTGATTGATCAAATTGGCTTGGATGATTGTCTTGAGAAGTTTGGAAAAGAAATTGAGTGATTTTGAATTGATTTAGGGGTTCAATTGGGTGGAATTTGGCTCATAGTCAATTTTGGGCATTTGGGCTAGACTTGAGTTTGGATTGGGCTAGGGTTAGGACTTTGGTCAATTGATGGCTTAAGCTGGTCTAAAAAACTGTCATGAAGAGTTTTGGATATCAATTGGGTAGAAATTTTGGAGTTATGATGTTCAATTTGATGGAATTTAGACTTAGGTGCAAATTTGGGGATTTTGGCTTAGGTTGGATTTGGGGTGAGATTTAAGGCTATTCTACTGCCAATTTAAAGTTCAATTTGGTATGAAGAAATGTTATAAGGAATTTAGAATTCAAAATTGGGGAAATTGGATAGGTTAGGGGGTTTAATTTGGGGAAATTGGCTATATGGTTAAATTAAGTATTTTGGTTAAGCTTGGAATTTAGGTTTGAAATTAGGTTTAATTGAGCTTCAATTGGGATTGGATACGATGAATTTGAGTTTAGAATTGAAATTGGGTGAGATTGAAGTCAATTTGGTAGAAATTGAGGGTGAATTGGGGAATTTGGGCCCTTAAGGGCAATTTGGGGATTTTGGTCAAAAGGGTTCAATTTGGACAAATTAGACTCAATGGGGTGGTTCAAATTTATTTTTTGAACATTATGAGTGATTTTGGAGATTTTGGAAATTTTTAGACTTTTTGAGGTATGAATGACATTTTGGTAATTTTGACAATTTTTTTGGTATTTTGGGGATTTTGAAAAATTTAATGCATTTTGGTCAATTTGAGTGATTTGGAATGGCTTGAAATGATTTTTGAAGAGACTTTGAGAATTTGGGTAATTTTGGGAATTTTTGGAAAATCTAGGGTTTAGGGACAATTTGGTAATTTGGGAATGTTGGGGCCAAGAAGGGTCAAAATTGAGAATTTGGAAAAATTGGGATTGATTGAGAATGTTATTCATGAGGTCACCCTATTTGAGCCATGAGACCAAGAGAACTCCCATTATGGATCCTTCATGTGCTAGTCTTAGCCAAACCCTAGCCTAGGGCTAATGATTTAGGGGACCATCCACATGAGTTTCCAATAGAGGAAGGGATCAAGCTAGGCAGGTTTGGGTTAGGATTGTGAGTTAATGTGAAAGGTTCATGTGTGTGTATGTGTAGACCTGACCAAGAGCACACCACCCAGGGTTAATCCTAATGTCAAACTGTCCTATGGGAACTTCTCTTGAGCTCCACCATATTGGTTCCACCTACTAAGTGCTAGAGGTTAGAACCAATAAGTGGAACTTCAAGATGAGCAAAAAAGAGTATTAGAATTTCTATTGGTGAGGGTTTCATCACTAGTCCTCTACAAATAATCAATAGGAGAGTCGTATGGCTAGATCTTAGGCTTCTAAGGAATAAACTTGTCCTCCAACAAAAGTGAGGTTAACAGGGACTTCAGTTGACTGAAGCAGACTAACATAAGTTTTATTCTCACTGAACATAGAATTATCAACCAACTCAGTTCTAATAGCCCTTTTGTTGAATATCTATTTGATATATTTAAATCCAAATTACTAAAAGTAGGATTATTTGTGCATGATTTAAATTTATCGTTTGTTGTGACACAGTAGGTTAGCTTTTCAGACTTTAAGGTTTTCAACTTTTCATGCTAGGACTTAAAACCAGTAGGATATAACTTCTCCTATTTTGAATTATCAAGTTCTCTGTGGGGTCGACATTTCATACTCTAAAATATGATATTACTAATATGACATGTGCACTTGCGTGAGCCCCCTGAGTTTTGTAGCATCAGGAAGCGGTATCAACGATCTGATCCCAAGGGTGTCCAACATCCTAACTTTATTAATTGGCTTTAGCATAGAGTCAAATCCTTTCTCCATGAAAAAAAAAAACATATGGCGAGTGAGAGCCGATAAAAGAAACAAACTCAACATGACATAGTTGCCCCTCTTACACCATATATACATTAAGGGTGGTTGGAGGCTCGCATAATAGCCTATGACTATTCATTTTTGTATATATATATAAGGGTCATGTGCATGAAAATCCAATGGTCTATTTATTTTATTAAACTATGACTATTATAAATTTTCTTTTATTACATTTAAAAATTTGCTTTTCTCTATTGAAGCAAGAAAGATTGGAAACTTAATATATACACCAAAAAATGGCATGTATGAATCTCAAGGTAGCCTGCAGACCAAATCAAACGCTAGTGTTCAATTGGAGAACTCAAGGCCCTACCAGCCTGAACCCATCCTTGCGGCGGACTGACCACCTTAGCTGGCCACCAACAAAGCATAGGTAGCCACCTATGGTCGGCCAGCACCCTTCAGGTAACCGCAACCGACAATCCTTGGATGTCCAACAAAGACCAACCAAGTGACACCCTTGGTCGAACACCCAGATCCAACCGACCACTGGATTCAATCTCGAACGACTTTCAAAAGCAAGGGTTACCTGACATCCAGATGAATTAGTTGACCGATGCCATCTCATCCAACCAAAGAAATGATATGCTGGTTGAAGAATCTGTGAACATCAAAAGAATCCAAATTCAGTTATGAATATGAAAAGACAATAATATCCTATACTCCTTTTATAAAACCAGGGACATATATGTAATTTTTGCTTTATGACCATCTATCTTCTATAAAAAGAGGGTTCAGTGCATGTAAAAAAGGCTTTTGGCTCTAGAATCTAGACCCCATGTTGTAAAGGGAGAGCTCTCTTCCTTTCTTCTTGTAATCTCTATTTAGATATATAAAATGGGTCATAGAGCTCAAGAATACCCTATTTTGCCCCCGCGGGATAGGTCCTATTGTGCTCTTTTATTTCTTTAGTCTTGCTCGGTTTCTCGTCTCCTCTCCTCTCCTCCCTGGTCCCTGCTGTTCTAACAATCGAGCGTGCTTCATAGGACATAATTGAATTCAACAATATGTATGTATATGCAATAAATATTTAATACTTAATTATATATACATTTTATAATATTATATTTTTTAAATACAAGTAAAAATTATTATTATTACTATTTATCTACAGCATTTTTATTTACATCATTTCATATATGTATAAATGATGCAATTAAATTATTATAGTGTTATTCAAATAATATAAAAATTTAAACGTGGGAAGCCCAACTCGTTATCTCTATCCTTTTTTTATTTCGTGGGAAGCCTTACTCGTTATGTTTACAATTTGCATTACAAAAAAATGGGCATCTGCTAGCCGCACAGGCACCCGAGCACGTACGCTCACCCACGCAGGCGCCCCAGAACGTTTGCCGGCGAGCTCATAGGGAACCCTAGATAATTCTTGATCATCTATGAAGCCGAAACAGGGCATACGACGACAGAGGAAAGCGGAGAAGAAAGAGTGAGTAGAGAGAGACAAGCAGAACGAGCTTGGGTTTGACCAATTCCCATTCTAAGTGTCTGACCGGCTTATATTTCTTCTCATGGGATGCCTCAGGGCTCAGTTGCTGCTGGAGAATCCAAATTCTTCCTCCCTCCTCGATCTCCGCTCACTTTCTTCCTGTTCAGTAACAGAGAAGAAAGAGCGGTTATTCTTCCATCGTTCGACCCATTTTCAAACCAATTACTTCCGTTTCTTTCTAGCTGGGCACAATTTTATAGTAGTTGCATATTGCTTCTCTTCTCTATTGTATTAGATCTGATTCTTTCGTGCTTCAGTAAGCTAAATCTACTTTCCCCGTTCACGGATCTTGGTATTGAGAAAGCTTTTCATGTGGTAACTGATTTGGCTTTCTAATTCTTTTTTTTTTTTAATTTGGTAATCTAGTTTGATCAATTACGAGAATTATGCAGTGTTTGACTGCGGATGTAATTGATTTGGCTACTTGAATTCGACTCCTCATCGTCTTCTTCAGCAAATACGAATTTGTTCTCTCTGTTTCTATCCACTCTTTTGAGTTTTGAGTTTATTATACATGGAAAGGGGAACAAGACACTGGTAGATCATTTCAAGAGTCAACCGTAATGGGCGCAATTTGTTCGAAGGGTTCCGCTGTGAACTTTTCGGCATCCCATATTAAGATTAATGTCGGTGGCTGCAAGGATGATGCGAGGGTATCTTCACCTTCTAAGTTGAAGTCTAATGGTAACTCGAAGACTTTACCAGTAGATGGTGTTCTGGAGAAGCGGAGCCTTGAGCAATCCCTCTCATTTTCAGAGGGGATGTCTCCTAATTTTGGTCGCATTAGGCATGGAACTTCATCACCCGGGCAGCATGGTTTATCAAGAGTTCTTTCAGAAAAATCTTGGTCAACAAAATGGAAGGGGTCCAATGGAGTTAAATCGGGGACACAAAAGGCAAGTCCTTTCAGACACATTCCCTCTTCATATTTTTCTTAAAATGGAGCATTTTTACTAACAACGTTATAACTAATGCAATTTAGCCCGGCATACTTTGTTCTTCTATTGTAATTTATGAGATGTGGCGGTAGTTTTGCAACAGCTGTAGCACCATTTGAGAGAGATTATTGAGCTGTTTAATCTGTTCATAGGAATTAGATTTACCTGCAAATTAAGTATACCAACCCGCCTGCACCTGTTGATCGCTGTTGTTCCTATTAAATCATGGAAGCGTAGTTGAATTTCGCACTAGTTAGAAAAACCTTTCCTTTTTTACTAACAACGCCGGTGTAACTAATTTTCATTTTTATTATATAAATAATATGACAAATAAATTTACAAAAAAAATCTTTTTTTTTCATCAAAACTGAAAATCAAACTGTTTAAAGAACGTAAGCTTCTGCTATGACCTAGTAGACAATTTTGTATTAGTGTGGCAAAAATGATTTCAAATTTTTTTTTTTTTTTCTTTTCGCTTATATACTCTTTTGAATTTCACGGACCGGGTTTTTTCTTTGTTTTCTTATTCATTCGTCACCAAGGAACATCCTCTATTTACTCTCCTTTTTTTCTCATTAAATAGCACGAATTAGTACTAAAATTTTTACTGCTTTTCCTTATATTCTCAGTTATCGTAACTGTATACGTAAATAGAGCGGTTTTTTTGTTTTTGGGGTGCTAAAAAGGAAAAGAAAAAAGGCTAAAGGTTTTTTTTTTTTGGCACCCATTCATCAAGTCTGATGTTGAAGAGTCTGTGTACTGTTGGTATAAGCTCATGATTGTTGCTTCAGCAATTTTTAGGTTCTCTGTTATGGTGTTGTTGTTATTAATGAATAATCTTGGAGGATTTATTTACATACCACTCAATTCCTATGTATTTACATATCTAAAGCCTAAACTTCAATTTTTACATACATGCCACCTTATCTATGAATGAAAATGTGTATTTCGCTTTTTAATAGTTAAAATGGTGGCATTTTTTATGTGATATGAAAGATTTCAGTGGTAGAAAAGCAAAAAGTAAAGTTTTAGATGTTATATATTTAAATATGTTATGGCTCTTAATTAAGGCTAATGAAATACTTGTAATTTTCATGCCTCTTGGAAGACCTCATCTACTTATAAATAGATGAGGGGTCTTGTGGGGAGTTTAGACCACCATAAGGAGATAGAAAAATCTGATCAAGAAGATCAAGATGATGAAGAAAATTCATCAAGGAGAGGAAGAAGTTGAGAGGCTTTAGAATTGAGGGAGAAGTCTTGTAGAAAGAGAGAGATCTAGAGAGATATGGTGATTCCTCAATGTAATGAGCCTGTAATTCTTCTTTTGTCATTGTGAATTTGGTAGCGATTCCCTCCGTGGATGTAGGTCTATGGACCGAACCACGTAATTCTTGTGTTCTTGTGTTTGTTCCTTGTGGCATTTCGTTTCTTGCAGTTTTCTCTCTGTTTTTCTCGTTTCTTGCTGTGATTCGTTTTTTTTTCCTTCTTCTATTTGGTTGCCCAGCAAGGGCTCAAATATCCAGGTTCACTGTTAGGTGGAATTCGAAACAAGACTTGGGCTACAACCATTTGGCTGTTCAAGTATTTCGGCACCCAAGAATCGTAGAAGAGAGGAGGGAGGTATTTGGCTGCTACATGATTTGACACTGTAGCAAGATGTTCGGATAGCAGTTCTTGGCCAGGAGCAGGAAGTTTGGTACACAAGTTATGTTGTTCAGACAGAAGGATTTTAAGCTGCCAGAAGGAAAGAAGTCTAGCATTCTTTCGGTTGTAACAAGGAGGGAGTTCAACAATCCCTCTCCTAATTGTAGCCTGTAGGTTCTTCCATCCAGGAAGACAGTCCCTTGACATATCTTATTTGGCAATTCCAATATTAAAGATCTTTCCCATCTAACTCAATCCATAGGAGTTCTTTGAAACATTTTAGGTGTTCGGCGGGGCGAGTCTACAACAATTGACGCCGTCTGTGGGAATCCACCCACGACAATGGGCTCCGTAAAATTCGACATCGCGAAGTTCACTGGAAAGAACGACTTCGGCCTGTGGAGAGTGAAGATGAAAACGTTGTTGGTGCAGCAAGGCGTTGCAGAAGCCTTGCAAGGCTCGACGACATTTCCGACCGACATGACCGAAAAAGAAAAGAATGGGATTCTTGACAGGGCCCGTAACTTAATAATTCTGAGCCTTAGCGATAAGGTTCTGAGGGAAGTTTCGAGGGAGACAACGGCTCAAGCACTTATTAAGCTATGAGACCTCAAGTTTGATGAATAGACTCTTCTTGAGGTCCTCTATATGACGAAATCTCTGGCGAACAGACTCTTCTTGAAACAACGCCTATATTCTTTCAAAATGCACGAGGACAAATCAGTCTCGGAATAGATCGACGATTTCAACAAGATTATCGACGATCTCGAAAACATCGAGGTTAAGATGGATGACGAGGATAAGACACTGCTACTACTAAATTTCATTCCTAAGAGCTATGAGCATTTCAAAGATGTGATGCTCTATGGAAAGACGCAGACAATCTCTCTGGAAGAGGTTCAATCTTTGGTCAGAGCCAAAGAACTCCAAAAGAAGCTCGAGATGAACGAAGGAATTAGCGGGGACGATCTTACCGTTAGAGGAACATCAGAAAAAAAGGGCTCAAGAAACATTCAAAGCAGATCAAGATCAAAGAAAGGAAAGAAGGGCAGAAGTCAGTCGACGAAAGGATCTTACAAACGTTTTCAGTGCCATAAGGAAGGTCACTTCCGGAGAAACTGCCGGAGAGGAAGAAGAAATTTCAAGAAAATCCTAAAGATCCTGGAGAAGCAAGCATAGGCTCAGATGACTATGATTTAGCTGAGGCACTGATGATCACCGAATCAGAATCTAGCAAGGAGTGGATCCTCGACTCGGGGTACTCTTTCCACATGTGTCCTCACAAGGACTGGTTCGAGACACTGCAACAAATAGTGGGCCCGTACTACTTGGAGAAACAAGGCTTGCAGGGTGGTCGACAGTGGAACAATCAAAATTAAGATATTCGATGGAGCCGAACGAATACTGCAGCATGTCAGGTACGTTCCCGAACTAAAAAGAAATCTGATCTCTTTAGGTACGCTGGAGTCAAGCGTATACTCATTCAAGGCAGAAAGTGGTTGCATCAAAGTAGTCAAATGCTCCCTCATCATCATGAAATGAGTTAGGAAGAATGGGTTTTACTCCCTAATTGGAAGAACTGTAATTGGCGACTTCTCTAACGCAGTACGATCAGAAACTGATAGGACTAGACTATGACACATGAGACTGGGGCTTGTAAGTGAAAGAGGCTTACAAGAATTGTCCAGGCAGAACCTATTATGTGGAGATCAAGTTATTAAACTGGAGTTTTGCAAACAATGCATGTTTCGGAAGGCTCCCAGAGTGAAGTTCTCTACCGGAACTCACACATCGAAGAAACCACTTGATTATGTACATAGTGATCTATGGGGCCCAACCAAAACTCAAACTCATGGAGGAGGGAAGTACTTCATATCTATCATAGATGACTATACCAGAAAGGTATGGGTCTTTATCATTAAAACCAAAAATGAAGCTTTTCAATAATTCATGGACTGGTTAACTCTCACCGAAAACAAGATGAAGCAAAACTGAAGTACTTAAGAACTGACAATGGCCTGGAGTACTGTTCAGAACAGTTCGATGAGTTTTGCAGGAAAAATGACATTACGAGGCAAAAGACAGTCCGGAACACTCCTCAACAGAATGGCTTGGCTGAAAGGATGAATAGGACTTTTTTAGAGAGAGTGAGGTGCATGCTCTTAAATGCCGGCCTACCCAAATCTTTCTGGGGTGAAGCTGTGTCAACCGCTTGCTATCTTATCAATAGATGTCCATCGACAGCTATTGGAATGAAGACTCCTTTGGAGATGTGGTACGGGAAACCAGATAACTATGAAATCTCAAAATTTTTGGATGTATTGCATATGCTCATGTTAGACAGGATAAGCTTGAAGCAAGGGCTTTAAAGTGCATTTTCATCGGCTATCCAACTGGAACCAAAGGCTACAAACTGTGGTGTCTAGATCAACAGAAATGCATCATTGGTAGAGATGTGGTATTCGATGAGTCTAAAATGCAAACATGCAAAGCTACGTTACCAAGAACAATGCTACTAAGAATGATATTCCAATTAAGGTGGAGCTGCAACATCAACAAATCTTGATGGATCAAGGGACTGCTGCAAACAATCAAGATGAAGCGGTGGAAGACCAGCAAGAAACTGAATCTAAAAGCAGATTAAATGACTACAGTTTGGTGAGAGATAGGCAGAGAAGAACCATCAGACCGCCAGAGAGATATGGTCGTGCAGATTTGATCTCTTATGTATTGAGCGTCGCAGAAGAGATAGAAGAAGCAGAACCAAATATCTACAAGAAAGCTCTAAAGAGTAAAGAGAGACACAAGTGGGAAGATGCTATGGATGAAGAAATAGCTTCTCTGATGAAGAACAAGACATGAGAACTTGTGGACCGACCAAAGAACCAACGCGTCGTTGGTTGTAAGTGGACCTTCAAGAAGAAGGAAGACATCCTAGGCAGCAAGGAGGTCAGGTATAAAGTAAGATTTGTAGCAAAGAGGTTCACACAGGCAGAAGGAATTGACTTCAATGAAATCTTCTCGCCCGTGGTAAAGCACTGGTCGATCAGGATAGTTTTAGCACTAGTAGTTCAATTCAATTTGGAATTAGAGCAGCTAGATGTTAAAACTGGGTTCTTACCCGGAGAGTTGGAAGAAATCATCTTCATGGAACAGCCAGAGGGGTATAACACACCTAAAATCAATGATAATGTTTGCTTGCTGAAGAAATCTTTGTACGGACTGAAACAAAGCCCAAGACAATGGTATAAAAGATTTGATGAGTTTATGATAAGGATTGGTTTTGTCAGTAGCAACTACGATAGTTGTGTCTACATGAAGAAACAAGATGGTGATATAAGTACATACTTGCTTCTATACGTAGATGATATGCTAGTAGCCAGCAAAAGCAAGAAGGAATTCCAGAAGATCAAAGGTCTGCTTAGCTCAGAATTTGACATGAAGGATCTAGGACCTGCTACCAAGATCCTAGGGATGGAGATTACAAGAGACAGAAAGAAGGGCAGCTTATTTTTGTCTCAAAAGTCATACACTCAGAAAGTTCTAGCAAGGTTTAACATGCATGGGGCTAAGCAGGTTACAACACCAATTGGTCAGCACTTTAGATTGTCGAATTCTCAAGCCCCTGAGAATGAAGATGAGAAAAGATACATGGAGGGTGTCCCCTACGCCTGTGGGGTTGGTAGCATCATGTATGGGATGGTTTGCGGCAGACTAGACTTGGCCTACGCCGTTAGTATTGTAGGCAGGTTCATGGCAAATTCAGGACAAACTCACTAGGAAGCTCTAAAATTAATCTTGTGATACTTAAAAGGTACCACCAATTTGGGGTTGCTCTTAAAAAGGTGGAGGACAAAGATGAAAAGATCGTTGGCTGCGTGGACTCTGATTATGCAAGGAGCATTGACACCAGGAAGTCACTAACCGGATTCATTTTCACCGTATTCGGCACGGCAGTCAGCTGGAAGTCCAACCTTCAATTCGTGGTGGCTCTCTCAACAAAAGAGGCTAATATATTGCTGTGACAGAAGCAATTAAAGAAGCTATGTGGCTAAAGGGCATGGCTGAAGAACTTGGTGTATATCAAAAGGTTGTAACTGTGTTCTGTGATAACTAGAGCACAATTCACCTAACTCGGAACCAAGTCTTTCGCGAAAGGTCAAGGCATTTAGACGTAAAGCTTCACTTGGTGAGAGATGTTGTAGCCAAAGGTTTTATAGTTGGGGAAAATATTCATACTGAAGATAATCCCCCCGACATGTTAACGAAGATTTTACCGACTGCTAAGTTCAGATATTGTCTGGACATAGTAAACTTCACTGGGGGCTAAGGGCCCCATTGGGGCTAATTTGAGGGAATCTCTAGAGCGTCGTAATTAAGAGTCAAGGTGGATAATTGTTATGACTCTTAATTAAGGCTAATGACATATTTGTAATTTTCATGCCTCTTGGAAGACCTCATCTACTTATAAATAGATGAGGGGCCTTGTGGGGAGTTTAGACCACCATAAGGAGTTAGAAAAATCTGATCAAGAAGATCAAGAGGAGGAAGAAAATTCCAAGGAGAGGAAGAAGTTGAGAGACTTTAGAATTGAGGAAGAGGTCTTGTAGAGAGAGAGAGATATAGGGAGATATGATGATTCCTCAATGTAATGAGCTTGTAATTCTTCCTTTTTCATAGTGAATTTGGTAGCGATTCCCTCTGTGGATGTAGGTCTATGGACCGAACCATGTAATTCTTGTGTTCTTGTGTTTGTTCCTTGTGGCATTTCGTTTCTTGCAGTTTTCCCTCAGTTTTTCCCGTTTCTTGCTGTGATTTGTTTTTTTTTTTCCCTTCTTCTATTTGGTTGCCCAGCAAGGGCTTCAAATATCCAAGTTCACTTTTAGGTGGAATTCGAAACAAGACTTGGGCTACAACCATTCGGCTGTTCAGGTATTTCGGCACCCAAGAACTGCAGAAGAGAGGAGGGAGGTATTCGGCTGCTACAGGATTCGACATTGTAGCAAGATGTTCGGATAGCAGTTCTTGGCCAGGAGTAGGGAGTTTGGCACACATGTTATGTTGTTTAGACAGAAGGATCTTCAGCTGCCAGAAGGAAAGAAGTCTAGCATTCTTTCGGTTGTAACAAGGAGGGAGTTCGGCAACCCCTCTCCTAACCGTAGCCTGTAGGTTCTTCCATCCAGGAAGAACAATCCCTTAACATAGCTTATTTGGCAATTCCAATGTTAAAGATCTTTCCCATCTAACTCAATCCATAGGAGTTCTTTGAAACATTTCAGGTGTTCGGCGTGACGAGTCTACAAAAAAATACATAGGAATTAGGTAGTATGTATGTAAATGCCCCTAAAACCTTTTGTACAAGGCTATTTTTTGTTAGCGTAAGATCTTGAACTGACCATATTGTGGTATTAAGTTGATGATTTGCTAAGATTTCTCGTGTAATTGACATACCAACAATTAAACCCAATTTTGGTGAATAGTAGCTAAGGTTTTGTTAGTACGTCAGTTGTGAGCACTCCCAACAACTTGCACAATGTGGTGATAAAGTTCAAATGTTGACTAGTTCTAAAGATAATATTATATTTGCTACATTGAGTTTGAAACTTTAATTAGGAATTCTAGAATTGGGTAGATAAGAAGATGAAAAAAAAATTGATTGTTTGCAGGAACTACATTGGAAATGGAAGAAAAATCGAAAGTGCACTGTGGAGTAAGTTAATTTATGCTTGAAAGGTTATATTAAGGTACTAGGTTTGATGATAGGGCGATTGTTATACATGGTGATTGCCAAATTGGTTAGTACTTATGCTCTATACATTTGACTAGAATGTCTAATTTGAAAAATTCATTTTAAGATGTGTAATGCATACTTAAAGAGCAATAATTTTGATTCGGGATTTCTTAAAAAAAATATATATATATAATTTCTATTAGGAGGGGGGTATGTTAGAATTTTTTATGGGCCTTTACTAAGAGTGAAATTAAAGGGAGAGGCTGTACTTGATTTGCAATAGCAAAATGAGTGCTGCCAAATCACGGATATATTTCTTTTTTTACTTAGAGAAAAAAAGTTAATATTATAAAAATTCTGATATTATTTTAAGAGAAAGTTGATCACAAAACAATAAATAATAGTTATGGATGTATATATATATATATATTTCTTTATTTGTTTTTATAATTTTGTTTCCCTTTCATGTAGCAAATATGTCGATATGGATATCTTCCCTAGATAATTTTGTTATTGTGTACGTATCCATGCAGTTCTTACTGTAGATTGGTGATTTTTAAGTGTTCCAGTTGTGATTGAGGTATTCAAGCCCAATTTCTGCGATGTTGTGTCAGATGTTGGTGTTTAAACTCTAAGGCTTGCTGCTTCCTCATTTTTTGATATTGTTAGGGTCAAGGGTTCCTCAAAGTCGATCATATTTTCTAACTTATATTTATTCTTTCATCTAGACATAAATTAGTTTTAGCACAAGCCCGCCACTATCCTTGACGATAAACTTGCTCTCATTTCTTCTGAGGTAAATATCTCAGAGGCAAAGATCTCTATTCAGGCAGCTCTGAAACTCTATTTGAAAAAAAAAATTATTTGGTTGCCTAAGCTTGGAGATTATTTGATTCTTCCCATCCGATCACCATTCTACTCTATTAGTCTTCTTGATAGGTGCTGCATGCCTATTCGAATACCTTGCATGTAGATTATTGTAGACTTTTTTTGAGGCATTTATATTATATGAATGGCTTATAGATTTTTTTGTTGAAATGGCATTTTTTTTTTCAATTTTGAGGATTCTCCTATTACTCTAAGTTGGTTTGGTTTGAAGTTGGATCTTATAATTTTTCTACAGCCGTATCTAGCACAATATTTATCAAACTATTGAGGATCTTGTTGCTATTCAACTTATTTCTTCTCCATTCCTGCTATAGCTGTTTCCATCAATGCTACAGCTGATTTGAAGTGAAGATCCATGTTAATTCTAGCTCAGTTCAGTCTCAAGAATCTATAAGAAGTTTTGTTGACTTAGTGGATACAAGATTTTAGATGGATGGTATTTTCTTGTCCGATAATTTCAGATTCTAGACTTAGTATTTGTTAGGTATGGCTCATATACCATAAATGAGACAGATGTTGGAGCTGAGTGTAGCCCACGAGCGGAGTGGAGTGGAAAGATCTGTCCAATCGGGGGAGTTTCATTATGTGGGTTGGGGGTGCGGGGGCAACACCCTGTTGTTTCTTACAGGGGTAATATAAGTAATTACATATTGTACTATAGGGTTATATATATATCCTGTCTGTAAGCCTATGCAAGTTGAATCTTGTATTGTGTACTCTTTTTTGAATATTGAAAAGGAAGTCGTCACTCTGCTCCTGAGAATGTAGGCATCTTTGCCGAACCTCGTAAATCTCTATGTGTTCTTCTGGATTTGTGTCGATTCATAGTTTTTCTTTGCCCTAATTTCTTAACAAGTGGTATCAGTGCGAGATTCTAGGGTAGGGAAGAAAAATTTCGGCGGCGCAGGATTAAAGAAGATTTTGGCATATGAGTTTTGGCGGTTATGAGTTCGGTGAATTTCGGGGCTTCAACGATTCGGCGAAAAACTTTGGCGGTTCGCGGCAGATTGTTGGAGCAGGCGGTTCTAGGGCATTAAAGAAAAATTTCAGCGGCGCAGGAATAAAGAAGATTTTTGCAGAGCGGCTAGTAGTTCGATGAATTTTGGAGCTTCAAAAATTCAACAAAGAACTCTGGCGGTTCGTGGCAGATTGTTGGAGCAGGTAGCGAGGAGTTCACGAAGGGCGCGAATTGCATGGGAGGACCGATTTGCGAAGGCAAAGCTGAAGACGTTTGCGGGAAGTTGGCGGACGGAGGCGCGAAGGATTGTTCGCGGGAGGCTGCCGCCAACGCAGGAGTTTGCGAAGGCGAAGCCGAAGGCGGTTCGCTGCAGGCTGTTCGTCGGAGGAGAATCTAGAAATTTTCCATCTCCACCAGAGGGAATATTCCCTCTAAAACGAGGGAGGAGCTCGCTGCACGCGAGAATTCATGGGAGGAGTTTTGCGCGGGAGTTCCGCGCCGACGCAGACATATGCACAGGAGGCGTTCGCGGGATTCGGTTCAGAGGGAGCGACGGAGGAGCAGAATTGGAAGGGCAAACGCGGGAAAAGAAAATTCACGCGGAAAAGGAAAGTCAACGGAGAAGGAAATTTAGCGCTGAGATATTCTAGGACTCTTGAAAGGGCTAGGAAAGGGAATCTGCTGCTGTACTCGGGAAATGAAAATTTTCTTTTTGGAAGGATAGCGGAGGCGGAGCTTTTCTGGAAAGAAAGAGGAAACGGTGTTTTTCTGGAAAGCGGTGGCGGAGTTTTTCTTGGAAGTTTAAGGAATAGGACTTATCATAAAATTTAATTAAGGAAAGTTCTTTTTCTGGGAAACTTAATTAAGATAAATACTTAATTAAGAAAACTTAATTAAGTGAATATTTCAATCATTTTTCGGAAAGATTCTATTGCTTTTTTGGGAAACTTAATTATTTTTCAGATTTCTCTAGAGGCAATAAAGGAAATTTCTTCATATTAACCAGGAAAATCTTGTTGCACGCGGAGATTTTTCATGACGCGGGAATGACAAGGAAATGAAATCTGTTGCTGCACTCGGGAAAGGAAAGATTCCTTTCTGAAAGGAAAAATGAGCTTTTCTGGAAACTAGAGGCGGAGCTTTTCTTGGAAGTTTAAGGAAAAAGATTTCTGGGAAAATTTATTTAAGGAAAATTTAATTAAGGGAAATTCATTTTTTTTGGAAACTTAATTGAAGAATCTTAATTAAGAGATTATTTAAAATTGTGACCCAACCCACATTGGTGCATAAGAAACTTAATAATATATTTCTCCTAAGGGGTTGGATATTCGTCAAAGTGAAGATTTCTTAGGTATGACTCATAATATCAGAATTTGGAGTCTCTTGAAATGAAGAGATGTCTCATGGAATTGAAGAAGAGTGTCTCTTAGAATTTAGTGGATTGGGGGGAGTGAGGGCGCATCCAAAGCGTGGTGGCCCAACCCACACTGGTGCATAAGAAACTCCATGATATATTTCTTCTGATGGGCTGGATATTCGTCAAGGTGAAGATTTGTTAGACATATGTATTTCTCCTAAGGGGCTAGATATTCGCTAAGGTGGAGATTTGTTAGACATATGTATTTCTCCTAAGGGGTTGGATATTCGCCAAGGTGAAGATTTGTTAGGTATGACTCATATACCATAAATGGGACAGATGCTGGAGCGGAGTGGAGCAGAAGGATCTGTCAAATCGGGGGAGTTTCATTATGTGGGTTGGGGGTGCGGGGGCAACACCTCACGGTTTGGTACAAGGGTAATTTAAGTAATTACATATT
>NEWO01000124.1:762899-773502 GCA_003013225.1 Phalaenopsis aphrodite | reverse complement strand
TACTCTTTTCTGAATATTGAAAAGGAAGTCGCCGTTCTGCTCCCGAGGATATAGGCATCTTTGCCGAACCTCGTAAATCTCTGTGTGTTCTTTTGGATTTGTGTCGATTCCTAGTTTTTCTTCGCTCTAATTTCTCAACAGTATCTGAATGTCGGCATGCTCCACTCCCTCTCGGATAGTTGTTCCTCAATTTGTTTTTTATTAGCTTGATTAGATTTAATTTGTTCTCTCTCTATTTTTTCAATTAATTGTAGTCCTATGTAACTTCGAGCTAATTCCTCTTCTTCACATTATGGTAAAAAAAAAATTTCGTTAAAAAAAAAAAGAAAAGTCTGCATGCTTCTAATGATGACTTGGTTAACAAATGCCTTTTGAAACTAAAATTTATATTATTTTAATTCTGTTAAAGGCTGTAGGAGTTGACTAGGGATTGTGGGCAGGTTCCTAAGGATTACGAGCACTGTAATGAGGAAAATGTCTTCTTATATTCTTATAACGAATGTCTGGTTGTAAGGTTTGTATTGAGTCAGTCTATTGTAGTCATGATAAAGAAAAGTTTTGAAAAGGAGGTTCTCGAAATATTTGGCATATGTGATGTCCAGAGAAGTAAATTTCTTGGTGTTTTGAATTATGTATAAACGGCCAGTTTTACTTTCTTTTCTGTAGTACTTCAATGCTTTTTTTATCTATTCTTGCTTTAGTTGCGCTAGCACTTGTCAAAATTTCAAGCGTTGCTATTTTTTTCTTCTTTTTTTTTTTAATCTGTTTGAACCATTGAAAATGTGAAATGGTTTTCTTTAACTGTTTCTTTGGAATACTGTCATGATCATGAATTGAAGTTTAGCTCTTCTTATTGAATTTATAGTTAAAATGTCATCTTTCTAACCTTTGCTTTTCAGCAGGTTGCAGAAGTAGGCTTGCTTCTGGGCAGGGCTGGCAGTGTAGGTTTTGGTAAGGCTGTAGAGGTTTTGGACACAATCAGCAGTAGTGTGACTAGTTTGAACACCAACAGTGGTTTTTCGTCAGGGGTGGCAATGAAAGGAAATAAAATTTCTATTCTGGCTTTTGAGGTCGCTAACACAATAGTTAAAGGAGCCAATTTGTTGCATTCACTTTCAGAAGAAAATACGAGGAATTTGAAGGGCGTGGTGCTTCCGTCAGAGGCGGTTCAAAATTTAGTTTCCGAAGACATGGATGAGTTGTTAGGAATTGCTGCTGCTGACAAAAGGTTCATTGGCAAGTCGTCATTTATGTTATTCTAATGGGCTGGTTTCAAAGTTTATTAAAGTTTGACTTTCTTTAGAGGCTGACATACATAGGACGCAATTCTTATTTATTTGCAATACATAAATGCAATACATACATAGCACGCAATTCTTATTTATTTGCATATCTCACACCTAAACTTCCATATTTTACATCTTTGCCACTCAAATCTTTAACATCACATAAAAAATACCACCATCCTTCCTTTTTTAAAAGTGGAATACACATTTTTATGCATAGGTTTATGACAACAAGGTATTGTAAATGTAAATATCAAACTTTAGTTGTTAGATATGTAAATACATAAGAACTATGTGGCATACATGTAACGTTTCCAAAACAACAAACCTTTATCCTACTAAGTGGGGTCGGCTACACGAATCAATTTTCTTCATTGTGTCTTATTGAGATATTTTTATTTTATTCTAATAAATTGAGATCATTTTTTATGCAACATTCAAAGTCTTTCTAGGTCTACCTCTAACTTTCTTATCATCAGTTTAATCTAAAACATTTACTCTCCTAACTGGGCATCAGATTGCCGACGTTTAATCTAAACAAACCTTTTAAGAAAACTCTCTAATCTTATTTGTTGCTGCAGCTCCTTCAACCCTTTCATGGATATGTTTGTTTGACATTTTATCTCTAGTATAAACCCACTAATCCACCCGAGCATTCTCATTTGAGCAACACTTAATTTTATGATTCTCTTTTAAAGGCCAACATTCCGCACCATAAAACATTGTAGGTCTCACTACTATCTTATAATCTTACAAAATTTTTCTTTCTAAGCAGTACTTTTCTATCCTTCAATGGGCCTAATGTATTCCTCCACATCAACCATCCGACTTCAATTCTACTAATAAATTCTCCATCTAGATCACTATCACTTTGAACAATAAACTTGAGATATCTATAGCTTTTACTCTTTTTAATGCCTTGATCAACCATTTTTACAGCCCCGCTAATAAATCTATTATTATTAAAGTTATATTCCACTTATTTAGTTTTATATTGCTCAAACGAAAGCCTTTAGACTCTAGTTGACCTCCATAATTCAAGTTTTTTTGGAACTCTTTCTAATTTTATCCACGAGAAGGATATCATCCACCAAAGCATATACAAAGGCACAACCTCCTATAAATGTCTAGTAAGAGTATCCATAACTAAAGCGAAAAGATATGAGCTTGATGACGATCCCTGATGTAATCCAACTGAAATAGGAAGAGACTTTGTCAATCCTCTGTATTCCAACACAAGTAACAACTATAGTATACATATTTTAAATGACTTGAATGTAAACAATCTCAACAAATTTCTTTTCTAGAATTCTCCAAAGTGCTCATGGAACTTAATCATAAGCTTTATCCTCTAAATATACGTAAATTTCCCCAAAAAAATCTCACCGGTTGAAAAATTAAGGTTGCAAACTTATTTTTGCTATTTTATTTTTCCTGGATTATACTTTCTGATACTGATTATGAACTTGTTTGTTTTCATTTTTTTTTTTATCAGGGATGAGTTGAAAGTGTTTTGTGGAGAAGTGGTTCGTTTTGGGAATCGATGTAAAGATCCTCAGTGGCACAACTTGGATCGTTATTTTACAAAGTAAGAACCGTACATATTCAACCACATTGATTTCACTGGTGTTCGCCAATTATTTAACTAGTTTTCAGTCATTCTAGATTAGGGTCTGAACTCACATCACAACAACAATGTAAGGAGCAAGCTGCAGCAGTTATGCAGCAGCTGATGATTTTGGTTCAATATACAGCTGTAAGTATTTCATTCTAATTTATATAGGTACTTTTGAGTGTTTACAAATCTATGCATTTTGATTTAATTTTTTTGTTTCATTTATTACCTATATTGCTGAGGTTTTTATGACTTCATTGATTTTTGTTCTAAAGCAACTAGAATTCTTTTTTCTTGGTTTACATGTTGAGTTTTCTTTATTTTTATGGAAAAGTCTTTTTTGCACGTCTATTTTGTTAATACTGAATGGTGTAATGACTATCTTACATCGTGTGGGAGGGAAGCTGTAGCTATGCTCAGTAACTTTAGGTTTCTCTTAGAGCTCCTTTTTGGCTATGCTTGTGTGGATGGCAGGTTAAGGAAATGAAAAGAAATTCCCGTATTTATGGTTAAAGATCCATAATAATAGTGGTCATTTGCTATTCCTAACGATTTGAAGCTGTGTCGCTGGTGGGAATTTGTACGTTTTTATTTTGATTGATATTTAAGTCATCTTATGTCTTTTAGATATTGAATAGAGGAGTATTGAGTTGAATTTTGTGTGTAAATTATTGGGGGTCTTGCTTTTCTATTTTTACAACAGGATTTTTTATTATAATTTGTAATTTTAATCTATGAAAACTATTAATTACTTTGAAAATAAAGTAAAATATTACAGTTTGCACACATTTATTACTTTGAAATTTTCAGAGGGACCTCAACCTTTTGAGGCCCACAGATTTCTAATGATGGATGACACCATATTGACTTCCTTTGCAATTGCATAGGTTGTCAAGTTGAAGACTAGAATTTCCGGTACTTCTTATCTAGGATTATGCATAAATTGGCTTAGAACACTTACAACATAAGTTATGTTTAGATAAGCTTCATAATTAGCTTTTATTACCTCCCTTTGTCAACTTCTGGGCTATTGCCTGCCTCTCCATGTTTGTGGCACCATTTAGTTGGAAGTCTTGAGAGCTTTCATCCTATCATACCTGCCTCATTTAGTAGATTGAGATTATATTTTTGTGTGAGATAAATATCCCAACATTTGAGTGGGCCACTCCAATTCCAAGAAAATATTTGACACTTTTTTCAAATCTTGGACTTCAAATTCTTTCGATGGTTTCTATTTCAGTTTTTTTTTTTTTTTTTTTTTTTTGAGATCACGTCATCTAAATACAGTATGAGAATAATAATTTTGCGCTTGTTGAATTTTTTATGAAAAGAGTGCTTTTGGATGCTTTGTTTGAATTTATCCCTTTCATTGCTTTTCTGCAATATGATATTTATTCTGCATTTAAGTATGAAGTTTTTTATTCTTCTTGGGATCATTTTTCTGCAGTTTTTCTTTCATGAACATTTGCCGTTAAAGCTATGTTTTTCTGCTTGTGATTTCCCTCCTCCAACCTTATATTCAACGGGGGATTCTCTCTCTCTATTCTCCTTAAAAAAAAAATGCTAGTATAAGGTTTCTATAAGCCCATTTTTGTTCTTTGATGCTTCTAATTGATGGGTTTTCTTTTCCAAATGTGCTTCTATTGAAATTTGGGAGAATCGTGGGGGCGTGGTTTTCTTTAATCTTTTTATGCCATCAAAATCACTTGCGGAATTAAAACTTTCTTGTAAGTTTTGGCCAAGAGGGCAGGCTTTATTAAATGATTGGATCTGAATGGTCTAGATTTCTTGCTAATTGGAATTTTTTTTTTTTTTTTGGGTAAAACCTTGCATATGAATTCATTCAACTCATGGATGGCTACTGAATTCTGAAAAAAACGTCAGAGATGTTAATCTATTTATGTTGTATTATAATTTTCTATTAATCATTAACATATTTAATTGATTGTTCTCTTCTATATTCTTTCACACATTTGGTTATCAAAGGCTATTTTTTTTCGTGAGATTTAGTCCATTTCTTGTTGGAGAATCACAGTAATCTTTTGGTAATTCTTTTGTTCTTTAGGAACTTTATCATGAGCTACATGCTTTGGATAGATTTGGCCAAGAATATCGTCGGAAACTCCATGATGAAGAGAATTCAGGCCTAATTCATGGAGGTGTGTTTGACTCTTTTATGTTGTTTTATGAGCCAATATCAAGATTACAGTATTTCTTTTTGATTTACTGAACTGCTTTTGATCTACTGAATTGCTAAGATGGTCGGGATGCTTTATTTTGGTTAAATCTAAGAACCTACCGGAAATTTTCTAGTTCAAGAATTTAATAAGTAGTTTTTTTAAAATACTTGAACATCACATGGGCCCCATTTGGTTTTGATTCCATTGTCAAAGTCCGGTCACACTTTTCAATGAAACTGATGCTGCAGATTTTCTGAAAAAAATATGTAAATTTCTAATTTTCAACATCTTATTACTTTTGGTTTTTAGAATTTGATGTTTAGAAATTCAGAATAAAGCTATATTTTAAATTTTTTTGGGATTGAATTGACGCAGATACTCTCACTTGAGAAAATGTGTATTTGTTGGCATAAGAGATTGCCTATTCTTAGATATTTAATTTTTATATATTTTTTAGTAAGTCTAATGGGCTAGTTTAGAGAGCGTTTTGAAAAGATGATTTCTGAACAAAATATTCTAAGAAAAGTGGGTGAAAAGACCATGTACTAATAAAATTATAGCTAAATTGTTGTCCTGAGCACCTCTTGCCCCCAGTCGGCCAATAATTTTGTCCCTGCAAAGAATTTAGGATCAAATTATCGAAATTGATCCTATGTTACAGTATATCTGTTATCAATTGAGCTTAGACCTTAGGAAAAATAAACGCCTATCCCGAACTTGAACTATTTATAAATAAAGGATTATGCTATCCTTTCCTCTCAACAGTGATCCCTAATTTTAGGCTTTTTTTTGGAATCATTTATGATCCTATTTCTAAGTATTTATTATTATTATTTTATCATTGGAATATGGATGGTCAAGACTTTTATACTTTGTTTAGATTTGATTGTCCACAGTAAAGCCCACGGTGATCGAAATATGTTTATTTGATAGCAGTAGGAATGTTTCATTGATGGTGTTAGAATTTAACCATCTTACCAGATACTATCCCAAAATGAAAATGAAGGCAATTTTTTTGATGATGGATGGCTGAAACTTAAAGAAAGGCAAGGACGTAGTACTAGCATCGGTGGCTTAATTATAATACCAAGAATTTCTTATGTTTCTGTGCAAAGAAATATCCACAGTTTTATGCATCAAAGACAACATTTATGTGTTTTACTTTCAACATTCACAAACTCTCTCAGAGAATTGTTTCAACATTTTTTAATTTTGGATTTAATGAAATTATAAGCAGCATAAAGCAAATGATAGAATCAGTTCTCAAGAACGAAAGGAGTACCTCAACTCATAGTGGGTTAGAAATGTGCTTCAGTCACTAAATCTCTTTGATCCTTCACCTGTTTTTTTAACTTATGTCCAATTCACTTCCACCGATTCACAATGTAAAAACTCACATAAGAAATGTGGTTATGTTTAGACTTGATTACTAGTTTTATTTATCATCACACTGAAATGTTCTCTTTTTTTGCAATTATGTTGTTATGAATAATTCTTAGACAAACATCTTTCATTTTTTTGCAGTTGACAATTGTCAGATTGTCAGGCAAGAACTGAAAAGCCAAGAGAAACATGTGAAAAGCTTAAAGAAGAAATCATTATGGTCTACGAACTTGGAAGAGGTCAGTTATGGCATTTTTCTTTATCCCGTCAAATTTTGCATTTCCATAGTTCATTTTAAAAGAAATTGCTATTTTTCTTTAGCATTGTTGCTCTCCCCCCGTCCCTCTCAGTAATCCACAAGCACTTCTATTTATATGCATACGATTTTATGAATACTTGTACGATTGAAAAGCATGAATCTATAAGTTTTCCTTAAAAAAAAACTATACTGTTTAGCATATGCTCCTTTTCAGGTCATGGAGAAGCTTCTTGAAATTGCCCATTTCTTACATTTTGAGATTGACGAAGTCTTTGGAAATGCTGGTATTGCTTCTTGAACGAGGATTTTTAGTATTATAAGCATATATAATTATTTATAATTTTATTAATTTGTTAAATCCATGCCCCTTTTTGATGGTGTTGATATTAGTTTTTTATTCGCTTGTATTAAAATAAAGGGAATTTTTCATTACATTTCTCACACGTAAGCTTTCATATTTACATATATAGCACTTTGGTGCTTTAATCTTATGCATGAAAAAGTGTATTCCACTTTAAAAAGTGATAATAGTGTTATTTTTATGTGATATTAACGATTTGAGTGCTTTGTGGGTAAATATGAAATTTTAGGTGGGAGATATGTAAATAAATAAGAATTTTGTGCTATTTATGTAAATGCCCCCTAAATGAAATGCATGATTGAAAATTCACCAAATATACATGCAGTCCTCTATAGAAACATAGCCATGATTGTTTTATCTACAATCATCAAATTCGTGCTGCTATGTTTACAAGGAGTTGCTCCTATTTAGAATTTTTAGTTATTTGTGCACAATTTTTTTTTCATACTTCAAAAACTTGAAGAATCATTTTACTTGCCCGTTAAAACATGGCCATGCTTTTCTCAGATGACGTCATATCATTGTTCTACTGATAATTTTTTGTCATCTTTTTCTGTCATGAAATTGTGGATGGAAATAAAGCTGTGTCAGGATCCAATGACCATCAGAGGCTGGGCCCGGCTGGCCTTGCGTTGCACTATGCAAATGTGATCAATCAGATAGACACCGTTGTAAGTTGTTTTCTTTCATCTGATACCACCGAATTTTTTGACTTGTTTTGTAAGTCATATTTTTTGGGTGTATTTTTAACTATGCTATTACAACTTAGTTTATCTGTGCCAATTATGAAATGTTCATGTCTAAATCATCTGGGATTAAAATCCTTTATAAATTTTGTGTTGAGGTTAAGGAAAGATATATATCTCAAATATTTTGAAGTCATCTTGGATATGAAGATGAAATTGTGAGCAATTGTATTAATAGTTATGGGATGGAAATAGATTTTTTCTCATCCTACCATATTAGAAATAGATTTTTTATAGAATCTATGAAGCATTTTGTTGAATTTTTTACGACGCAAGGTCTTGTAAAGCCAGTAGGCTCATGCAACTTGGGAGAGAACTTATTTTGGGAGAACTGTTGAGGAAAGAAGGAATATAATGGATGTTCGCCTCCCTCAAACCTTAATTCTTAACCTTCTACAAGAGATTGAACAAGGGAGGAGAAAATGAGAGAGGGAAGTGGCATCAGGAGAGAGAAGTAGATGGATGGATCGAGCCTCCTTAAGATAGGAGGTGGCTGAATTTATATATCCTTCTTCCCTCTGGTTTCTTTCCCCCCTTTTCCTCAACAGAGGGAGAAACAAGATATAGGCTATACGATACAAGATCCGTCTACGATGTACTTGCGAGAAGATCACCACATGTCTATGAGATAGTTTTTAAATAGATGCTGAAACATTTTTGTCGTTGAATGATATCTTTCACGTGGGCGATTTACGAATCTCAAGGAGTGATTATGGAGGGCTTAGTAGGTCACTTCGACAAGTGAGCTTTGTGGATTACTTTGTTAAGCGAGCTTGACAAGTCACTTAAGCAATTGAGCTCGGCAGATTACTCCGTCAAGCGAGCTCGATAGATAACTTCAGCGAGCAAGCTTGATAGGTTACTTTAGCAAGAGAGCTTGGTGGGTGGAGGTAATCTTGGTCTTTTGCTGGAAAAAAAATCGTACCTTCTAGGCCCATAAAGTCTGCTAATGCATGTTTCGGCCAATTGGAGCTACTTATGAGTATACAGATTTGTAGCTCTAGAGGTGTCTGTTAGGTAGAGCATTTGGCATATTGGATTTGGAATGTTCAAAAGAATGTTTGATATGTTTATTCTTTTTTATTTATATTTTTTTAAAATTATATTTTGCTTTGAAAATATATTTTCATTATATTTTTGAGTCGGTGTACTTGTACCAAGCATAAGCATGAGCATGTATGTGCATGCACATATGCATATGTGTGTACCCATTCATTGTTCATGAAGTATATATTTTTTAGCCTCTCAAAAGTTGCCATGCTCTTAAAATAATATTGTATTATACGGACTCTATGTTTCTTTCATGTATTTAGGAGAAAAGAATCTAGATTAATGCTACTCTTTTTTTTTAATGATATTATTGTTCGTTAGAAACGGTCTTTGAAACTAATAAAATTTGGGTGTGTGGATCATTCTAAGTTCAATACATTGTCTTATACACAATTAATTAAAACATAAAAGAAATAGGCTAATTTGAGGATTGTATCTCTGGCAGACATTTCATGCTACTCTTTTTTTTAATGATATTGTTGTTTGTTAGAAATGGTCTTTGATACTAATAAAATTTGGGTAGGTGGATTATTCTAAGTTCAATACATTGTCTTATACACAATTAATCAAGTTGATTAAAAATAATTCTTTTAGGAATGAAAAAGGGAAGGAGGGTGGGAGACTTGAGGATACCATTATATATATATATTAGAAAGGAGTGGTACAAAATAGGTTGGATGAGTGGGCTTAAGTAAGAACCCAAAGCACTTGGCATACAACACTGTCGGTCAACTTTTTTTATTAGATTTATTTGAAAATATGAAATATGAAAATAATTTTTGAAATTTAATTTAATATAATAGATATATAGTTTGGGTTTTGAAAGTAGTATGTTTTAATTTTTCAAAAAAAAATGAGACCGAATGGACCTTATTAGTCCAATAATTTGCATAATCGTGTCTGACACCCTGAATACTACACATTCCAAGAGAAAATTGTAGACCACGATAATAGGCCCAATCCTGCAAACTAAGAGATTTGTGACATCCATTTGGTCTGCGAACCTTTTATATATAACCGACAAATTCCCCTATTTAATACAAAGATTAAATAGGGTTTATTTTACCTGGGTTCCAAGTTCCCTATAGAGGCAAGCCCCTATAGTTAATTACATCCCAAGTGACGGGAATCACTTGAGAAAACTCTCGATAATGATCAGTGGTTCTAGTCTTCAAGAATTCAAAGTTTAGGTTTTCAAAGTAGGATGTGGAAAAAGGCAAGTGAGAGTGGCTCAAATAGGAACAGTTATTTTAGGAGTCCAAATAAAAGAAAAGGTAGGGGATGTCATAGATCCTGAGGAGAATCTCTAATGACTTCCCAAACTATCCTACTGTGTGGCTGTATTTTTAGAGATGGTGTAATTTGAATGTTCATTCCTGCCAATTTTATTATTTGGGACTTACATTCGCATAATGCGCGATTATGCAAATAGCCCGCAGAGATATGGGGGTTTACATCGTACCGTACGACAACCTCAGAACCTAAGTCGAGTTAGGACTTACACTGCACAACATAGCTGTACAGGAGCCTAAAAAGGGAGTGAGGATTTACGTCGCGCTAGGCGAGCTACCTCGAAGTCCTATGGGTTGTTATTATACTAAGGAAGAGATAATGCTGAAGAAGGTTCTCTTGCCGTTCGGTCCAAGCTCCTTGTCGTGCTGCTCACAAAGTTGGCTCCAAACTCCTGTCGTCGCGACGACTCCAGGTTTAAGTGTTTGAGATT
>NEWO01000124.1:741245-762334 GCA_003013225.1 Phalaenopsis aphrodite | reverse complement strand
TTTTTATCATGCAAAAGAGATTTTTATTTTATTTTTGTAAATATTTTGTAAAGTCGTACAGTCCATAGGCTAGTCACTCTAATCGTGCTAGAACTACTGACAACCTAAGAGTGTCTGGGGTAACGATTCTACCAAGAATCAACGAATAGTATCATAAGTCATTCTCTCTCCCTTATTGAAGATCCTTGAGGTAGGAGATACTATTCTAATAATATAACGTCGTATCCCTCGTTTAAGCACACATAAGCAATGTCGTCATCGCCCTCGCCACCTAGACCCTAAACTTATCCTAGTTCGATGATCCATATGTGACGTTAAGAAATTTCCCCAATTGCCAGGAGGATTTGAGTGTAATATCCAAGCTCAAATCCCGATGCATTGGGTTTTATTGTAGGTTAAGCCATTATGAGAATTTCACTGTTGATTTAATTAATGAAGCATGGGTCATGTCTCGGTGCATCCTGGTGTCTAGCGTCTTGATCAGTTTGTGAATCAGTGTCAAGTGACATGTTTCATTATTCATTCAAAAATTAGGTGGATGAATGCTCATCTAGGGTGTGCTCCTAAAATCTAGGAAGACTATGCTGAGGGTTAGGTGGATAAACTTTCACTTAGGGTGTATGCTTAAACTCTAGAAAGCCTACATTGAATATTAGTTGGATGAGCTCTCACCTAAGGTGTACATCTAAAGTCTAAGAGGTCTACACTAAGGACTAGGTGGATGGATTCTCACCTAAGGTGTGCTTCTAAAGTGTAGGAAGCCTAAACCGAGGACTAGGTGGATGGGCTCTCACCTAGGGTGTGCTTCTAAAGTGTAAGAAGCCTAAACCAAGGACTAGGTGGATAGACTCTCACCTAGGGTGTGCACCTAAATCTAGGAAGCCTACACTTTAACTTATACTTAAGGTGATTTAAGGTTTTCTATATCTTCCAATTAATTAAATCAGAAATTCCCAATTTTTTGACTTAACCATGTAACAAAAATAACAAAACAAACGAAAAGAGAATGTTGACCCACTTCCAAAACTAGTAAGGCAAAAAACGGGGAAAACAATAAGTGAATCAGCCTCGAAACATTCAAACTTTTTCAAAATTGTAACTAAATCGGCTCTCAAGAAGAGCGTTTAAATCTGCTCCAAGACAGTGTTTTGGTCGGCCCAAAATAACATTTAAATATTTCAAATCAGCATGTAAATTATTGCTTAAATGATGCCCAAAACTTTTCCAAAACGGTGCATAAACAACCCCAAAATGATGCTTTTAACGCCTCCAAAACAGCATTAAAACAGTGCCAAAATGGTGTTCATAATATGCCTTTGATGTCTCCAAAGCAGTGAATAAAACAATCCCAAAACATCCCAAAACAATTTGCGTTTAAATTGTGACCAAACCTCCCTAAAAATGTTTAAAGAGTTGCAGCGAAACTAGTCTAGACTAATCCCAAAACAGTGACAAAACATTCCTAAAAGTGTACATTTAAAGCTCCAAAAATTGCAACAAAATTAGCCCAAAACAGTCCCCAAAACACCATTTAATTATCCTCCAAACAGCATTAAAACAGCAAGTAAATCCCCCCAAAATCAACATTTAAATGGGGCACAAAGCCCCTCAAGAACAGTAAATGAATTAACATCCGGGTGGCATATAAAGTCTCCAAAACTAGCAATTTATAGTATCCAAATGGTGAAAAAGTTGAGGCACCATAGTAAGAATGACAACTTAGAACGACATCCCGATTCTTCTTCAAAACAACGATAATACCGAGAAACCGACCAAGAAGAATTGAATAAAGATTTGCATGCAAACCCCACAATTCCTATGCGTTTATCTCAAAACTAAACTTCAATTCTTACATTTATACCACCCAAATCTTTCATATTGCATGGAAATATCGTGATTTTATCCTTAAAAAGTTCATAAAGCCAGTATAAAGTGACAAATGGGACAACAATGATTCAGTTTATCAGCTGAGAATTCGATACATATGATTAATCATAACATGCTAATGTAAAGTATAAAAAAAAAAAGGTTAAGAAAGATTTACTAGCATGCCACTCAGATCTTGATGCATAGTCAAATTGCAGATTATGATAAAATCGCATGTAAATAAATAGGCCAATATGAGATAACAACAACAAGAATTAACCCTTTCTTTATACCCGATTTGAATTGTGCGAGAGAAGAACAATAAGATGGCTTCAACTCAGACAGATTGAAACTCTGATTCTCTTGAAATAGAGCACCAGTGTCGGTTTTCATCAGGGAGCCGCAAAGCTTAACAAAAGTAGAAAAAAAAAATGCGAGTTTCGTGTCTTCGTACCTTGCAATCCCGTCGTTGCAATCCCGTCGTGGCCTCCTAGCAAGCTCCACTCGGATTGCACTGAGGATTCGGTTGGCAGAGTGGATGCGAAGCAGGCGAGCGGGAGTTTCTATCGCGCAAGGTAGAAGCGAGGGTTTCCTATGCGAGCAGAATTTGTCGAGAGCAAGGAAGATTCCGTCGCAAGCGAGCAGGAAGCCGACGAGGGTGAGCGAGAGTGAGGCGAGGTTTTCGGTATAGAGGAGGCGAGCGGGGAAGGAGTCGAATTTGGATCGCAGAGGATGAGGTGGAGCGGGAGCCTCTGTCGAGCGGGGAAGCGAGCAGGCGAGTGGGAAGGGTTTCTTCGTCGTAGGGAGGAGGCAAGCAGAGAGCGGGAGGCGAGGGTTTTTTGACGTGGGGAAGATGCTAGAGGAAGAAGGAAACGGGGTCTACAGCTTCTTCGGTGCGGGAGACGGAATCGAACAGAGAGAACGAGAGATCGAGATCGAGAAGGGAGCGAGTACGGGAGATATCCAATCGGGGGTTCTCTCCGGGGAGGATACGGGAGACGGAGAAGCAAGCTTAATTGTATAGCCGTAGATTCAAGAGAGCCGTTACGTGAAGGGTTTGGCGGGGAATTAAATTGTTTCCACATATGCAGGGAGGTTTAATTGGAAAAGAATTAATGGAGGATTGAATGATAAATTTGAAATTTAAATTTTAAAATTCAAAATCATATAAGCTGAGTCAATTAACCCGTATTCAGCCCATATTCAACCCAAATCGAACCTGAGTTGAACCTAGGTTGAGTCCGGGCCCGCGCCCAGCATAGTGCATCGATTTTCGTGTCGTATGTGCGTGCGTGAAACCATAGCGATATGGGTGTCCTTTCTAGCTAAAGTTGACGTTCCGGACGCGTTGGCGCGATCCGTTTCGTCATCCGGGATCGTTCGGACGAGTTCGCCGACGGGCGAGTCGATTCAAGTCAAAGTCGTGTGGGATGCAGTGAGTGCGTGAAATGCGGCGTTCGCGAGTAATCGAGTCACAAAGGGTTCACCTAAGGCTGTTTGATCCTATAGGAACTCATTTTCAGGCCCTCTACATGTTGGTCCTTAGCCCTTGCAACTAGAAGTTGAGTGCTTGGAACCACTCATGCGAGTTCTTCACAAAAATGAGTCAAGAAGTGGGTCGAAGCTCTACGGGAGGTGGGCTCCAATACTAGTCTGCTAAGGTGGTCAACAATGAACTCTTAAGGCTGGATTTGGGGTTCTGGGAGTAGGAAACTAAAACGTCACTAAAAATGAGGTCAACAAACACACACCAAAATCTCCAAAAAAGTACATGTATACCCAAAACCACAATAATATAATCTTCACGCTAAAATCTCGAAACAAAGCAAAATTCTCAAGCTATTTGGAAGTAGCAGTTGGATCGGTGAGAGCTATAAATGCCAAACAGATGAAGAAAATACTTATTGAGATCTTCAAACTCTAATAGTGAGTCTTATTCCTAAGCAAAATTCACAATCCGTTTGGTCACCCCCCAGATGCGTGTGTACGCTGGCCAAAAGACGACTTCACAAACCAAAAAAGATGGAAGATATACTTGTTGCATCAAGGACTGGAAGAAAGGGAGAATGAAGATATTTAGCCCTTGGGCTTTTTAATATATATATATATATATATATATATTAGTGATTCCCCATTTTTTGGCACATGTAAAAGGCATACTTAGCTGCTCGATCCAACATTACGGCCAAATATTGAGCCTAGTTGCTTATGGGCTTTTGGTATCATTACTTGAACCCTTTGATTAGGTGTAGGGGCCACTTTAAATAAATTCTACCTTTTAGCAGTCTTTCTTCTTCTCAAGTAGAAGATAGCAGATGTTAGTAGTGTAATAAAATGTATGTCTAAAAAAAACAAATACTTTTCATTATATAAAAAATCTTTTGTTGGAAACTAGAGAAGAAACTTCAATCTGATTTCTTAATTATGATTGAGTTGACATTTATGTTTCTTCGGTGATTATTTTTATGGTGGTTCATTCGACATTTTAAAAGCTACAATGTAATAGCGCACAATTTGAAAGCGCTCCTATGTCAACCCCTTTAAGAATGGTGGTGGGTCTGGCTTGATGATCCTTCTTTCATTGTTAACTATTATTGTTATTATATTCCATCTTTACAAATCTATCCATATGATATTTATAGCCTACAATGAATATTTTCACAATTCAAACATATGATATATATAGTCTATATTGAAATTTTATATTTTAGATTAGGTGATAGGTTGTGTTAAGGTTATTAGTTCTCCCAATAAAGATTTCTTGGGCCCTTCCTTTAATGAGATTTAGTAGTCAAACCACTCAATTAATTTGCTTTTTTGGTGATTCTACCATTAGGATAGACCTTAGTGGTGGTTCCAAACTTTCTTTTATTTAGGAAGTTCTTTCTATCTTAGTTTATAACCTTGACAGGAGGTTTGCTTCGATAGTTTTTAGATTGAATTAGATAGCATGCATAGTTGGAAGGATAAAACAAGTGATAGGGAGAGGTATAGAGATCGAGGATGAAGGAAGAAAGAGAGAGATATTCAGATAGAGCAGTTGGGAGGGAGGGAGGGAGCTTTTAGCATTCATTTAGATAAAAGTAGTTTTGATTATATCTAATACAATGCCTTTTAATTGAGGGTATTTTTGCATTTCAATCAATTAGATGATGGAGAACTGAACTTTGTTGCTGTTAAGATCCACATAGGGGTAGCATGCTCCTAGACTGACGGAGGGATCAATGGAGGCTTTAGGTCTATAGATTTGTATTAATCAAGATCTTAATTGAATTATCAAGTACATATCAATATGATATTGGATATCTTGGGTTAAGAGTTTCCAAATTATGTATAGCATGTGATGTGGAAAACTTTCAACAAACTCGTAACATTTGCAAGGCTTAATATATAATCCAAAAAAAAAAATTACTAATCATTACCCTCGATGAAAATTGAATAAGCTATGGAATCCAGTTAAAAGAATAGATCCATGACAAGGTTTAATTATCACAAAATCACACATGTGAATGAATTTTTAGATAATCAGAAGAATTTTAGGCAATGGCTAATTTGACTGTGTGCTCAACTAATAACAAGAAAATGAGGAGAAAATAAGGAATAAAATGGTGAAAGTCACCATAAAAATAACATTTCTATGAATGTTATATCTTGCACTTGCCTAAGAATTTAAACTCTAGAAGTACGATTTACACATTTAAAGAAAAAAAATACTTAACATAGAAATATTTTATTTATATTTCTTGGTTGTCTATTTATAATTTTTAACAGAAACAAGTAAAATCTAAGGAAGAAACTACCAAAAAGGAGGAACCAAACAGAATGTTTCTGGAGGAATAAAAACAAGTGTAGAATATATTGATAGAACTGAAACTAATAAACTCTCTACTATAGTCACGATTCTTGTGATACTTTTCAAATCATAAGAAAAAATAAAAGTAGAGTTTGTTTATAAAATTTATAATAAAAGCCATCAAGTAACAATATACTTGAAAGCGCCAGAAGGAGTGGGTAAGCATTGGATTTTTTGCATCATATGGCTTAATATCAATGTTGATGGTAATATAACTTGGATTGTTAAATTTACGTTATGATGTTACTAATGAGACACGCTTCACCAAGTTTGATGTGCGTGGGACTATGCAGGAATCTTGATGTGATTGAGTGATGGAAGACTAGGAAAGCTTTTGTCTTATTTAAATGGCTTGTGCAAAGCTCATTTGAGCCTGAATTATGAAATTCATGATAATAATATTGTGGTTAATTAGGAGCTATTTTTAATACTACAACCTTGCAACCATGGACCTCATGTTTCATGCTTTGATTATCTCTGTGTAACTTCTAAACAACATTGGTTCTTTTAGCCCCTACATAACTTAGTTTTATTAAAACTCTTGTTGGCTTATCAATGAGCAATGCTGAAGCACATCTAAGAGTTTTGGGATAAATTTGGCTGTTCTATTCAAATCACCATTAGAACTAATTCCAATTCCATGATAGATTTGTTGGTTAAGTCTTCATATGCACTAATCCATGAGGAAGTGCATGCTAAGTGCATGATTAGTGTGCTAATATTGGACCCCTAGAGAAATATTTGGGCGGATCAACGCATGTATGATTTGTTTCGAGTTTGGGTTAACTAAAGTGACAACAAAATCAGGTTTTATTCATAGTAGCTTAAAAAAAATAGCCTGACATATTTTACTAGATTTAAAAAAATAATTAAAAACTCATTAAATTATTATTCATGTTGTTTTTATTTGATTTCCATGTCCAAATTGGATTATTGTGTTCATTTTGGGCCAAATAGACACTAATCCAACAACACAATTTAAGCATTTATCACGTTGTCTTGGCATAGGGGTTTGGGTTGAGATTTTTAACTTGGTTAATTAATAGATTGAGTCATTTTTTTAGTTGGTTCTGAATTTCACTTGTTAGAAGGGCAAGCTCGCCTCATAGGTTTCACTAATCCAAATTAGTTCATTTTTTTTATGCAATATGTTATTGATGTGCTATACGCTAACGTATGAAAAAAAAAAGTTAACACAATACAAAGATGTTCAAATATTTATGTGATTAAATTTCAACGAAGCCTTTGTCTACAGGAGAGGAGAAGATTAATGCCTTGTCAATTAAGGCATAAAAGCTATAAGTAATGAAAAACTACTCCCCAGTCTTTTGAAAGTCTAAGTACTCCCTCCCTCAAAGAAGAAACCCCAAATAATCTTTGAAATTAGATTACCTCAAAGAAGAAACCCCAAATAGTATTTTTTTTTTTTTTTTGGTATGCTAATGAAGTCTCTATCATCTTATGAAACCATAGCTATTGCGATGATATGTTGATGAGAAATCTAAATCGCTTGCAAACCCTTATTAGAATCCTCCATATATAAAACTGTCCAAGCCTTCTTGCATCCCAAGCATTTTGAGTCTTGAACAAAGACATGATTGTTTAAAAGTCCTAGGATTGTTGTATGCATGCAAACCAAGAAAATAGTCCATGTGTGGTATACCAAACAAGAATGGGGCTTAATTCTAGGTATCTTAATTTGCTATCCTCAATGCACGATCTCAATTGAAATTGAAACCATACCATTAAATATGGAACCAAATTGAATCGAACCAATTATATTGATTCCGTTTTGCTTTGGATTTTGGTTTTGATAAAATAAGTCTTTGCTCAACAACAAGCCTTTATTCCACTAAGTGGAGTTGGCTACATGAATCCTATATTTCCTTTGCGTCCTATTGAGTGACACACTCATTTAATTATAATAGATTAAGATTTTTTTTTATACAATATGCCCAAGTCTTTTTAGGTCTACCTCTGCCTTTCGTAACATAAGTTGAATCTAAAACATCTATTCTCCTAACCGAATCATCAGATGGTCGACGTTTAATGTGACCAAATCATCTAAGATGACTCTTTCTAATCTCATTAACCACTGGAGCTAAACCAACTTATCATGAATATATTCATTTCACATTTTGCTCATGTGTATGATACCTAAATAATAAATGAGGGAAAATTACTTTCTATTCTCTAAGCATTCGATCACTAGATGGAATACCAATATATAAGAATAAATAGATGAATCGTGATGGACGACTAGGATCTATTGATGAAATAGATTGATGGTTGAGTTGTTTAGGTGGAGATTACCTCCCAAAACTATATAGTTATTTGCTAAATCGATTTGGTTTGGCTTGATGAAAACTCAAACATTAACTAAATCATAGATAACTAGTTTAGTCAAAATCTCAAATCTAGACCAAACTTGAGGTTTTTAATGGGCTTGGCTTGATTTTTCAGTTTGTCATAGTATATAGAGCCACCACATACGAATAGTGTACAAGATGCATGCATGATTTTTTTTATCTGTGGATGATTATCACTTTCATACTATACATCTTCCCTCGGCTCATTCATTGACTAGTTTATTTCCTAGATTTATGTAATTGTTTATGATAAAAATATTGAGGCAACCGATTATACTGTTTGTTTCAACAGAAGCCTTGAGCTTTTATCTGTTGAAGTCACCGCCCTTGCAATTTTCGTCTCTTATAATTCCTCGAAACAATATGTTCATGAGATTTGATTAAGAGCTCAGGGTTATTTTAGGTATCCCGATCCGGTTCTGTGCCACCAAGCACGAGAGATGCATTGTACCAAAACTTGCCACCAGCAATAAAATCTACACTACGCTGGAGACTGCAAGAATTTCAACTCAATGAAAAGGTACAAAATATTATTAAGCTAGAATTTGTGTTTTTCTTTTGGGATTTTTGAACCAGCATCATATCTTGAGGTGGGAAATAATCTACCAACTATGATGATCATTTTGGCTCAACTAAAATTATTTTTATGAAACAGTGACTGTCTTTTTAACTCAATTTTTTCCACGTTTTAATTTCAGCCGCCTGTTTCCCAAATCAAGGCTGAAATGGAGAAAACATTGCAATGGCTGGCCCCAATGGCCAATAACACCACCAAGTGAGACACTTTTGGTTATCTTACAAAGCATACAAGCTTCTTTCGTTCATGTAAAATAACAATGAAACTTGGGATGACCCGCATTTTATTTAAATTATTTTATACACGCATACCACCTAATTTTTATGTATTTACATATTTAATATATAAACTTTACTTTTTACATTTATACCAGCCAAATATTTCATATCACATCAAATTACCACTATTTTATCTTTTAAAATGTGAAATACACCTTTTTTCATGCATTGTTAAGGTGGCAATGTGTAAAAATTGATGTTTAGGTGCTAGCTATATAAATACATATGAATTAAATAGTATGTATGTAAATCTTCCTACATATTAATACTTTTGCCGCACTCATCTTCTGATTGCATAAAAACAGCACCAAGTAGCACCTCTGTTTTTTTTTAATTCTTTTAATTAACAAACATAGCAGCTCTGCAGTTTACATACATAGCATAGCACACAATTCTTATGTATTTGCATATTTATATTAGTGGCAATAGTACTATTTTTCATGTGATATTAAAGATTTGAGTGTTATGTGTCTAAATACGAAGTTTAGGTGTGAGATATGTAAATACATAATAATTGGGTGATACTTGTCTAAGTTTCCCTTTATATTAATAATTTCACTAACTGTTATCATCTGCTGTGTAATGAATCAGAGCACACCACGGCTTCGGCTGGGTTGGAGAATGGGCGTGCATAGGGTAACTAATATTCAAATTTCTTAATTTTTTTTTCGCCCTTATTCTCTTTCATTCATGGAATTCATTCAAGCCCATTTTATTGTTAGAACGGAGGCGGGTCATAAACCACTAGCTTACAGCAACTCAACAAGAATAGAGACTCTCTATCATGCCAAGAAGGAGAAGACCGAAGCCTACATATTAGACTTAATAGTTCTCCTCCATCACTTTATTAGCCTATTGAGACCCGGAAGATGCTTCTCCCTCGCTCGATCTCCCGTTAAATCTCTGATCCGCTTTCCTTCGCAGAAGATCTCGACATCCGCTCCATTGCTTTCTGTCAAACTTCATCCCACCACCACTTCCTCATCATTGCTCACAATAGAGGACAAAGAGATCCTAAGAGGGCTGAAGTTCCACGAAATTTCACCGGGGATTAGCAAAAGCCAAGAGTTTGAGATCAGGCGGCCGAGGCTGAGCAAGTACCATAGACTGAGCAAGAGCAGCAACCATTCTCCGATAGCCGAGAGCAAGCACGAATCGAGGAAGATGCCATTGTTTCCCGTCATTGATTTTGACGTCGATCTTAACATGAGTTTGGACGTGATTGATAGAGTGGATGGACTATCATGAAATTATGAAAAGACAAGGGAAATTTACATGAGTTGCACACACTTTGTATGTACTTACATATCTCACACCTAAACTTTCATATTTACAGGCATGCCACTTCGATGATTTTAGCTTCTATGCATGAAGATGTGTATTTAACTTTGAAAAAGTGATAATAGTGCCATTTTTTGAGTGATTTGTGTAAATATGATTGTATAGGTGTGAGACATGCAGATGCATAAGAATTGTGTGCTATGTAAAATTTGATTTGGATAAGTTTTGCTGTTATTGGATCAATTTTGATATGAGTGTAATACACTTGTTAATTGATTAATCGTTTACTACACTCTCAAAATAAATTTAATGATATAATTTATCTGATGAAAATTTGATAAGAATATTTTGACTCAGATGTTCTCCATTGTTAATGAGTGCCGTTCAACCCGGGGAATTCCCTTCTTTTGTGCTGTGTTTTGGGTGTATAATGACTCCATTGGAGTTAAAAAGACTATTTCCAGATTTTGGTTCCCAGAGGAGTTGGGATGTGATTTGTATAGATCAAATTGTTCCCAGAATTTGGAGCAAAAGGCTAATTTGCCCAAATATATATGATTTGCAGGATACTTTTATAAATATATGCAGGCATTTGAATGGCTGGAGTTTGACTCAAGTAAGCAGAAATGTTTGATGTTTCATTGAAATGCTATGCTATATTTGTTTCAATTTTCTTGTCTATTAAGGTGCACTTCGCTTGATCAATGTTGAATTTTTGTATTAATTATTTATACTGTATTTTACAAAAAAACTGTATATAAGAGATTTGGGTGGTATAAATATAAAAATTAAAGTTTAGCTGATAGATATGTAAATATATAGGAATTAAAAAAATCGAAGTTATGGTCACTTGTTTAGTCCCACATAGGTGGGGGGAGTTTACATGCACTCTTGAGAGGGTTTTAAATTCAAGAGATTCTTCTTTTGAATTGTAGACATGTGGCTTGGCCTGCATGAGAGTGATGGTTGTTGGACTTTAATTTGAGTCGGACATGAAGTTAATTTGAGCAAAGAAGTTTAAATTGAGCTGAACACAAACATATGTTGTACAAACAATTTCAAACACGAGCTAAACATAAAAAAAAAAAAAAGAAAGAAAGATAAAATCAGAGATCACACACGAAAAAGTTTTGGGCTTTGCTCAAACTTGCCTTATTTACACCCCTAATTATGGACAACCAACAAAAAACATGGCTTATCTTAAGTGGAAAATTGGTTTATTTTTTTAGAATTTACGTTAGAAATTTTTTTAAAAAAGGTATAAAAAAGAATAACAAAATTTGGTTTTCCTAAAAATTCTTTTGAAAAACTCTTACATTTGCAAATAAATACATTTTTTTTTGTAGGGTTAGCACTTGGGGCAGTTATTTTGAATATTTTATTCTGTTTCAAATACATATGTTATGCATTCAAACACAACAGATAAAGATGAATCATATCAATTGAAGCCTAATTCAAGCACAATAGATAAATGTGCTTCGTATCAATTGAAGTCTGAGTCTTCCATTTTTTGCTTTTGTTGCTGACATTTATTTAGGAAAATGTTGTGATTCACCTAGACTTCTAAAGATTACCAATTGAGTGATGTAAAAATGAAAAAAAAAAAAAAAACTGATAACAAAGAAGTGATATTTCTTCTTAAGGTTTTGGCAATCACTAGCTTGTCGTATAGATCATAGTTAAAAGTCATAATAGTACTTGGTTGTGTCTTAGATGGTTACTTCACGAGCATCAGTTAGTAATAGAGGTTGTAAAAATAAACTATAGAAGTTATGAGCCACATAGGATATAGTTGGTCACATAAGGTTTAGGGTTATGGTACCTTAAACCCTAGTTGGTCACATTGGCTATAGTATTGAACTGTGATAACGTTAATAGGTTGCAAAGTTCGAAGTTGGGAGCTATATGAGTTGTGGGTCACGTGGGCCATAGATGGTCATGGAAGCCATAATGGCGAGCCGCGTAGATGTCTGTAGGTTGTAGAGGTAGGAGTCGGGAGCTACACGAGTTGTAAGCTAAGTAGGTCATAATTAGTCACATGGGTCGTAGTTGTGAGCTGTGATGACATCTATAGGCTAGAAGGATCTGAGTCAAAAGCTACACGAGCAACAAATCGCATAGGCTGTATTTGGTTACATTGGCTGTATTGGTGAGCTGTGATGATGTTTGTTGGCCACTTGGTTGGATTCGGGAGTGGTATGAGTTGTGAGCCACTCATCCATAATTGGTCACATAGGCTGTAGTGATGAGTTATGATAATATTTGAAGGCTGTAGAAACAGATTTGAGAGCTGGATAAGCTGTGATATCTTATGTAAACCACAGAGGCTGGAGTTGGGAGTTACATGATTGTGATAACTTTCGTAGGCCACAGAAGTTAGAGTTAAAAGTTACATGAGCTGTAATAAAGTTTGTAGCCATAGAGCTCAGAGTTACAAGTTACATGAGCTGAGATGACGACAGAGGGTGGAGTTGAGAGGTGTTTGAGATGATATAACATTCGTAAGCCACCAAGGCCAAAGTTGGGAGCTGAGATGACTGATCGTGGTCGATGACAACTGTTGAGCGGTAGTCTACAGTTGTTCGTGATTGCAGTAGTTTGCGGTGTTCACTGTATCTTTCGTGTAGAACACTTGGGTTCTACTCCTCCAAGTTCTGATCTTCCTCTAGTTCAATGTCTAGCTCCCAGAACCTGGTCCTCTCTCAAGAGGGGAGAAGACTTTATTTACAGAGTATGAGAAAGTCCTCTCTACAAATAAGAAAGAAATTTATACCACTTTATCATACTGTCTGGAGAGAATCCCTTAATCATATGACGTTTGGCGAACATTCGATTGCTTTAATAATTTCAAAATTGAGCGATCTTGGGCTCATTGAATTTGTCCCACTAAGACGCTCAATTTGACTATAAATTTGTCAAATTTGAAATTCATTTGACCATTCAATTATGTGAAATTTTCCAAAAGTGATTTATCGGTTTGATTTGGGCTTGATTTAATTCTGATTGGATCAATATTGGTATGATTGGGTCGTCTCATCGAGCATGTCACTTTGATTATAAGTTTGCTAAAATAAGAGTTCTCAATAATTTTTAATTGAAATTTAAACATTTTTCGCTAAAAAATTACCTCGATATTAGTGTTAGACGGCGAAAATTTGTTGATCTCGTATCATGTATATATATTACTTACTATGCAATTTAAGATCAAAATAATTCCAAACTCTTAACATTAAAATAAATTTGCCTGGTACAAAAGTGAAGTAGGATGATCACACCATATTATTCTTTGAACATTTGAGTCATATAATTTGATGAGAATAAATCATGTCACCTTGAGATTGACTCATAGGACTTATGCATCAATCCATCAGATTTTAATATAGGATTTATTTTAAATCAGCAGTTAAACATGTGAAAATGAACCTTTAATAATAATAATAATAATAATAATAATAATAATAATTAATAATAATAATAATAAAATAATAATAATAATTATTATTATTAATTATTATTATTATTATTATTCTTATTATTCTTATTATTTAATTTTAAACTGCCATTCATAACTTATTATTGGATTAAAACCACAGTGAATTAAGGGTGCTGTTAGCATGGTCAATTAAAATCACCTAATTTCTTTTTCTTTTTCAAAAACAACAAAGAAAAAAGCGGTCAACGGAAGAAGAAGCAACACGAAAATTAAAAGCTTAAAGTCAACCAAAGAGAAATATAAATAGACTACAAATAAAGTCAACATCCATTGAACCGGCAAGCTGCTGGCAGCCTAATAGCAAGCATGGTTTACCAGAGCTTGGCTTACCAGAAAAAGTCAACAAAAAATGGTGGAAAATGCAGTCCTTGTTGATCATAATTAAAGTTAGCAGAAGCAAAGATGACAAAAATGTCATCATCAAGGGGAATGCAGCCTCTGTTATCAGAAAAATTATTTCATATGGATAGCATTTGCAGAGATGCATGTGTTATTTGATCTCGACCGTCGATCAGAGCAAATGTGTATTTCGGTGGGCCCCATTTTTCATTTTTTTTAAACCTGATCGACGGTCGAGATCATACAGCGTATGCATCTCTGCATATGTTGTCCGTATGGAATAATTTTTCCTGTTGTCACAACTTTTTGAATAATTGGTGATTTTATGAAGTTATTTCTTTAAAATAATATATAATATTTTAGTTCCTATACTCCCAGCTTAACACATGTTAATCTCTTTTTAACAAAATAGTTCCATCACATGTGCAAATCTTCTACACATATAGAAATAAAAAAAAACTACAGTTGTTGCAATATACAAAATTTGAGCCATGTGAAAAACTAATTGGGAATATTATAAGTAGAAATTTATGTGACATATAAGACAACTATTAATAATTCATAAAGCAATTTTGAAGGTGTTGAATTCAAATTGAGGCATGCCCAAAGATTAAGAGAGGTACTGGTCAGGGAGGAGAGAGATAAGAGTGAGGCAAAAGAAATAAAATGACATGTACAGACTTACATCTTGGGGGCAAATTATGGTTTTCTCGGGCTCTATAACCCATCCTGTATAAAGGAGAAAGGGATAGAGTTTTCCCTATAAAGTATGGGTCGAGATGGAAGAGCCAAAAAAAACCCCATTACATGCACTGGACACTCTATTTTTGGAAGATAAAAAAAACCATAAAGTAGAAATTTACGTATAAGCCCTTGTTGTTTTGAGGGGTTTACAGAACATTATTGTAACTTTGTATTTGTAATTGGTTTAAAGTGTCTTTTGATGTTTCTCGATCCTGGATCCTTAAGTAGGTCGACCGAATTGGTATCAGTCAACTATTTTGCCTAGATGTCGATCTTTTGTCGGTTGTATCTGAGTGCAGTGACTGGTCGCCGGCTGGTTTGTTTCTTGGTGTTTTTCGGAGGGAGTATTTGAGAGAGTTTAAATGTTCTTAGGGTTATCTACCTTTCGACAGATAGGACTTTGCTCTGCCAAACTAAGAATGGCCGGCCGGCTGTGAGTTCTCTTGGCCAGTTGGCTTCATGATTATTAACATTTGATTTAGACCATCAGACAACTGCTTTGAGACTTGTGCATGTCATTTTTGGGTGTACATATTAAGTTTTCTAATTCTGTTGCTCCTTGATAATGACAGTTATGATAAGGACAGAGAAAATTTTAAATATAATAGATTGAATCTTATTAATCATAATTTAATGCAGTAAATAGACCCACTGGATATATGTGCTCATGACCCTTTTATATAGAATATAAGGGTGCAACTTTATCACCATGAGCCTGTTTCCCTTCTTTGCTTTCGCTCGGTGTTTATGGCTTCCTCATGGAAAAAAACTGGGTTCAGTACTGAAACCCGTAACAATCAAGAATGTTGGCTGACATTGTAATCATATCATGTTGGCCTGAGGGTGAGCTGTTAAGAAAAACCCTAGCGAGGCAATCGAAATTGGTCGAGCAAAATGGGTTAGAGAAGTTGTCTGGCTCAATTTTTGGTAATCTTATAAAGATTCGACCCAATGCTAGGAATGATCCTTATGGTTTAACACTTGAACTGTCAATGAAGATCCCTGCCGAGGTGCAGATTCAGTCGGGTCTTGTGAATACTTCTCCTCTGGTTGAGATACAAGGATTTGATAGAAGCAACCTTCTAGCTGGTGATAAGGGATTGACAGATGAGTTTCCATCCTACAACACGAGCAAAAATACTCGGAGTCATATTTTAGTTAAATAATTCCCTTAATTTTTTGTTCTCTGTTGGAGTGGCTTGTTTTTTTACTTATGACATACTTCTTTGTAGATGAAGATCCTCTGATTGGTCAATTGGTGGTCAGTGGCAGTAGACAAAATCTGACCTTGAGGATAGACCCGGCTCCCTAACACTGACTGATAGTGAGGATTTGGTTAATCATTTGGGTAATCCAATGAAAACCTAGAGTGAAACTTCTTGGAGGGAGGGGGGCCATCAAATGTCCCTTATGGCTTTAACTCACCTAGAGGAATTGGAAACTGTACTGGCCCAGCGGGATAAGGATCTGCAAATCACGCTGGAGGAGATGCGTAGGGACTGTCAATTTTCATTAAGAGCTCACGAAGCTCTAGAAAGATGTGTTGGTTTAGAGGGTTATTGTGAAGGCCAACTGTGAATCAATTTAAACTCAGCGGTCAAACTTTGATAAGAGGTGACCCGACCCACAATTAGACAATTATTTTAGTTTCCTGACCAAAAAGTTGACCCACTTTCTTTAGACGGCTAATGTGCAAAATTGAATATGTTATAGAGTTTAGAATTTAATTTATAGTTTTTAAACTAGAGGTTTTATGCAGTTATATGTATCGTTCAATTAATATAGAGTTTTCTTTAAAAACGAGAGTATCGATCCCACAGAGAAGCAATGTTAAAAATCGCTTAGGCTAAGTTCTAGTTTACTACTACCAGGTTTTAGTTTGGAATTTTCAAAAAGTTTTATTTCCTAAATTCCTTAATTTACTCTAAAATTAAAATTTACTAAATTAAATAAAAACCTAATCTACGTAAGCTGATTAAATTTTAGAAAGTTCTATATAATCAAATCCCCTCCTTCATGCAATGAATATAGTGGCATAAGTAGTATAAGAATTGATAAAGTTATGTAGTAATTTTTTTGCCAACAAGGAACACATGTCTACTTACCCTCTTCTGAGTGTATAGATAAGCTTAGTATTCTATTAAGTTTACACAAGTAGCAGCGATGAGAAAGTGGTTAAAAAGACCTACAACTCATGATAAGTACTCATTCACTTAAATAATTGTAACCAAGAAGCTTCTAATAAAAACATATCATGATGTATATTTTCTATAAAAGTTGCATCACTGCCTGAACTACTTCACGATAGACAACTAGGCAATGTGAGTGCACTCAAGTTGTGAAGTCACCGCTCTTTCGAGTCTTAGTCTCAACTTACAACAGATTTTAACATAACATATGGCCAGTTCGTTATGTCAATGAAGCAACAGAGATATTACTCATCACATAGAATTTAAAATTATTCTATCATAAAATAAATTTTTCTTCACATGCCACTACTTCATAACAAGAGGAAAGAGTAAGGAAAAATACTCACTAAGCATGGAGAAAACACATGGATTCTTCATTGCAAATGACATTGAAATCATACAGCTATATTACAATAATTCAAAACAAATACAAAAAAACTCCAAGACTTATCTTTACAGAAGATTCACACCCTCCTTGCACAACAAATAACAATTCATTACACTTCTTTTCAAAGTCCCAAAAATCACCAAGGCTCCAAAAGACACCCCTCGTCACACACTCACTCGCCTCCTATCCCTGTTTGAAGAGACACCAAGCCACATTTAATATAACCCTCAAAATATTTATAAGTTACTTTAGATGCCCCTTCAAAATTCATCCAAATACATTGAATTTGAAGAAAAACTGATTCTAGCGCCTAAACGCCCAACTGTGGTGCCTAAGCGATAACCATCTAGAAGCTCGAAATAACTGTCTGGTGTTTAGGCACACTATCCTGACGTCATGGCGTCAGACTCTCTGTTTTCACATACAGGGTTTGGCGCTTAGCCTCCAATTCACTTTTTGCTCATTTGACCCAGTTTTGCTCCATTTTTACATTTTTTTCTCCAAAACTCCATTTCTTGTAAGTATAAGTCCTAACTCTTTTCTAAGATTTCAAGGTTGTTCATTCGGTACTGCATAAATCTTTTCATCTTAATCGGCTATTTGCATAATTGTATATTGTGCAAGTGTAAGCCCTAAACTTAAATAAAATGGTAGGAGTAAACATCCAATAAATTTCACTTCTGAGATGTAAGGCCAAAAAATATGATAGCTTTGAAAAGTCATTGAGGTTCACCTCAAGATCCGTAGTCTCCCGACTTCTTGCTCCTTGGACTCCGACGATGATTATTTCTATTGGAGTCATTCCCACTTGAATTTTTCATGTCCAATCGTGAAAACTCAATTTTGAGATCTTGAAGATAAAACCTCTAATCATTATGGAGAGCTTTCTTAAGTAACTTCAGTCGCTTAAAATGTAATTGACTGTAGGGGCTTGCCTTTATAGGGAATTATGAACTCAAGTAATATAAATCTTATCTAATCTTTATGTTAGATAAGGGAATTGTCGTTCATAAATTTTGCAGAAAAAACTAGTATCATGAATTCTTTAGTTTAAATGGTCAGCCTACTAACAAGTAGTATACTCATCTCTCAGGGAGGGTATTACTTGTAGTATTATGTTCAACTATTTAAACTATTAAATGAATAAGTTCTATTTGGTCTCATTTTTCAAAATCAAAATGTTATTTTCAAAACAAAAATTATACAATTAAATCCATATTAAATTAAATTTTTTTCCCAAAAAAACTGACCGACACCACATATCTACCAGAGACAATTTTACAGGTGCCCGTGGAGAACACGAAAAACTATGACTATTTTCGGTGGGCAGATATGCTGGAAGATACCACCACTGTGAGTGATCGGGCATCAAGAGTATCCTTGGAGGACAGCTTAGCTCGTCACATATGCCGTCTATATTTAAAAAAATAATATTATTATGTTATTAATTATTATTTTAATTATTTTTTTCTTAATTTTAGTAGTCATGATATTCACTTTTAAGTGAGGTACCTATCTTTATTTTGTAATGTTCTGCACTGGATATTTGTTTTTAAGGTACCTCATAAATGTACGGTATACACAAATTTTTTCAAACAACATTACTTATTCTCGTCGAAACTTACTTATTCGCAAAAAATCCTAAATACTTATTCTCATAGGAGGCATAATAGTCATTTCTCTAAAAACAGCTGCAACGTTATTGTTTTTAAAATGCAAATATAAACAAACATCTAACTTATTCGCAGTAGCTTCCTATGACAGCTGCTGCGTAGTAGCTTATTATTAAGTTGCAACTGCTCTAAACATACTCATAATGGTCCATTTAAAGCTTCATTACTTATTCTCGTCGAAACTTTGTCTTTGATCTTTTTGTGTTAGAGTCTTCTTCATTCTATGTTTTATACGAGGTCATTGGAAGCAATAGATTTGTCCTTCTACTAAATTTCTTCTTCATATCATTATGAGAGATTTTCATCTATTTTATTGGATACATATGCTGCTTCTCAAAATGGATGAATCAACTTCTGCTTCTTGGAATTTATTTAGAATTACACAGAGGCTAGAGTTTAGAAATCTTCATTTGATTAGAGTAGAGTTATTGCCAGATTGGAGTTTGGCATAGATGCTAACTTTTGAAGATTGTTGTCTCTTCATCAATCCTCTTTTTCTTCTTCACTTGCTCTGGATCGTTTTCTTATTAAAAGAATTTTGCCTGACTTTTATCCTCAGTTGTAGTACGTGTTTCTATATTTACTTGTTAGTTTGTCTTTTTGTTGATTTCCTTGTACTTTATCTTTGTTGGTTGGTGTTGTGTTGTATTTATCTGGTTGGTGTCTTCAGTATGTTATTTTTATTTTCGTTATTAATAATGTTGAGCATGGCCCCCATTTTTCTCACCAAAAAAAAAACACAGCATTGAAAATTTAAAAGAAAAACATAGCATTGAAATTTTAAAATTATGTTACAAAACAATGAAAAGAAGCATTATACATGTTCAATGGCAAAGAACACACTAATAAAAAATACGAATAATGCAACATTTATCAACAACTATTTAAAAATCCTCTAAAAGCCATCAATGACCACAGTACAAAATGTCATTTTAGGTAGATTTTAGGTAGTGACAAAATCAAAACTTAAAGAAAGAAAAGAAGAAATTAAAACCATATTAGATAAATTAAATCTTTTAAAAATAAATAAATAATATAAAAAATTAGCTAATAATAAATAGTAAAAAAATCTCTTTTAATATAGTCATATTATGAATATCCATCTTAAATTATGCCTAGTTCTTCTTCATTACATGAAAATTATTGACAATTGATTCCACATCAAAACTCGTTATAATATCATTTTTTAACAGATTTTAATAGTGAACCGACAAATCTTCCCTTTAATTATATAATATTCTTTTAACGATCTTCATAACTAAAAAAATGCATTTTCAGTTGTTATTATCAAAATTAATAATGTTAAGATCAATTTATTCAAAAAATAGTCATATATGATGATATATGACTATTTTTTTGTCTTAGCCAACATGCAACATATTTAGAAAATGAGCTTCAACTTAAAAATGGTATAATAGAATTTTTCGTATATTTGTAATCTTTAGGATAAAACTTATTTGCAAGTTGATAAATATCATCAGCTTTAAATGATCGACATCCATCTCGAAGAATCAATGTAGAAGTAAGAATCAATAATTCTACATATCATTCACTTCAAACATGGTGACTGTCAAGACTATGATGTAAGAGAGCAACACATATTATCTTTTAGAATTGATGCACTTATTTCTTCAACATGAATTACATCAATGAATCATTCTTTAATAAATTCATATTTACAAATAAATCTTAATAGGTGAAAAATCTTCATTTGCTCTTGTTTTAATTCATTTTAAGCTCCATTAATTGTAATTTAATACTTTATAGGGTATTATTTCAAATATTTTCTTCAAGGTTATGTTAAGACATTCTGTTAGACTCTGTGAGGATAGACACGAAAAATATTAGCTTTTTTAGAGATTAGTGCAACAAAAATGTTCTATATTTATCACTAATCTTAAAGTAAATCAAATGACTTTTAAGGTAATCATAATATCATTTTTATGGGGATATCTTAGTATAATAAAAAAGGGGAATTACATATATATATATATATATATATATATATATATATATATATATATATATATATATATATA
>NEWO01000124.1:705473-727406 GCA_003013225.1 Phalaenopsis aphrodite | reverse complement strand
AGTAATATAGGACTTTTTGATTAAGACCTGAATATCGAACCCACTGAGAGAATACGCAATATGCTCTTTTAAACAACTTTCTATTCTAAAAATACAATTACTTAAACTATAAATATTTTCGCAGTATTAAAATTAAAATCTTTTTGGTCTTTTTGATATTTTGTTATAACAGTAACAATTTAAAAAGATAACTTGAGTTTATGTAAAATAAAAGTACTAAATTTGAAAAGTATCTTTCTTCTTATCATGAATTGGCAATAAGTATAGGAATTATATTATGGTATTGTGCAAATTGTGTTGTGTCAAATGAGAGCAATTATATTTTTTACCCTTACTAGAGATGCTATAAAGAACATTGACTAATTTAAAGTTTGAATAATTCTGAAGACCGGTTGGGCAGGGAAGATACCAGCTCTCACTCTAGAATTCCCTCGATTCCCTTCACGAGGCTAACATTTCGTATCATAACCTAAAATAATTAATCAAGCTGGGGGCTTTAACCTGTCACTTTAAAATCCTCTAACTATACACTCTTCAATGATTATTTCTCTATTTATTTGCATTAAATCATATGAATTACATTCTTATTCATACAACCTCATGTGATTCTTTCCAATTGTTGACTGAAACAATACCAGCCCGGTTCTTACATGTTCTCATAACAAATTTTAACATCTGGATTAGCCAAATCAAGAAGTAAATGAAGTTCATAGATTTAAATCATCACAACTTCTTCCAACATTAAAGATCAATACTCTCCACAACTTCCATCCAAACTTTAATTACTTATTATTTTAAGAAGAAAGATAAGGAAAACTACTCAGAATTCATGGAGAAAACAAAACCACACTTTAGTTTAAAAGTAGAAATCATTGTCAAACCAACAAAAAATATCGATTAAAACCAAAAGTAGTTTAAAACAAAAGATAAAAATTTATCTCAAATCCTCCACCAAACTATTGAAGTTCTTTTGAATCTCTTATCTTTTACAACATTCTAAACTCTCAAAATAAAACTAAAAACAAAAGGAAAAAGTAAATTTTGTGTGGTTCTTGAATCTTTCCACAAGATTCTCCATGAGCTTCTTCAAGCACGCTCTCCCTCTTCAAGCACCCCTTTTCCTCTTCAAGCATCCCTTTCAAATGCAAAAACTTCCTTCTTTTATAAATCAAAACATCAAATGTCACAAGAGGCCCTTGATGGAATTCACTTGCTATAAAGACACGACACGTAAGAAATGCATCGAAAAAAGTTGGGTAGTTGATGGGAGAGGTTTAAGGGAGATCATTAGCAAATGAGATGATGACAAGCTATACAGAGTGGTAGGAGGCGCGTGGTGAGAGAGATAGGTAGACATAAAATTTGAAAGTTTTATGATTTGACTTTTAAATGCATAAAGTTAGAGAGAATTGGAGGTATTATAAACATCATAACATTTTTCATGATATTCCTTTTGCTCTAAATCAAACCATCAAAATAAGTCCAAAGCATGAAAAAATAAACAATAGTAATAGCAGTAGCACAATATACCTCTAATACTAGCAACAAATTTAATAGCCACCAAATAATTCAACTTATAATGAGAAGGCTGTCTTGTTGTCCAATATAAATATAATCAAACATTTGGCTATTTAGGATTATAAGAGTATATGAATATCTTTGTATTGTGCTCCTTGAAATATATCCAAAATCAAGTGGCCAAACCTAACGCTAAGTGTCAGAGGTAAAAACAATATAATTGCCTTTTCATGCAGAAGAACCAGTCTGCAATTGGAGCAGAAAGCTGAGGGGAGGAAAGTGGCAGTCGCCATCAGGAAAGCGCTCTAAAGTTTGCTCAGGTCTCTTCTGATAGGCTCGTCAAATTCTCTGAAAATGAAATTTACATGCATATCATTGAATTTTTATGTATTTACATATGTAATTTATAATATTGTGAAAATCGGACCAGACATTGAACCGGTAGAAGAAGAGATTCAATTTTCAAAGGTTAAATGTATTTTAAAATGATAATACATAATATTTACATCTCACTCAATTCATTTGTATTTAAATATCCAACACCAAAAATTCAATTTTAACATATCTCGTTTTATCTATGCATGAAAATGAGTATTTCAATTTAAAAACTTATGATATGGATGATTTTGGTGGTATAACTGTATAAAACAATAGAAGTTAGTTATTAGATATGTATATAAATAAAATTTGGTGGTATGTATGTAAATTGAATTGCTTTGTAATAACGATGTTTGTGATGTGATATGAGTGATTTGGGTAGTATAAATGTAAGAAATAGAGTTTAGGTGTAGATATGTAAAATACATCAAATTTGGTGGTATGTATGTAAATGCCAGTGAACTGAAAGCCGGTTCGTCAGTTCAGAGGGTTGAACCGTCGGTTAAACCCGATTCTGGGCGGTTCTATGAGATGGGACGAACGGGTCAAACTAGCCGATCTGGCCCGGTTTTCTAAACACTGCCTTTGATGCATAAATAAAGTGGCATGTATGTAAAAATTAAGCTTTACATATACGCCATGATTTCGATAACAATGATTCTATTCCGAGCTCTTAATTGGTTCCTCAATTAATTGTTACAATGGTAAAAGTCATAAAAGTTGGATAGTTTAATTTTCAAAATCATAAAAATGAGGGGCATACCCTATTCCTATGCATTTGCATATCAAATACCTAATTTTTATTTTTTTACGATTATACCGCCCAAATATTTCATATCACATCGAAAATACTATGGCTTTAACTTTACAAAAAAAGTGGAATGCACATTTTGTGTTTTGCAGCATAATTAGTTAGAAAAATAGGTAAAAACTGAAGCCAGATATGTAAATATATAAGAACTCAGTGCTATGTATGTAAATCTTCCTTTAAGAGCTTGCTTGGTTATATTGCAAGCCAAAAGTGGACAGCTTGAGTCAAACTAAGGATGAGCTTAATCTTGGCTTACATCAAGTTAAATTAGGGCAATATAAGATCAAATCAATATATATACAAAAATACAAAGAACAATGAAGTACGGTCGTTTTAAAATTAATAACTACAAAAAACTTTGCATTTTAATCATTTGGTAAAAAAGTTTTTTTTCTTCTGGTTTTATCTTTAGTGGGTTTTCCCTTCCCAAAGGGTTTTTTTGAGAGGTGACAAGTGGTATCAAAGCAGATTACTGCTTGTCAGGTGTGTGGACTCTCCATGGTTCAATGAGACCCTGGTAGAGCTGATTTGTGATGAGGGTGTCATGTGATTGGGTGGTGGAGAATGTCACGGACAAAAAGCCCCACATCGGCTATTTGTAGGGCCGAAAAGCAGTAATGAAATCCAAGGCTGTCCAACATCTCGAAGAGCTCTTTTGGGAGGTGACATTTAGATCTCTTTGAAACCATGCAATAATGGAATAACACCACCTAAATGCTTATTTTATATGAAAAATTAAAACATAATGACAAAGCTATGACTTTAACCTTTCTAATTTTGTGCCACGTGATCCATTTCTCACTCACACAACAACCCATTTGTATTTTTTTAAACATACATCATAGAAAAACTTTATTTGCACGAGTGACCCAATTAATTAAATAATGTGAGGTTAATATATTATAATTATAATTATAATTTTAAAATATTATTATTTATCATTATTTCCATAAATTTTTGTTATGAACTGCAATAAAAAGTTACAATGAACAAAGTCAAAAAATGCTTTCACAAGGATAATTTATATGAAAAGAAATTAGGTCATAATAGTTGAACAGCATAAATTTTTTATTGATTATTTAAAAAAATAAAAAATATATTACTGCTGAACAATTTTTCTCTTTAACTGTCTTGTAGATTCATTTAAAAAATAAAAAATTCATTTATTATAAAAAATCTATCACCAAGCTACTAGCTTGTAATAAAGGAAAATTTATTCGATACAGACACTGCATGGTCCGATCTACACCGTCGATTACCGATCTCCAACCTCTGATAAAAAAATTTTTTAAAAAATGGGTCCACCGAAAACATCTTTACGGTGATCGACGGTGTAGATCGGACACTGCATGCATCTCTCAATGCGGAGTCTGTATGAAATAATTTTTCATAATAAAGAGGTTGTTTCTGTTCTTCTGTTTAATAGAAGTAATTATAACTTATTTATTAAGAAACTATCAAAAATTTCTCTTACATTTTATCTTTTTAATTTTTTTCTCCCAAATTTACACATATTTTACAGCTTATGTAAAAGAATAAATGAAAAAAAAAAAATCCATGGAAACATACCTAATTAGTAATAGCAGTGCTGAATTAGGAAACAATGAGTTGATCGCAGTACTGAAAAGAAGAAGTGATATTGGCTCGGCTCAGTCTTGACGGAAAGGGTCGGTGGCGAAGCCACAACCGGTGCCGATCGTCGACTGAGCCAACCCAATATCCTTTCATCTCTTCACCTGCAGCTCCAAGCCGTCTGATGATGATACATCTCTCTCTTTCTCTCTATCTACTCTCTTCCTCTAGATGCGGAGTACACGTGAATTTCGTGGCAAATGCGAATTTTGTTATATTTTGATTGCATTGGTTGTGTTGATATAACCAATACAACTAAAATACATGTATAGAATCCGCACTTAATAGTTTTTCCTACCCCCTCCTCCATGGTTGTGTGCTATGATCTCTCTCTTTCTCTCTAGCTATGAGGAGCCCTCTCTCTCTCCCTCTATCTCTGTGTGTGTGCTTTCTTTCTGCAATTGGAAGCTCTGAGGGGAAGCTCCTTGCTTTAATAGACAAGAAGATTGTACGGACAATAAAGGTGGAGGACAAAACCGACTTGATAGGAATTATGGGAGATTTTCTATGCAGAATTTTTTAATTTGCATGAAAATATAGTTCGGAGTTTTTTATGTTGGCAATAATGACGACTCTCTCATGAAACTTTGAATATTTAAACTCTTTCATTCATTGTGAATATTTTAAAAAAAGGCCATGATTTTCACCCATTTGAATTGTTCCTTATTCCCCGTACATCTTGACTCATCTATATATATATATATATATATATATATATATATAGAGAGAGAGAGATATAGATATAGATATATATATATATATATTACATTAAATTAAGAAATTAATTATCTTTCTTAATTCTTCTTTATGTATAAAAGCAATATTATAATCTTTCATGGACAAGAATTTGATTTTAAATTATAAATTGAGGTTATATGTGACAAAGTAATGGTTGATTTATTATCAAAGATGATGGATTAGAAATTTTCATTTTTTTTTTATTTGAGAAGCTTATTTTAAATAAAGACCGAAGTTATCGTAGCCTTACCCTCACTTTTGTTTAATGACGAAAATGCAATGGTTATCTATAATTTTTAGTCTCATGGTCGATAAAGCTTAAGTACAATTAAAAAAATTATATTTAATAGAAGAAAATAAGTGTTTGAGTTATATAGCACCTGAGCAATTTTTAGTCTCATGGTCCAAAAGAAAAAGAGTATAACAAATGAGTGTCCACCGACAGAAGATCAGGAGGCTCAATTTTACGATTGAAAGTAGCCTCCCGTGCCAAAGTTGAAGACCGACCGAGTCAGGAGAAGTATAAAAGGATGACTGATTGATTTAAATCCAGACCGATCAGACTAAAACAAGAAAGATAAACAACCGAGTCAACCACTACAACAAAACTGACATAATGCACCAACCTACTTTCTGGTAGATTTAACATAAGGAAGGACTCCTTTCCTCAATATCATTAACTCTGCATCAAGGATAAAGAATTGATAATATAACATAGTCTTAAAGACATCCCACAGACTCTCCTCGTTGAGGAATGAGTTACTTAGCATGTTAAGATGATTCATCCTCTGCCCGATAGTTTAGTCTCGTTCCGTCGACATGAGTTCCTCATTCAGTGATTGAGGGTCAATAGACAGACTAGATCAATCGATCCACATAACCAAGTTGATCGAATAAGTTATGCCTACCCAAGCCAATCAAGCTTAGCACACTGGCAAAACTGGCTCAGATTGGCCAACTCAACCTGCTTTTCCAACTCGAAGTTAAACAAGCTCAGCCGACCAAACTAGAGGTGCTAATATTTGTAAAATGCTCATAATATCTAATATAATATCCATTAAAATGGGGGCTGAAATGTGATATCACCATATTGTACCATCTCTTATAAATAAATAGATCATTTTATGATAATATAGACGATATACACTACATATTAATGCTCATGACTATTCACCCCCCTTTCTATCTCTCTCTCTCTCTCCTTTCTTTCAATTTAATTATTGGGGTACGATTCATAGAGAAATCAGAATTCAATGGATCTTAAGATCACTCGGAAAAAATGTTTCGATCAAAATTTGTTTGATTTTTATTTATCTATTTATCCTTTTCTTTATGATCGTATTTCTTATGTGATATGATCGAGTCGGCATGTATAAATGTAAATAATAAAATTTAGGCATTATATATGTAAATACATAGGACTAGAGTGATATGTATGCAAATGCCTCTTGTGTTTCTCACATGTGCATTAAAACAAGTCCATGAATGCACAGTTTTAATGAACCTATTTGCTTGAGATGATCTTGATGATGATTATAAGCTCATTTAATTGGACCGTCAACCAAAACATGTGCAAATTATTTGGTAAAGAGAGTTGAACTGTTCGTAAGGTTTGAATTGAAAAGGCTATCTTTCTGAAATTATTTTACAAGACAAATTCTACATAAAATATTGAATAAATTCTGAATCTCCTGAGCCTTTTTTTTTTTCCCTTTTGGCTCATTCTTACTTGATTTTCAATGCTTATTTGAAAGAATAATTAAAATCGAATTGGGGTTCAACAGCCTTTTGTCAACCATTGTGTTGAAGGTGTTTGCCTGAAAATATAAAAGATGGCCTTGGATTATCATCAGGTCCATTTAAGAGTTTTTTTAAGCAGAAATTGTAGGTCAGACTACCATGACTTGGAATTTTTTTTTGAGATGGTAAAGATGATATGAGAGTTGATTGATTAATCATGTATTATCTTTTATCTTAATATAAGTTTAATTGTTAAATAATTCATCCTCATCAAATCTTGATCAAGCTAGATCCTTGACCAAAATTTTCTCCATTGTTTAATCCAATTAAGTATAATTCATTCCATCTCTTATGGGTAGAGGTACGGCGGATGCACGGGAGGATTGTGCATGTAAGCTCAATTCATGTTGTCACATGAGCTGAATCGTAGCCCTCGACACAGAGAAATTATTACATGTGGATGAGCTGCGGTTGGATAGTGCTTTTTTTTTGTGGTATTAGTTGTATATGGTAGTTTTGGTGGTATTATGTTATAATAATACCACAATTACTATCCATATCCAGATGTGATAATTTCCGCTCAACGCAAATGAAACATATTCTTCTCCTTTGTGTGAATTGCTTGCCAACCGACAAAGCCATGCTACTGAGTGGCGCAACTGTTAAAACTCAGAATAATGTGGTGGAATACACACATTTTCATTGATATGAATGAGGTTATAAATAACCCTTACAATAATCTTGTAATAGGAAAAATAATAAAAGGTAAATGATATGAAAGGAAGGGTATAACACTTAGTATCTCCAATAATTAATTCACATTAATTATTAGGAGATATAGGAAATAACGTAAAATAGGAAAATAAATATCACATTAATTCTAAGGAAATAATTTATTTACAAGAATAAATTATTTCCTAACATAACTCGAATTCTAAGGAAATAATTTATTTATAAGAATAAATTATTTCCTATCATAACTCCTAACAGCAACACTTTTAATCATGATTTGCAACAAGCGAGAGCTCGAGCATCATGAAGCTTCTCAAAGTCAGTTGCATCACTCCTCTTGACCTACTCCTGATTTTCTTACACAGCCAAGCATCGATTCCTTTGATGAGAAGATCATTGTATCCATCTTATTCTTTCAACTAAGCAACAAATTAAAGTTTCTCCTCCCATTTCTTTTAACTATGAGGCCTACATAGAGAAGGCCCATCTAAGTGAGAATTTGATAGGTTTATAATCATCAAACATTAGAGAGATTGTGGGTGATTTACTTTTCATCTCTTCCTTTTTCATAATTTAAATTTACATGCATACTAAATAAGGTTATTTGTCACATCTAACATCAATGATAATAATAGTTAAGACTCCACGATTTGTACAAGGCATGGTTTTAATTAATAGTAAGTTGTTCGAGGCTTATTTTAAAAGAGCTTTTGTAAGTAAACTCTATCTTATAATGTCTACATTAATATATTATTGTGTTAATATTAATTGAGAGCTCTTGATGTATAATTTCCACCAGTTGTATCTTATTCAAACCTTAAACAAAGCAAGTTTCAACGTTGCACGTCTCAAAGTATCTATTAAAGCATAAAACTATACTCCATCATTAGGGGTATTATTCTTGTTATTTATATTATATTTTTCTATTATTTTGTATGTTTATGTCTTCCAATTTCACATATATTGCTATACCTTTGTTGAATGATAGTTTTATTATTCACATTGAATGCTATTTGTTGATGATATGTAGAATATGTAAGCTATTAGAATGACAATGTTATCTTTGTGTTATGTCCTTTGTTATGGCTAGTTGGACCCATAGGTCCTAAAAAAAAATATTAGATTATTTTCATATGATTAGTGATATATCCAAGTTTCATGGTACATTAAAATGTATGTATGCATGCATGTATATATGTATGCATGCATGCATGTATATGCATTCGACAGTTAAATTTTATTGATTTAGTGGAACTATATATTATATGTAAATTGTTGCCACGTTCAAGGGAGTTAATTATGGAACTATATATGCAATCAAGCTCGTGAAAATTAGACGGGGCATCGAACGGGAAGAAGGTTCAAGTTTTATTGGTTCGACCGGGGTTGAACCATGATATAATGAATATAAAAAAATAATTAAATATGAACTAAATAATGCAATAACAATATAATAAATTAATAATACAAATACTTTTGGGCTCGATTTGTAAACAAGCAGAACACGAATAAATATTTTCTCGCACGTGTTCGGCTTGTTTGGCTCGAAATAATTAAATAATAATATTTATTTATATCTTTTTATATTAAATTTTTATATGTATCAAACAAATGCTAAATTTTTTTTTGTTTTTAAAATTATTCAAGGGGTACATTTATAAAAAATAAAAGTTTAGATGTTTGATATGTAGGAAAATAAGACTTCAGTGGTCTGCATGTAAATATTCTTATATATATAAGAAATACAAGTTTAGGTGTTAGATATGTAAATAATTAAGATTTGAGTGGTATGCATGTAATCATTCCTAAAAATATAGAATGTGGTGCATATAAGGAAAAGTTCTCCTTACTACCTTTAGTCCCACATCGGTAGTTTTGATTCTGCATATCTGTGTGAAATGAAGACTTAGGTTTTCATGCAATTCTCAAAAAATTTCTGCATATCTAAAAAATTCTAAATTCTTGTTAACTGTAATTTTTAATATAAGTATTCATGGATTTCCAATAAATAAATAAATATAAACGCGTTTCAACTAAACCGTACCCGGTTCTCCGGTTGAACCACCTATTAAGTCCGGTTCGGCCGATCTGATGCAAAAATAGTTTTTAGTTTGTCCAGAGCCAGACCACTCGTCGATTCACAGTCGAACCGGCCCGGTTTTTTAAACTGTGCATGCAACCTAATTCCAATATATTTACATCTATTACACCTAAGCTATACCGTCACACTAATGCACACCTACATTTAAGAGAATAAATTTTAGAAAAATATTATTTATCTAAAATTTAGCCCTCTTTTGATTATATAATTTAACTTTTGAGCTTATGTTGTCTCTCGATTTGTTTAATATGATGCAGTTAAATTTGACAAATACATATACCAATAAAAACTAGGAATTCTATATAATAAGAACAAAGGGTTATTTTAGATATTTATCCGCAGACAACACTTTTAAAATTAAATTTTTCAAACAGACCAATCGTTGCTGGAACACTAGCTTTTAAACAGCAGATTTTTCACTGCAGTATTTCAAATTGAAATTTTGTACAGTCACAGTCGAAACAAGCACACCCTAAACTTTTGACCTCCTGTAGCATGCTTTCACCAAATCATGAGATATCAATGTTTCAAATGCTATGTTTGCTAGGATGTGCACAAATCCCATCTATTTCTATGTCAAGGATCCTTATAATGTTCTTAATGATGATGCCAACAAACATATCGTTGCCGTCGATAACAAAAGAGTATTGTGACATTGATGACAACCATATCAACGTTAACTAAATTCTTTTGAAAAGCTGTATTTTCTAAATCATTAGTCTGTAGCTACACTAAAAAAAAAATTTCTGGCTCCGCCTCAGCCTTCTACTTCAATTAAATTGGTAATATTATATATATATATATATATATATATATATATATATGTTTTGCAGCCAAAAAAATGTTAGAGCCGTGGCACAAAGTAGCTTGTGAAAACTCAAATCTTTTTAAAATGATGGAGGATGATTTTTTTTTTTTGTGAATTAAGGCCCCGTTTGGGGTAGCTTATAAGTGCGAGCAGCGCTTTGAAAATGTCGTATCGCCGTTTGTTTCACACTTATTAACAGATTATCATAAACGGTGTTTTAAAATTTGTAAAAGATGCGGACCGCGGGACGACCTCCGCGGTCCGCGTTTTCGATCGAATAATTTACTCCTGTGACCATGCACTCATACGCATCTGGCCTTGGCATCCCATGACTCTGCTCTCATACTCATCTGCCCTTGACATTTCTTCATCGCATTTCGCATGCCTTAAACGATCCTCCTCAACGACCCGGTGTGTTTTCCCTTTTCTTCTTCGGCATTTCTTTCAACAGGTATAACTACACCTTCGCATGTCTCGCCTTCCTTCTTCGTCATTTGCATTCGCTCAAGAAATGCGGTTGGACCTCTTCTTTTTTTTGTTTTTTTCCTGTGAATCTGCAAAGCGGCAGATAATAAATATTGATGAAGATGTTTTTTTTTTTCTTTTTGCGGTTGCGAAACATGATGGATCTAAACCCCTTAGATTTGAAATTACTAGATCCTACTTATTGCTGGCAATAATTGGGTGGTATTGCTCTTTTTGCGGTTGAAGTTGTGGCCACGAGAAATCTTTGGTATTGCTCTTTTTCCTGTGGTTTTTTGTTAGCTTTTTATCTCTTGAAAGCTTTACATGCATACCACACGATTCATATGGAATAGACAATATTGCAAAGCTGCTCGTTGTCTATAACATTAGATTTGTTATCAATATTATAGAGGTGGAATCTCTCCCCTCTATCTACACACATTATTACTCATCATGTCTGGCTTGAGAGGAACACATATATTTTAGGAATGTCATTTCTTCATCTGAATAATATTAGATTTGTTATCAAGCATTAGAGTAGGAGATAGAAGTTAAAAAATTTTGTACATGTTCTCATTGCCAACTACTCGCTGTAATATATGACCTTATTGGACTTGTTACTGGTCTTTTAATTTTTGTTAATTTTTTTTTTTTATTTTGTGGGTTCTAAAATCTTCACCTTACTATGTTTTACGATCATTCTGCCTCTTTATTGAATGCTCACGTTGGCTTGGACAATAGTTCTCGCATGTTTTTTTTTTTTGCTTATTCTGGTTGGGTTTTTACTATGCTTATGTAGCATTTTATTATAATTAGCCATATATGATCCCAAATCAAACCATGAGTCATTTCACGAGCCCAACACCCAACAGTTTGTGACGAACAATTTTTACAGCCATTGTTGGGCATGTGTGTTATCTTCGATTTTTTTTTCTGTCATTTTGTAATTATTTTCTTATATCAATGGAATGAATGGTTGAGCGTGTGCTACTAATAAAGTGCAATCATTACACAAAGAATCCAATAAATATAGTAATTGAAAAATAAAGGAATGGGGCGCTAATGGAATGAACTTGTTGTGGAAAATTGGAGGAAAAACCTCGAAGAGTTTGCAATTTGAAATAAAAATTTGTTTCCCCTATGAACGGAGAGCATATTTTTTTAATGCTTCAGCAATATTATTTTTGTTCACATGTCTACCACATAAATTACTTATCTCCCAGTTTGGGACATATGTTGTCATGAAAAAAAAAATTTTGAGCTTATCTGTTAATCTGACAGAACTCAATGAGTAAAACTAAAGAGGTTGAATCATCCGTCATGTGGGATACAGAGATCACTATTATATTCTGTGATTTATGTCTGAGAGAGGTTGAGGTGAGAATTTCTTCAAAATTGAATACATGGTTATATTATTGTGCATTTGAGTTTGTAGATTACTAACCTGCAACCCTCACTGCTCGTTGATTAATGTGTTTCCATTTTATAATCTACGAAGAATGTAGCGGCTAGGACGACCACAAAATTTTGTTCTGGGCAACCGTTGCTTCCATATTTCTGGTAGTTTGAGATGGTTACAGTGAACCACTGAGCAACTTGGATGGTCACAGAACTTTGTTTTTGGTAATCGCTGCCTCCATACTTGGGTAAGCATATTTTCTTTATTTTTTTTATTTTTTTGACTGATCTATTCTCTTTTTAATATTTGCAGGACCATGAGTTCCAAATATTCAGGGAAGTACGGGCAAATGATGTGTCGTTGCGGGCTACCGACCTTGCAACTCATGTCACACCTGTCACTTAGCTACAGGCGCCAATCTACAGGTGCCCGCAGTGAAGACACAGACCGAAAGACTGCAAAATCTTCAGGTGGGCCAACAATACATCCGTGTCAACTATATCCCAAATAGACACCGTGACTCGGAGTTCGATGGTGTCACAACTTGAGAACACCGCTTGTGGTTCGAGTGCTTTCATTTCTAAGATATCTCAATCAGACAGGTTTGCTCGGGGTTCTTGGGAGTCAGAACTGGGCAATATTTGTCGTGATATGCTTTTACATTTTAAATTCAATATTGTCATTTTTTTCCTTGTAATTTTAACATGTTATTTTTTCTTTTTTTTGGGTCTCATTATACTCCATATTAGTATGTGAAGGTGTATTTTACTTTTGTATATGTAACTTTGCTTCTTTAGTATTTTCATGTATTAACAATTGAACTTTAATTTTTTTGAGAAAATTATAAATTTTGTATGACAGACGATTCATTTAACTAAAAAGTCTGCAAATAAGTTGTTTACAAAATACACAAATCAAACAGTTAAACAACTTATCAACAATAGAGACAAAATAATCATTTATCCAGAATCAACTGTTCTCCAAACGCACAAACCAAACAATCAGTCAGCTTATCCAGATCAGATGCTCATCAGCAGATTATCAGGATAAGTTGTTTATCAGCAGAAGCTGGATAAGCTGCAACTGCCCCAAACAGACCCTAAGTTTTAGAACAAGCCATGAATCTTTAGTGTAATAAATGACAGGGTTAAGATTTTTTTTGTGACAATGTAATGGATTCAGTACTGTATAATACTAGGAATGCTAATATTAGCCCAACATTTTCTAGTTTAACCTAATTTGGAATATTACTTTAGTGAATGAGTCTAATTAGGCAAAGTAAATAGATTAAAATAACAACTTGGCTTAAGATGTGTACTTTTGATTTGGAATAAATGATTTATTCAATGAAGACAAGTAGGTATTGAGTAAAAAGAAATAAGATCGAGTCTTAGTCTTATTTGGTTTATCCGAGAATTATAGATGTGATTTTAAAGTAGTTACGCAACTTAGAATAGGTACTAGCTGGTTTTAGAGGAGGCATAAGATGTTTCTAAAGATTTTAGAATGATTTAGTATCTGTTTAAGAAAAAATGACGATTAAATTTAAAAGGAAATGATGAATAACTTATCTCATAAAAAAGCCATCTTTAAAGACACCAAGTTAGAAGAAAAAAAAAGGGTTCAATTCCTTATTTAAAGTATTTCATTCCATAATAACTATTTCATTACTTTTTTTGCTCATGTTCACAACCAAGATAAGGCCCTTAGACTACTCTTATTACAAACAAAATTGAAAACTTTTTGAGGAATGCTAATCTTATGTCATAAGTGGCTTTAGTATTTCCAAAATGCATCCTTTAATAGTTGCCATATAGATTTCCAAAGAAGGTTTAACATATCAAATAATAAAAACAAAATTAATATTTAAAAAAATTAAACTTGGACTTCATCATAGCTCATGCATTCACTTGGTCATTTGTTTACTTGTGTTTTATTCTTGCTTTTAGACTCCTACTATCAACCTTAGAATAGTAATAAAAAATTCTAAAAAATTTGAATATTTGTCTGTTAAGATTTCGTGTAAAATTGAGTTCCTATTATGTATCATAAATTATTTCATAGCCTTCAAATTTTAGAGCAATAGTGTCGATGATTTACTAAAATAAAGTAAAATTCTTTTTTGATGTACAATACTCCAATTTAATAATAATGGATCCAATTAGTTTGTCTCTCAGTTAATTATAGAAATCTATTTATGAATGTGACACTAATTATTTTTTAGATTTTTACTAATTATGTCTGTGTTGTACCTTTTTGGAAGGTTGATTTAAAAAAAGAAAATCTAAGTTCCATAAAAAAAATGCCAAACTTTAGATAGAAAGATTTAGAAGTGAAATATTATAAGAGGAAAATATAGGAAATAAATTTTAAAGGAGTAAGTTGCAAGGTTAATGTGTAAGATTACATAAAAATTAGGTCGTTAGAAGGAAAGAGTAAGCATAATCATTATTGGTGATGTCAAAGTGATTGAAGCAAAAAACTCAAGTGACAAAAAGAACAATCATCATCCCAATACGATCTTAAAACAAGTCCTGTCATATCAAAATCGTAGAAGACTAAAATTTTTTATCAATGAGCAAAGTAACAATGAATAACAAAAATATAAAACTGAATAATAAAAAAACAATGAATGACCAAACCACCAAACCAATAACACAAAAATCTCGTACAAAGTAAGAGTAAGAGAATATATATTGTCGAATAGGATTTAGTTTGCCAACAAAGTTGCACCTCAACACAAAAAATCATTATAGACCAAAAATTCATAACATAATCAAACTATACTAATGTTCAAATTCTCCCAAGGAATCATTAATAGTTTCCAAAAAATCCAAGTCAAGATAGGACTTAAATATTTGAGTGATCCAGAGGATAGGAGCATAAAAAATGCTACAAAAAAACATGCGACTAAATTATAGTAGTATTTACTAAACCCTAAACCAAAAAAATATCCAGACAGATAGAAAATAAACCAAAATAGACTTAAAAAACAAAATAAGACTGACTTCACACACGTAAAAGCTACTTGAAACGTGTAGCTTTGATTTCATCTTATCCAATTTCCTACTTTTGAGTATAATCATTAGATATGTTTTCCTTAACCACATTGCATGAGGATTAAAAATCAACTTAAAACATGATGATGACTCTTTCCTTCCATATATAAAAGTTATGATGCGAACAACAAGACATAATTCAGCTTGAATAGCTTTAATTAAATGAGCTAAATCTTGACTAGCCACCTGCAGGACTTAATATGACAAAATAATTGTAGGCGGTCAAAAAAGCTGAAGTATGTCTTGTATTTGTATAGCCTTGCAATGCTTTGAAAATGTGGTTTTTACTGACATCAATATAAGTTGCACTTGATACTTTGATTATCTGATATTTGAATTCGAAAAATGTAATTTTTAATTATTGTAAAAATAAAGTTTTCAACAAATTTACCTATTTTCAACTTCAAGAAATTTTATGTGCATGGGACATTTAAATATATTTCAAACATGAACACTTTTTGTTATATACAAGCTAGATCGATTGCAGTCATCTTAAACTTGAGCTTGGCTCATTTGTCAAAATACAAAATCGAATTTGAGCTCGAGCTCTAGTTGAGCACAAATAACAAACTTGAACTCGGCTCGTGATGTTAATAGTAGGCTCGTGAGTTTAATTAAATTTGTTATGATGAGAGCTTATCGAAGAATTCATCTAAGTGATCAATGACAGGAGTGGAGGACAAGTGCCACATCAAATCATTGACAAAAGCATCGGCGTGATCGGAATCCGACTAATGAGACGGCTCAAGAGCCAACGAACCAAGCCTCGGATAGCTCGACTCGAAACTCACAACAAAGCTATTCAATGAAAATCATGCCCAACATAAAAGAATCTTTTATTCATTCGGAAAAAGTAATGTATCAGGATTATAAGACACAATGTTTAGCTGCAACTCAAATAATATTAAGTACTATTAAACACGAATAAATTATCGTCGTGCCTCAACAAAAAAGAAAAAAAAAACTTAAATATAATATAATTTTGAGCACTTATCATATACATTAAATATTTTCTTTTATCATCTTGATTTAAATTAAAGTTGAGGAATCAAAAAAATTAAAGTTGGTGAAATCCTTACTCCTTATTATCCAATGCCAAAATGTCAACGGCCACCCAACTCTCAAAAGAATACCTTCAAAAATATGTATTTGCACTTTCTTAGGTCTAAAATTTCTTTTCTTAGGGATCCTTCTAATACTCACAAATAGAAAGTAAGATTTAAGAAAAAAATAATTTATTTTATGTTCATTTCATTATTTTTTTCTGAATTTTAAGAAGAAGTGAGAGTATATAATTAATTTTGATGTCTAATTATTTACAACTAAAGAATAAAATTATCAAATTTATTAACTTTAAAATGTAATTTCTAATTTCAAATGATCAAATGATGAATTGGAACTTCATAATAACTTAATTATATTTTGGGCTGCAAGAATTTGAATTTTCGTTACCATAAAAAATCTGAAAACATGCAATTGAGATTGATTTTTCATTTTTTCTTTTAACAAACTCTTTAAATTTTCCCATAACGTGATGGTGTTCTGGAGTTGGTGGTTTGAATATGGTGGCAATAACAACGATGTCAGTTGCATGCCCGTATTTTAATGGCTCATAAGTGAAGGAATGTTGACGGTAGTGAGGGCCAGGAGGTACCCTGCGAAGATGGCACTGCCCTTGTGATGGCAGTGCCAACTCAAGTTAATAGTGGTTCAGGGCCTATCAATCATTTGGGTGACAATAGTATAGTGGTGATGACGGTTAGTAAATGATGATCTCATAATGAAGTCAGTAATGGTGACATGACTTTTGTTAGATAATAAAAGCTCATAATTTAAGTGGGATACAACAACATCAATTGTGCGACATTGGTTTGTCTGTGATGGTGTACCACAAGCGCAGTAGTTGCTCACTAATAATAATCTGGCCCTGTGGTTACTTATAATAGTGCCCCACCATGGAGGTAGCCTAACAACAGTGGTCCTATAATGGTGGTGGCCCAATGATAGTGTTTCCATGGGTATTAGTGGTTTGGTGATTATAGTGATAACTGCTTCATCAGCTAAGCATTGATCCAATAATAATGGATGCAGTCAATCGCCATCAATGGACGATGATGATCTAGCGATATTAGCATAGATGATTATCCAGTAATGATGGAAGTGAAGATAGCATAACCATTGGCCAGACACTTGCAATAGAAGTCCAAAGGTATCAGCCATGCAATGATGATTTGATGATGATGATTGTGGGCGAACATACATGATTAAGTGATAATGATGGTTTGTTGATCCAACATAGTGAAATTATGTCATAATAATGGTGGTAATTTGATAATAAAGGTGTACCATGAAGCACCGATGGTCAAGTAGCAATAATCTAGTGATAGTGGTGGTGTTAGTCAAGTAATGATGATGGCTTGAAGAAGTTAGTCTAACACACTAATGATGAGTAGGTGGCATTGACATTGTGTCATAATAGCAGTGTCAGCTCGGTGATGGTGGTTCAAAGGTGATAGTGTATCGTAATTGTGGAGGTGGCCTAATTATAATAGTTTGGCACTGCAAATAATGCTCTAGCTTGGTGGTAGCTTAGCAACAATGATCCTGTGATGGTGGTGGCCTTATGATGACAATGCATCATGGTGATGGCTCAACGTCGATTGAGAGAAAGTGAGCCAACAGTGTCGTCCACCCAGCAAAGTTGGTATCAAATTCTGACTCGGAAATAATTTTTATGGGGCACGCAGTGTCGATAAGTATGCACTCAATCTAAATTTTGGTGATGATGGTGGTAACAACTATGTCATCATTGTAGGAATTTCCTTTGACTGACAAGTCTTCAGTAGTGAAGTAGATAGGTGGATGTTATAAGGTATGTCCTGGGAGTAAGTTTATCCAGTAAAATATCGGTCATTGCCTTTTTTAGTTGACTTGGAAAGTAGCTTTTTCGTCTCCTCTAAAGTTGGTGGGCATGATACCTACGATGTGAATTGATTGCACCCAAGCAGGTGCATCAAATACATTCATGGTCGACTCTTTCCTCTATTGTTAGGTCACTCCATTGGACGCCATGAATTCTTTGAGTTTATTTATTTATTTTTATTTTTTTTATCATTGCTCAAATCTTCAATGAGGTTGTAAAGGTATTTATATTCATCCGTGTCTTGTTCATGGCCTCTGTGGTACACGTAATATTACTTAGGGTCTCGAATATAGCTCCTTATTTTCATTGGCAACGCCTTCTTGAAGAAGTTTTTATTTTGGATGGCTTCCACTACCTCCACCATCGGGACTCTCAGTGGAGTGAGTCGAAGGCATCGGTCTTCTTTTATTGCATCGATTCATCTATTGTGGGAGGCAGTGAGATCGAACTTCTTGGTATTTCTCTCTACCTCGCATTCAACCCTCTCGGTTGATCTCAAGTCCTCTAAGTGGGCCCTAATGAGTGGATGGGGATTATGCCTCAGTTTTGAGCTCCACGATAAGAGCTTCTCTTCGTAGAGTTATACTCTTCTATAAATGTATGATTGTTGCCAAGATTCATCAGCTTCGCCAAAATTTTAAGCCGTCGTAAGCCTAAGGTGTAGTGAAACAGTTCTTTCTCAAGTCCTTTTGTGAGGGTGGCATGTGTGACCGAGGGTTTAAGATCCACGACTTTTGGCATTTCCCTTTGAAAGCAAGTTATGAAGGTGCGTAAGGGTTTGCCATACCCTTAGCATAACTTGAGGAGGGCTTGTGAGTTTTTTTTGGTGCTTTGTGTGCTAGCGAAATGAGATATGAACTCTCTTCTAAAGTTTTCAAGGGATTTGAGCACCCCTAATGACAAACAATTGAAACATTGATTGGTCAAATCCTTACGCAATATGAGAAACATGTGACATTTGAGTGTGTCAATGCTCCTTGATAGGCGTATCATAGACTCAAAGGAGGCCATATGATCAGCCAGGCTTGACCATCTTCAGTAGCCCTCTAGTGTTGTGTTCAAGAAGTGCTTCGGTGGTTTGACTTCAACGATTCATCAGGAAAAGGAGTTCTCTGGTTGCGTGAGTTGTGGCGATTGTCCTTTTAGATCTCTCTTGCAAGCTCAATAAAACTCGCGGCGATTGCGAAAAGAAGGTCCTCATCCTTCTTCCTCCACTTCTTAGGGTTTGTAAACCTGTCCTCCTCTTCTTTCTTTTTGATTCAGGACAATGCGTGTTCCTAGGTGTCCCTGATGCAAGGAGCAATACTTTTATATAACTCTTATCTATTGGGAAACTCTATCTCCGCTGCTTAATAAAGCAATGATTTTCCTTGAAACAGAGTAGGCAGGAGAGTCTTCTTCCCAGTCAGCATTATGTAAAGGAGTTTGCAAACATGGCTTTTGGGGAACTTGGAGATCTCGGAAAATGGTTTTACTGAGAATGTATCTTTTACTTGGAAGATCATGTAACTGGTAAGAATTTTAATTGACAAAGAATGTCGTTTCAGCAATGAAAAAAAAATGCCCCTTTTTTCTGCTTTCTTAGACACTTGGTTATGGTTTTTTTTTTGTTTTTTTTCTTACTTTTATCTTCTGTATTTTCATAATTTGTGAGAGGTCTTTCTGGAATGTTGAGTTCTGAGATATTAAAAGATGGGGAATAAGAAGGCTTAACGGAAGCAAAGACTTTAGAGTGTCATGTTAACATGGTGAGCTTTGTAATTAAGTAGTTCTAGTTGTTTTCTGTTGAGCGGTTGTTTAGTTTAGAAAATCTGTTTTTAACTTCTTATTTTCTGAAACCATATCCAAACATTGTTGGCATGAGCTTCATGTGCTTGGCATGCCCATTCATTAACTATTTCTGCCCACCTCGCTCTTATGACATTATCACCCCATTCTATGACGCCTTACTTTCACTACCTTAACGGTGCCTTAGATGGGTCATTCTTTACTGCTCTCATCTTGTATGGTTGAAGCTGAATCTTATTATTGAGGTGCTGTAGATATGTTAGTTAACCAATAATGTAGATAGTAAGCTGAGTTGAATTTAGAGTTGCTTTTAGAGTTCTTTTGAGTGATACATTTCATAGATTATTGGAAAGTTTTGTATGACAGTCTTCTGACACTATGATTTGTATTCATAAGATTGATTGATGGCAATGACTAAAGTCTTGAGTTTGTGCAGTCTAGTTGAGAATGATAAGATTGTTTGTATGGTCAACTCTGGGATGAGTAAGGCTCTGTTTGGCACAGCTGTGGATTATTTATAATCTGTTGATAAGCAGATTATTCTGATATTCTGATAATTTACAGATTATCAGAATAATCTGGCTTGTTGTTTGGGGCAGCTTATTCAGACTAGCTTATTAGTAGTTAAATGACATTCCTGCCTCTGTCTGATAAAACTGTTTGGGGCAGCTTATTCAGAATAGCTTATTGATAGAAAAAAATATGGTGCAGAAACATACGATAATCACAGATCAGTTCTAAAAGATACCATACAGTTCTCACACCTTAATGAGTACCAGGAGAACTAAAAAAAAGACAAATACAAGTACAACAACAAGGAAAAATATTAAAATATTCAACTTAAGACTCTGGCTACGCCGGTCCTCATCTGCACTGTCAGCCGGAGAAAATATCAGATTCACATGACTGCTGGCATGACTACTGTTAGTGTAATATGAGGGACTATCAGCCCACCGGAAGAAACCACAACGAGCTGAAACACCCTTGACACAACCATGGAACTGCCTCCCAAAGCTATGCTCCTTACGTGACGTTAGCAACGGAGACGGTAGTCCACAATAACACAAAATCCCTTTGTCTGTACCTGATATTCTGGAGGTCATTTGATATAACTGTGAAAATAACAATAGAATGAAATGTCAGCTTAAGGTATTTAAAAAAAAAATCAAAATTAAATGGGTATGAATATAAAGCTATAATCTTATTAAAAGAAAACTTGGTTGATTAACAGCCACAAATAGCATCTGTGATAGACTCCCTTAAAGCAATCATATTAGCCAAACTTTCAGCATCTTGATCTTCAAAATCATTAGATTCTATATCCTCCTCAGGTAATGAATGCCCCCCCACATGTCCTGTTGGTTGCTCGAAAATATTGAGTTCATCATTGTCAACCATACTAAAGTCTGTATCTGATTGCGAGGAATGACTTCGGATGAAGTTATGTAGTGTCATTGTTGCAACCACAATGTACACCTGCTTTTGGAAAGGATACGACGACATATCACGTAAGATGACCCACTTCTTCTTCCAAACTCCAAATGTTCTTTCAATTACCCCGTGTAAAGATGAGTTGCGTTTATTAAACATTTCTTTTCTGCCACGAACGGTGTCACTAGCTCGCTCAAAATCAGGAAGATGATATCTCGTGTCAGAGTAGGACTTCAGGTATCCCCTTTGCATATGATATCCTGCATCAACCAGATAATATTTTCCTGGTACGAGAAACAATGTTAATAAAAAATTGCATAATCCCACATATTCAAATTACTAAACAAAACTAACCTGATGGTGGGTGAGGGAAACACTGCGATCTATTCCTCGTGGCAAAGGAGAAAATT
>NEWO01000124.1:649966-702095 GCA_003013225.1 Phalaenopsis aphrodite | reverse complement strand
GAAGAGACCAATTTACATAATAATATAGAAAACTTAGCGCCGTAGCACTATAAATTGACTCCATGGTGCTACTCTACAGCGTCACAATGCGGCAATTGACCAGTGAGTTTTAATCAAGCATTTTTGAATGAGATCAAGTTATAGTGATGATTTTGTTGGAGATATGATTGTCAAGAGGAGAAGATGAGAAATTAAGCCAAGGGAGTATCGCGTGTTAGAGTGAGTTTTGGAGTATGTAAGTAGAAAGTAGGGTGTGAGTGAGTTAGAGTCAGTATGATATAGAGGTTAATTGAAAGGAGAAGATTGCACAAATGACGAAAAAAAAAAGGAATCAGATCAAAAAGATTGAAAACCTATTCTTCAACTTTTTTTTTTCTTTTTTAATCCTTTAGTGTGGTTTTCAATGCTTGAGTCTTATTTTTTTCTTTGTTATTCTCCATATATGTGAATTAAGAGTTTGACTTTGAACTTATGATAAACTTAGAGCACGCTATATACTTGTTATGCTGATTTCAAGGAATAAAAATATCTAGTTATTTTGTTTTACTTTGGATCTATAAGATTATCTCTTATAGGAATGTCTCTTTATAATTTGATATTTGAAAAGGCTTGTTATTTACTATTAGAATTAAAAGACAAATCTTTTTTTTGGCAATTAAGAAATTTAATTACAATTTAAAAGTTGTTTGGTATGATTAGAATTAAAAGAGCACTATAGTTAAATGAGTTGAAAGAAATTAGACTATAAGCTATGAAAATTTCAAGATTTTTAAAGAACAAACTAAGAAATGGTATGATCAAAAGATTGTGAAAAAGCAATTTGTGTCTGGACATAAAGTTTTACTTTTCAATTCAATTTAAAATTATTTCTAAGAAAATTGAAGTCCTGGTGGTTAAGTGCATTTACCGTGGTAAAAGTTTACCTTATGGAGCTATGGATATGGATGACATGAAAAATGCCCATATTCTTAAGATTAACCGACAGATAATAAAAGTTCTTTAAGAGGGATTGTAGATTGCCAAAATAATTCATCAGTTTAATTAATCCTAATTAAAGAGCATAGCACAATCAGTCTAAGCTTAACATTGTTTGGGAGTCAACCTAAGATTCCTATGATATTTTGTTGTGTTTTTATGCTTTTTGCTAAGTGTGAAAAAAATTATTAAATTTTTTGTTGCAGAGACAACACCTATGTTCTAATCAGACAACACCATAGCGCTAATTGTGTAGCAACACAATGTTGATTGACTAGCATAGCAATTCTAGTTTGATATTTTCTTGTAATTGTTTTGTAAATTATCATTTAATGTTTTCTTAAGAGCACTTGTAGATTTCCACAAAATTCAATCAATTTAATTCATCCTAATTTAAAAAGCAAATAACAATCATACTAAATCAAGCGTTGTTTAGGAGTCAACCTAAGATTTTTGTGATATTTTGTTGTGTTTGTACGTTTTTGTTGAGTTTGAAATAGTTACTAAATTTTGTTGTTGCATAGTCAGCGCGAGTTCGAGCCCCACTTTGGTTTTGCTTGAAGCTCCATCAATATGGAGTATCCAAGTCTAACTATCGAAAGTTACTGCTTTGCTCGACTCTCTTGGTTCAAAAAAATCTTCTTGAAGTCAGCTATCACTTGTGCTTGGGTCACGATCCAGGGCACATAAGATATATCGAACTCAATGAACTCTACTGCTCATTTGAAGAGCTGGCTGGCATGCTCCAACCAAGTGAGGGCAGACTTAAGTAGATGGTTTGTTATGACTCTGATTGGATGTATTTAAAAGTATAGTCGAAGTTTGCGAACAGAAAAAAATGATAGCAAACACTAGTTTCTTTATGATAGGGCACTTGACTTTGGCACCTCAAAGGACTTGGCTAAGATAGTTGACCAAAATTTGCTTCCCTAGTTCCTCTCAAACTAAAATTGAATGGATGGTCTCAGTCCAACTCCTAAGTACAAAGAGAGTTATTCGTGGTGATGCTAACAACCCTTTCAATTTCTTGAATACTTGTTTGCATTCCTTTGAGACAAATCTCTTTGCTAGCCTTAGCATTTTGAAAAATACCGCACACTTAGTTTTAGATTTAGAGCAGAATTAGCTCAGACATGCGATCTGACTAGTCTTCTTCAGCATTTTTTTGGTATTTGGAGGGGATGACATGTCAAGTAGTGTTTGTACCTTTTTGGGATTGACTTTTATTCCCTTCATGGCTAAGAAGAAGCTCAAGAATTTGCCAATTGATGCTCCAAAGGTGCACTTGAGTTTTATGTTTTATTTTCTAAGCAATTCAAAAGTTTCATTCAAGTCGTTTATGTGTTTTTCGGGCGTTACGCTTTCAACTAGCATATCATCTACGTACACTTCAATTTTTTTTTCTTCATTGCTTAGAAAACAATATATCCATTAACCACTGGTTTGTAGCCCTAACATTTTTAAGCCCGAAGGATATTACATTATAACAAAATACACTCTCACTAGTAATGAACGATGTATTTTCTTCATCGGTTGGGTGCATCAAGTGACCAAGCGCTAAATCCACAAGAGCATCAATTTGAGTAGAGGGTGGCTATCTTTTCTAGTAAGCAGTGTTTAAATTTATGAATTCCATGCACATTCTCCACTTATCATTTTTCTTTTGCACCATCACCTTGTTTGACACCCTTGTCGGATCTTGGATTTTTCAAACTTGCCAACCTCTTGTAGCTTCTGTACTTGCTCCCTATTTGGCCCGGCTAGGGTAATAACCGAGGACCTCATCTTTTGCTTCACAGGGTGAGCCGAAGGGTTGACATTCATAAGTTAAAAGACAATATTGATCAAAATCCTTTACATCTTGACCATGGACCTGACAGACATCTCGGTGGTTCTGGAGAGTCCTAATCAACACATCCCTTAACCCTGCATCAAAAGTTTCATTAATCATAAAAAAATTATTGGGGTTGCCTTCGGTAGTGAGTTCTTGATAGGTGGCCTCGTTGGTCTCGATACCTCCCTTACACAGATTCCTGATCTCAAGTGGCTCCTACTTCACACTTCCGACCGCTCAGAAGTAGCAGGTGCATGATTGCTTTAGGTTATCTCAGACGATGATCACCCCTTTGTCACTCAGAAACTTTACCGCCACGTGGTACATCAAGGTAATAACGTTGAAGTTGTTGAGCATGAGCTAGGCGTAGATCATGTTGTAAGTTGATGGCCAGTCAACCACGAAGAATCTTTTTATTTTCGTGATTTGCTTATTGTTTTCCCACTAGGTAGCTGGCAAGGCTATAGTTCCCAAGGCTTCGTTCCTCTCACCTGACAAGCCATAGAACAGGCTTGTTAAGGAGGTTAGCCCATCCTTTCTAAGGCCCATCTTATTGAACACCACTTTAAAGATTCATCAAATTGCCGGTTTTGATACGAATGCTGCCTATCTGGTAGTTGCTAATCATTGCCGTGATGATGATGTCATTGTTCTAGGGATTCCCCTTGGAGGGTAGACCGACGTCGATAAATATGATGGGGGATATGTGCTGCATCTAGGTGTAATGGCGGTTGAACATAGTTCGCCTGACTGAATCCTCTTCGAACTTGCTTGACAAGATGAATCTCCTCCTTAGAAGATGGCAGGAACTATGCTAGCTATGTGAATGGTGTGGGCTTGTATAGGCTCATTCAAAATTTCTTTCACCGAAACTTTGCCCTTTTTTTGGGTCGCTGCTCCCGAAGATACAAACTCCTTAAGCTTTCCAGTTATAATCAACTCCTTAGCCAGGCTCTGAAGGTTTTAGTATTCTTGTGTATCATGATCATGGTCCAGGTGATATGCGTAGTTCTGCTTTGAATCCCGTAGGTAAGCTCCGATCTTTATTAGTTGTGCTTTCTTGAAGTACTCATTATTTTAGATGGCTTCCATTATCGCAGCCATCGAGATTCTAAACAAAGTCATTTTTGGTAGTTCGTGGTTAGATAGCGGTGCTTGTTGTAATGAGCTGACCATTAGTCAGGATATCGAGCCTGGCCTCCTTTGTTGTATGATATGTCTGTCGCCCCCCTTGTGGTCCTAGGGTTGTCGATGATCTTCATATCACAATTTGGTTGAAGGACATGAATCATCTGTCGGCCTCCACTCGTCACCTTGGGGCACCCTTTTCTATTAGCGATAGGTGGAAGATTCTCCTTTAGAAGAAGTGAGGGTAGAGTTTTCCCGGGCCTTCTTTTTCTCCTGCCGATTGCTCTTTCTTTATCACACTTCCTTCTAGATGGTTGGATCTCCTCAGTATTTGTGCTGACAAATTTTTGATGTATGTTGCACATATATATATTCTTATCTAGTTCACACCCTCTCAAAAATTTCTAGTAAAGAATTTTCTTATGATAATCATATGTGATAACCATACCTGATTTTTTTTTAATGCGAGGTCATATATTTTCACCACTTGATTTCTATGTATTTATATATCTAGCACCTAAATTTTACTTGTCATATTCTTACCCCCTAAATTCATTTAATACAAAATATTATTATTTAATAAATTAAAAAATTAGAATATACATTTTTCATATACATACCACTCAATTCTATTGTATTTAAATATACAATAGCTAAAATTTAATTTTTACCTTGTGCCATTTGACTCATGCATAAAGGGTTGTATGTCAATATTTTTCTTTTCTAAGTGGAAGGTGGTTTTTTTGATGTTTTATGACTTAGGAAAGATTTGATTGGTATAAATGTAATAATTAAAGTTTTAGCAATTGCATATGTAAATACATAAGAAATGGGTGGAATGCAGGTGAATGTAGGTGAATGCCGCCTACATATTGTCATCCCACTCTCGTCACCGTTCCCCCCTTTCCCCTTCTGTTTCATTGTCCAGCCGGCGGGATCTAACCGTCAAGGCAGCGCTGGTGAAGAAGAAGAAGGAAGAGAACAAGGTGTGATTTCGCTTTCCTTTTCCGGAAGGATAGAACCGGAAACTGATATTTTGGAGAATTTGACTGTACGAAGGCCGCTTTTTTGATCTCTGTTAAAACCTATTTCTCAGATAGTCATGGCGTCGCCGTCGTCGTCCATGAATCCTCCGTCTATCCCCCTCAAGACTTACTTCAAAACTCCCGAGGGCAGATATAAGCTTCAGTATGAAAAAACTCACCCCGCTGGCCTCCTTCATTACTCTCATGGCAAATCCGTTTCTCAGGTAGGATCAGGGTTATTATTATGTGCTTTTATTAGTAAGCTTCAAGGTTATGATTTCCAGTATGGATTTCTATAGTTGACGATCGCGTATCTCAAGGAGAAGTCAACTTCCCAAGGGCCGAGTGCGCCTTCGACGCCGAGCTCCAGTAGCGTGGTGAAGTCTGCAGCGGCTAGGCTTTTCGTTGGTGTTAATGGAAGCAAGACCTTCTCTTATGGCGGTGCAAATGGTGGGAGCAAGGTAGTATCTGGAACTAACAAGTTCGGAGGGACATTCGGAGCAGGATCGAGCAGCTCTCCTGCAGCAGCAAATTATGATGGCAAAGGGGCCTTCTTAATCTTTAATGCTGGTGACACGCTATTCATCAGTGATCTCAATTCTTCAGATAAGGTTTGCATAATTTTTTTATATTATTATTATTATTTTTCTTGCTAGAGCTCTGTGATACCATCATCTACGTGATGAATTTTGTGTAGGATCCGATCAAGGCGATTCATTTCAGCAGCTCGAACCCTTTGTGCCATACATTTGATTCTGAGGCGAAGGATGGACATGACTTGCTTATTGGGCTTCAGTCTGGAGACAGTGAGTTCAGATTCAATGTTTTCATTATATGGTGGTCCATTTTTCATTTCTTTTAAATTTGTCTTCTTCTTAAGTAACTGAATATTGTTAAAATGTTGACAATGTTTGTTTGCAATTCAAGTTTACACAGTGTCATTAAGGCAACAGTTACAGGATCTTGGGAAGAAGCTTGTGGGAGCTCAACATTACAATAAAGATGGCACAATCAATAACAGGCATGCACTTCCCTTCCATGAAATCTGTAAATGAAGTAATATATAAGTGAGGGCACACTCAAATATCTATATTTATGATAGAAAATTGGATATTTATTACTCGTTGGATCATTGAATTGATGCGAAAAAAAAAAAAAATTACACTACCACTAAATTCTTTTCACATCCAACCATTTCCTAAATCTGAATCTTTATGGCAGTAAAAGGTATCGAATGGAATTTACCCCTTCATTGGTTTTGTTTTTCATTGCTATGATGTAAGGTACTCAGAACAATTATAATAGTGAGGAAACTCTTTGCTTGCATTTATTAAGTTGCCTTGTTTTGATTGCCAATATGATCATTGAATTGACGCGAAAAAAAAAAAATACACTATCACTAAATTCTTTTCATATCCAACCATTTCCTAAATCTGAATCTTTATGTCTGTAAAAGGTATCGAATGGAATTTACCCCCTCAGTGGTTTTGTTTTTCATTGCTATGATGTAAGGTACTCAGAACAATTATAATAGTGAGGAAACTCTTTGCTTGCATTTATTAAGTTGCCTTGTTTTGATTGCCAATATGATGATAAGTTAAAGTGCTTATTCTAATAGGATTGTGTGACTGGGAAGAGCTAAACCAAGCCAAATAAAACTAAAAGGAAGTTCTAGTTCCAGAATTGCTGTAATTATCGTGCTAGGGATTAGCTAGTCCTTGTGAAATTTGATGTTTACCTTAGTATAGTTTTCTAATGCCTTGATTTGTATAGATTAAGGTAAAACCCGAGTGCTTCTCTTGTTGAGTGAGAATTGCACCTGAAAGTTAATTTTTGTTTGTTAGTGCAGAGTATTGTGAAAGGCCTTTTTCATATTTCATTAAATCATGGCACTTTGGGTGAAATTTAAGCGAAATGGTCACATTTTGCATTTTTTTTTTGATGTCCCTTGCACTATCCTTTTCCATTAAACGATACCAGCTACGATTCGGGTTGGGTTCTCTTTTCTTCTGCTAGCTTTCATGGGAGCTTGGTGATGATTCTTTTGCTGTGTCTGGTTTGAACTTATCGTTGTTCCTTTTATTCGGCTCAATCTCTTATTTTGTTGCGCCTTCTATTGTGTCTCTTTTTTTCTCTCATATGTGTAGCCCATTCTCTTGCTTTTTGTGTGTGTTGTGCTTATCGGTGGTGATTCCATAGGTTTTCATTTGTGTGCGTTGTATTTTGGGTGTAGTAGGTACCTCTAGCCGGACGTTGTATCCTTGTTTTGGTTTTAATAAAATTTCCTTCAGGGTTTCCAAAAAAAATGAGAGGTGGCAAGTAAATTTTTGCATTCAATCATTTTGCTCCCCATTTTGTGTACTTTATCGACGTATATTTTTTTTTATTGTCCTGTGGATAATATTACTCTGCAGTCGATGCAGTTGTGCTTTTTCATGGGCACCAATGGCAATGGAATTATTTTGCTCATGCTAAAGTGAACTTTTTTTTTTTGTACGAGAAAGTGGGTCATCATCTGGAAGGAATATCCATTATGATTATTTTTACTAATTCATTGTGAGCTAATTAATCTTTTCTCTCTATCTAGAACAATTATAGGACTGTTGACCACCCATTATTTCCTTCATTCAGTGAGAATTGTACCTAAATTTAACTTTTGCCTATTAGTGCGGAAAGTTGTATAAGGCACTTATTGTGTTTCATTAAATCATAGCACTTACTGAAATTTAAGTGGAACGGTCACATTTTGCATTGTTTTAATGCCCCTTGTCTATTTTTTCGGTAAAACAATAGCAACTATGATTCAATGTATAGTGTCTGTTTATTCATATGAATGGAAACTGGCGAGTAAATATTTGCATTCAGTCTTTTTGCTCTTCATTTAGTGTTATTGCTCAACATCTTGTTTACTATGGTATTATTGTTGAGCGCTACCCTTTTTTTTTCTTTCTAATTGTTCTGTGGATAATTTTTCTCTCTGCAGTCGCTGTACTTGTGTTGCATGGGTACCAGATGGTGATGGCATTTTTGTTGTTGCTCATGCTGATGGAAACCTCTATGTGTATGAGAAAGTGGGTCATTATGAGGAAGGAATATCCATTATGATTTTATTTAACTATAATGTGAGCTAATTACTCTTTTCTCTCTTTCTAGAACAAGGATGGGACTGTTGAGCCATCCTTTCCCGCTGTCAAAGATCCAGCTCAGTTTACTGTTGCTCATGCACGGTCCACTAGGGTATGTTTGTTGTGTGTTTTCTGTGTTAATAATCGCACTTGCTTTCAATGTTTTTAAAACCAAAATAATTTTTGTGTACCTTTTCCATTTCATTCATGTGCAACGGATGTGTGGAAAGTAAAGAAAAAGTCCTTAACCAGATTGAGATTTCCAAAATTATTTTGATGTCAATTCCTTCTTCAAGAAATATAATTTTGAAGGATTTTGATAGGAAGCCTTAAGCTGTTAGTTTTGATGTAGATAATGATAAACTATGTGAGGTTTCATCCAAATATTATCACATATTTGCTGCAAGGATATTAAAGAAGAAATGAGATAGAAGGAGGGTTGTTGAGTTTGCGGATGATGAAGATTAACTGCATGAGATTTCATTAATTTATAAGCTGACAATTATTACCAGTTGGGATCCATTGGTTGGTGCTGTAATGCATTTGAGAAACGTATAATTAATATTCCTTTTCAAGTATAAATCAAATTGATTGTTTTTTATAAGATGAAAGTATCTATCTTTGGCAAGTTTCAATTGATGCATCTATCTTGCTGATTTATTTTATCAAGAATTTGAGGAATTTTGCTTTTATGTTTTGAGATTTTTCATTTTCATTCTTGTTGATTTGAGAGGTGGGCTTGGCGCTTTCAGATGTTGATTTTGTTCTTTCCATTTATTCGTATAAAAAAACCTTCTCTTTTGATCTTGATTTATTTTAACTTGATCACAGAGCAATCCGACCATAAGGTGGCATATTTGCCAGGGTTCGATTAATAGTATGTCGTTCTCAATAGATGGCACATATTTAGCGACGGTTGGTAGAGATGGTATAAGTTGATACAAATTCTTTGCCTTCTTTTTTAAATAGCATCATCTTTGTTTTTCATTGAAATTGCCTGTTTCTTTTATAGGTTATTTAAGAGTGTTTGACTACTCCAAAGAACGATTATTTTGTGGTGGAAAAAGTTATTATGGTGCATTGCTTTGCTGTACTTGGAGGTAAGAATATATCATATTTACTTTCTCATAATATATATTTCAATGACATTCATGGTTTATGATATCACATGACCACAATCAATAGAGCATTTGTGGAATAAGAATTTGCACTTCTGAGGCTGTGCAAAAAATTATGAGTCCAATGCTTTATAATTTTCGAATAAATGTTTTTTTTTTGTTTACCTTAAAATTAGGGTTAATATAGCTTGCCTAAGTGCTTCTTGAACCTAATTAATAAACTTATGACCTTTATCCTCAAATTTAGGCTTAAATAATTAAAACTGGACCTTACTAGGAAGGCAAAGGTGACAATAATGCCTCAGGTGGAAAGGCAAAGGCAACGGTAGAGGTGAGAAGACAACCAACAAGACTAGTAGGGAATTGGGAATAATGTACAACATCACGAGAAATAGTGCAAGTTGGGTGGTAGAATTAGCTCGAAATCACATCATCAGAAGCATTACAAAGACATTATCACTGACATATTTAGCAATGACTAGCAACACAATAAATAGATAATAGTGAGTAGCACTTTGTAATTCATATTGTGGTAATGATCCTAAACTTTATTGGTTTTAATTTGAATTCAATGTCTTGTGTTGAAACCATACAATAATGAGATGACTTAAGTACTAGCAAACACATATTGTTCATACAACAACAACAACAACAACAACAACAACAAGCCTTTATCGCACTGTGTCATTTTCATTTAATTCTAATAGATTAAGATCAATTTTTATACAATTTGCCCATACTTTTTAGGTTTACCTCTGCCTTTTTTAACATAAGTCGTATCTAAAACATTTACTCTCCTAACCTGATCATTAGATGGTCGGAGTTTAATGGGATCAAACCATCTAAGATGACTCTCTCTAATCTTGTCTGCCACTGGAGCTACACCAAGCCTTTCACGGATAGATAGGGGAGCCAATTTCATAGTTATGGTTTACATGTTATAACTAAATTAAAATGTGATATCTTTGGGTATTACTTTGTTGATCCATAACCTTTTAATAGTTGATTATTGTTAGTGCTAAAATGCAATTATTAAAAAAATTTGTATAGAATTGAATGATGGGAAATGTTTTTTGCATCAAGTCTAATGTTGCAGAAGCCAATAATTAAGGTGTACGCCAAAATGTAATTAGTAAATTTTATATTTTATATAATTGAATGATGGGAGGTGTATGTTGCATCAAATCTAATTTTTGGATATTCATTTGATCTTGGAGATTTAATGGGTGGATTTAAAGCACTAATAGTTCTTTTTCTCAAGCATAATCCAGAAGTTCCAGGCTCATGTCAAGAAAACTCCCTTTTATAAATACAGTGATAAGGCTTTGTACAACAGCCCCTTAAGAAATCCTAGATCAGTGGGAGCTCCGTACGCTAGATGGAACTTATGCTCTTATTTAATCATTGTGATTTACATTTTAAGATTCTTGCTAAGAGGAGAAATAGGTTAGAACAAAAGTTTCTTAATTGCCTAGTGTTTGTTAATACAATCAATCCTTGACTAAGTTTAAAATTGTGTGATTAGGTATTGAGATTTTTTTTATCCATTTAATTAGGCATAAACCTCCAAGCTTTTGGTGGGTAAATCTCAAAATTACAAATTGTGATTCACACTAAGTTTATAGTATATGATTAGGAGTAATATATTAACATCTTAATATTTTAGTACATAAAAATGTAACATGTTAACATCTTGGTATAGTAAACATATTAAATTGTTCGAAACAAGAAATCATCCAAACATCTAATCATAAAATAAAAATGTTTATTTAATTATCAAAATAAGTCATAATAGCATAACAATTTAAAGAAAGTTTTATACAATTAATTTATTTCTCATTTCTACTATCTCCATCAACGTAAGAACATAATGAACCACTGATGTTAGAATTTTTAAATTTAAAAGTTCTCATCACTCTTATTATTCAATAAGCTTTCAGTAGAATCATTGGCAGAACAATTTCTTTTCTCCCTCATCTTATTCTCAGTGATAAGAGGAAGTGGTTTGATATTTTAGTTAATAACATAAGTAGGTGTTCAAGTACTTCTATTGTATTCAAAGAACGAAGGATGATGAATCAATTAGCAGAAGAAGAAGAGCTTTTCATATAGAACAAGTCATTGTATGACTAAAACACAGATTATGAAGAGTTGTTTTGGTAGCATTGTCTTCAAAAGGCAACATGCAAACATGAATATAAGTTTTTTTTTTGTGGAGCAAGAATATTTCAGTTCCAAAAAAAAAAAGAGATATATTTGTCTCTCTAAAATAAAGGAAAAAGTTATAATACTTAATAGAGAATATTTGCTTGTTATAGATTTATCTTCATGGATACATAAGTTAAATTTATGGCAATAAGGGAAGAAACATCGTCTAAGAATGAGACGGGAATTTTGTTTTTCTGATGAGCAAATCCATGGTAAGCTTCAAAATTATAAGGACTAACAGAAAGCATATCGCTTCTAGAATGAGCGAAGAGGCTGAATAGTTGTGGTAAGAGGCATGTCATGTTCCCTTTTTTCTTTCGAGAAAATATGTTTGCCAGCATTAACATCCCATTTAATATTGATAAGAAAGGTCAAATCACTTGTTTGACACCTTCAATAAGATTTTAAAACTAAAATATTTCCTTAACCATAAACATTCTTGAACAAAAGGAGAAATATTTTTTAGAGTGAAAGCTTGTGTAGGATCCCCACGTGTTGTTAGCATTTTGAATATTGAATATTGGTCCTGGTTCTTGTTGTAAGATCACTCTTCAATCCACTTTTCAACACCTACCAATTTTAACATAATCATTAAAAAATAATAATTAAAAAAATAAAGAGAAAACTATGGGAGAGAAGATCACCTTGTCTAAAACCTTCATAACACTTCTAATTGTTTACCGACTTCTTCATTAACAATGACTTGATAGTTTGTAATGCTGATGGTAGCCTTGATCTAAGAAATAAAGAGGGGGAAAAAAATTTGCCCTTTGGAATGTCCAAGATAAAATTCCAATTGCATCTGTCAAACTCCTTTTCAAAGTTCACCATGAATATGAATTTATCCGTTTTCTTATTGTGGGTGTTGTAGATAGTTTATTGGGATGCAGTAAACCATCTAGAGTACTCTTCTGTTACAATAAAGGCAACTAAATAAAATTAAACAACTTTTAAATCTGCCCTTTGGAATGTCCAAGATAAAGTTCCAGCTGCAGCTATCAACTCTTTTCAAAGTTCGTTCACCATGAAGATGAATTCATCTATTTTCCTGTTGTGGATGTTGTAGATTGTTTTATAATACGATCAAACTTAATAATCTTAATGTCATTAATAATGATAAAACTCTTCAATTTTACCGTCACATTAGTAAAATGGAAGTTGACGAGGCTTTAAAGAAAACCAAGGATGAAAAATCAATAGGGCCTGGTGATATTCCTATTAAAGTATGGGAGTTTGACGTCCAAGGAGTGGAGGAAGAGTAAATTTGGGAGTTTTTTTGGCTCACTAAACTCTTTAAAATTATTTAAAAAGTACAAAGATGCCTAAGGAGTGGAGGAAGAGTAATTTGGTCCCCATTTTTAAGAATAAAGGGGATGCACAAGACTGTGCAAATTATAGAGGAGTTAAGTTAATGTGTCATACTTGAAAATTACAGGAGAGAGTAATTAAACATAGGACGTGATACAAAGATTTCTCATAATCAAATTGGATTTATGTTGGGCAAGTCTACTATGGAAGCTATAGATTTATTAAGAAGTTTGATGGAGAAGTATAGAGAGAGTAAAGAGGATTTACAAATGATTTTTATTGATTTAGAAAAAGTTTACAATAAGATTTCAAGAGATGTTCTTTGGAGAGTTCTAGAAAAGAAAGGTGTTGATATGATGTTGACCTCACTTTTGGAGGAGGTTTAGTCTCTCTTTTTTGATAGCCTAGGTTCTAGACGCAAGACTTTTCTGTCGACTATTCCTAGAAAACTAGCAAAAGAGTCCTCCCCGTTAGAAATTCTGAGTTTTTCTTTGCTCGACTTGACGTTCCGCATGATAGTTTTTAACCTCTAGCACTTAGTAGGTGGGGCTACTATGAGGGAGCTCAAGGAGAATCCCTATAGGATTGACTGTACGCGTTGAACTGAAGTTGTCGCACTCTGCACCGTCCTGTTTAATTGAGCTCACACCGAAATTTTGACAGGCTTCAGGTCGCGACGCGTTTTCGTCCCGATCGACGACGAGGTTGCCTAGACGACTTCGGTTGACGAAATGGACTGCGCCGACGCGTCCGGAACGTCTATTTTGCCTAAGGGGACGTTCGTTTCACCGCAACGTTATGCTCGAGGAGAAATAAACATTTAAGTGTTAATTATAATGATAAATAATATATTATTATTATTATTATAATTAATAATATTTATTAATCCCTAAACCTAAATCTATCTTCCCCCTCCCTTCTTTCTCTCGAACCCGCGGGTCTCAGCCCTAATGTGTCTCGTTCGCTCGGTCCGTCTCTCGCCCGTCTGTGCCGCTGCATTCCTGCGCTTGTCCCTCTCGCACGCGAGACAATCTCGCAGACGACCCATCCCCTTATCATTGCCGTGGATCTTATCTCATGCGAGGATCTCATCCTCTGCCTCTCTCGAGCCGCCCGTATGGGGTGTCTGCTCTCCTCGTTTCCTCGAGCCGTTTACGATCTTTCGATCGCTCATTCTCCTACTCCCTTCTATGTTAAGCTCTACTTAGAGCATTTCAATGGGCCCAAAAAATCTCTGAGGGAGGGAAAACTCTGCCATTTTTCTTTCTCACTTACTTTTTTAGCTTTCTGTGTTTGGGTTGACTTCCTCTTACTGTTGGAAGAAAAGTCGGAGTTGAGAAGTGCTTTTAAAAGTTTCTGTGTTACTTTCTTTTTGCTTCAAAGATGTACCTTCTCCCTCATGTGCCTTGTCTCTTTTAGGTTTTCTCTCTGTCGAGCCCCTGGAGCTTGATACAATGGACAATATAACATGCTAGCCTAGTATTGCACCTTTTTTTAAAATGCATGTTATTGAAGCATCTAGAGATGAAAATATGAGCATGTTTTAGGAATTAAACTTGATTACTTGCTTAAAATGATGGAAGTATGACATGTTATCAGTTCTTCTCTTTTTTCTACTTGCTTAAGGTGATGAAACTATGACATATTTCTGTTTACTGTGACATATTTCTATGGGAAGCAAATTGGAAATATTAAAATATGGCTTTGAGATAATATTGGCTCCTCTTTAAAGCACATTAAGATATGTATTATGAAGCTTTTCATTCATTCTTATCTAGCATGAGATATTGAAAGGGTTATTTGGCGTTTCATGCATGAGAAGGGCTTGGTTTTGACATCTCATGGATTCTTTTTGCTCAAAATGCATGCTAGGAAGAAGTTTATTTTGATTTGAAAAAGTTCTATTGTTGTTCTTATTTGAAGCATGTGGTGGCCATATGTTTTGATATTTTGAAGGCATGAAGGTGTTTTTCTAGCTTTCATTGTGGCCTGATTTTGAGCCTTAGCTGCGGCTTGATTTTTGGCCCNATTCATCTATTTTCCTGTTGTGGGTGTTGTAGATTGTTTTATAATACGATCAAACTTAATAATTTTAATGTCATTAATAATGATAAAACTCTTCAATTTTACCGTCACATTAGTAAAATGGAAGTTGACGAGGCTTTAAAGAAAACCAAGGATGAAAAATCAATAGGGCCTGATGATATTCCTATTAAAGTGTGGGAGTTTGATGCCTAAGGAGTGGAGGAAGAGTAAACTTGAGAGTTTTTTTGGCTCACTAAACTCTTTAAAGTTTTTAAAAAAGCTACAAAGATGCCTAAGGAGTGGAGGAAGAGTAATTTGGTCCCCATTTTTAAGAATAAAGGGGATGCACAAGAGTGTGCATATTATAGAGGAGTTAAATTAATGTGTCATACTTCAAAATTATAGGAGAGAGTAATTAAACATAGGACGTGATACAAAGATTTCTCATAATCAATTTGGATTTATGTTGGGCATGTCTACTATGGAAGCTATAGATTTATTGAGAAGTTTGATGGAGAAGTATAGTGAGAGTAAAGAGGATTTACATATGATTTTTATTGATTTAGAAAAAGTTTACAATAAGATTTCAAGAGATGTTCTTTGGAGAGTTCTAGAAAAGAAAGGTATTGATATGACTTTGTTGACCTCACTTTTGGCGGAGGTCTAGTCTCTCCTTTTTTATAGCCTAGGTTCTAGACGTAGGACTTTCCTGTCGACTATTCCTAGAAAACTAGCAAAGGAGCCCTCCCCGTTAGAAATTCTGAGCTTTTCTTTGCTCGACTTGACGTTCCGCATGGTAGTTTTTAACCTCTAGCACTTAGTAGGTGAGGCTACTATGAGGGAGCTCAAGGAGAATCCCTATAAGATTGTTGGCCTTAGGATTGACTGTACGCGTTGATCTGGCGTCGTCGCACTCTGCACCGTCCTGTTTAATTGAGCTCACACCGAAATTTTGACAGGATTCAGGCCGCGACGCGTTTTCGTCCTGATCGACAACGAGGTTGTCTAGACGACTTCGGTTGACGAAACGGACTGCGCCGACGCGTCCGGAACGTTGATTTTGCCTAGGGGGACGTTCGTTTCACCGCAACGACACATCCGGGGAGAAATACATATTTAAGTGTTAATTATAATGATAAATCATATATTATTATTATTATTATTATTATTAATATTTATTAATCCCTAAACCAAAATCTATCTTCCCCCCTCATCCCTTCTTTCTCTCGAACCCGCAGGTCTCGGCCCTAACGTGGCTCGTTTGCTCGGTCCGTCTCTCGCCCGTCTATGCCGCTGGATTCCCGCGCTCGTCCCTCTCGCACGCAAGACAATCTTGCAGACGACCCATCCCTTTATCATTGCCGTGGATCTTATCCCCTGCGAGGATCTCATCCTCTACCTCTCTCGAGCTGCTTGTATGGGGCGTCTGCTCTCCTCGTTTCCTCGAGCCTTTTACGATCTTTTGATCGCTCATTCACCTTCTCCCGTCTACATTAAGCTCTACTTAGAGCATTTCAGTGGGCCAAAAAAATCTCCGAGGGAGGGAAAACTCTGTCATTTTTCTTTCTCACTTCTTTAGCTTTCTGTGCTTGGGTTGACTTCCTCTTACTGTTGGAAGAGGAGTTGGAGTTGAGAAGTGCTTTTAAAAGTTTGTGTTACTTTCTTTTTGCTTCAAGGAGGTACCTTCTCCCCCCTGTGCCTTGTCTCTTTTCGGTTTTCTCTCTGTCAAGTCCCTGGAGCTTGGTACAATGGACAATATAGCATGCTAGCCTAGTATTGCATCTTTTTTTAAATTGCATGTTACTGAAGCATCTAGAGATGAAAGTATGAGCATGCTTTAGAAATTAGACTTGATTACTTGCTTAAAATGATGGAAGTATGACATGTTATCAGTTCTTCTCTTTTCTCTACTTGCTTAAGGTGATGAAAATATGACATTTTTGTTTACTGTGACATATTTCTATGGGAAGCAAATTGGAAATATTAAAATGTGGCTTTGAGATAATGTTGGCTCTTTCAAGCATGTTGAGTTATATATTATGAAGCTTTTCATTCATTCTTATCTAGCATGAGATATTGGAAGGGTTATTTGGCCTTTCATGCATGCGAAGGGCTTGATTTTGACATCTCATGGATTCTTTTTGCTCAAAATGCATGCTTGGAAGAAGTTTATATTGATTGGAAAAAGTTCTATTTTTGTTCTTATTTGAAGCATGTGGTGGCCCTATGTTTTGATATTTTGAAGGCATGTAGGTGTTTTTCTATTTCTGTTGGATTACATCATGGATCAGCTTTAAGCCCTTATCTTTTTGCTTTAGTTATGGATGGTCTTACTGGACATCTACAAGAGGATGTACCTTGGTGTATGCTTTTTGCTGATGATATTCTTCTCGGGGATAAAACGAGAGAAAAAAAAACCAGAAAAACTTGAATTATGGAGGTCTACTTTGGAGTCTAAAGGCCTTCGTTTAAGTAGAACTAAAACTGAATACCTGGAATATAATTTTAGTAGTAATAGCTTTAGTGACAGAAGTGTGACTTTGGGTGATCAAATTATTAAAAGGTGTGAACGATTTAGATATCTTGGGTCCATTGTCCAAAACGATGGTGATATAGATGGGGATGTTAATAGTAGAATTCAAGTTGGTTGGTTGAAGTGGAGGAATGCTTCGGGCCTTTTGTGTGATAGAAAAGTACCGCTAAGACTGAAAGGAAAATTTTATAAGACGGTGGTGAGACCTGCAATGCTCTATGGCGCTGAATGTTGGCCTTTAAAAGAGAAGCATAATAATAAGTTAAGTGTTGCCGAGATGAGAATGATTAGGTGGATGAATGGCTTTACACTTAGAGACAAAATGCGGAATGAATATATTCGTAATAGGGTTGGTGTAGCTCCCGTGACAGGCAAAATTAGAGAAAGTCGTCTTAGATGGTTTGGTCAATTAAACGTCGACCATTAGATGATCCGATTAGGAGAGTAGATGTTTTAGATTCGACTTGTGTCAAGAAAGGCAGAGGTAGACCTAGGAAGACTTGGGCTTATTGTATTAAAAATGATCTTAATTTATTAGAACTAAATGAAAATATGACACTAAATAGGACGCAATGGAGAAAAAAGATTCATGTAGCCGACCCCACGTAGTGGGATTAAGACTTTGTTGTTGTTGTTGTTGTTGTAGGTGTTTTTCTAGCTTTCATTGTGGCCTGATTTTGAGCCTTAGCTGCGGCTTGATTTTTGGCCCCTGCTGGTTTTCGGCTTGCTTAAGGATGGCTGGGTTTGGATTCATTGCCATAAACTGCATTTGTAGCTTATAAAATTTTGGTTTCTAGCCTCCATTGGGGCTCAGTTTTCGCCTTGGAAGGGCATGGCATGTTGGTTCCGTTAAGGCTTGGCTTTTGGTTTTAGTTGAAACATTGTCCTAATTGTTTAAGCTTCACGTATGAGCTTTGAGGGGTTTGCTTGTCTTAGCTCCTATCCGAGAGCCCGTTGNGATTCATTGCCATAAACTGCATTTGTAGCTTATAAAATTTTGGTTTCTAGCCTCCATTGGGGCTCGATTTTCACCTTGGAAGGCCATGGGATGTTGGTTCTGTTGAGGCTTGACTTTTTGTTTTGGTTGAAACATTGTCCTAACTATTTAAGCTTCACGTATGGGCTTTGAGGGGTTTGCTTTTGGCTTTGTTTGGGGGCTCGATTTGCTTGTCTTAGCTCCTATCCGAGAGCTCGTTTTTGGTGTTTATTCCTACCCCTGCTTCATAGTTGTGGGAAGAATTTATTTTGATTTGGAGTTACATAGCTATTCTTGTTTGAAACATATGGAGTCCTATATTTTGATGTCTTGAGGGTATAGAGATGTTTTCTAGTCTTAGTTGTGGCCTGGGTTTGAACCTTAGCTGTGGCTTGGTTTGGCTCTGGCTGGGAGTTCGGTTTTGCCTTGTCCTGCCTCTACCCGAGAGGTGGCTTGGGTTTTGATTTTTGTTGGCCTTAGCTCCTACCTGAGAGCTTGTTTTGAAGTACTGTGCTGTCCTTATTCGAGAATTGTTAGCTTATTGTGATGGATTGGATTGGAAGTTTATAAGGCTGCAATTTTGATATTTGCTTGGACCCATTTTTACCGTGATATATGCCTCGGTTTGGGGCTTGATTTTCTGGTCTTATGTTTATTCTTGCCTCTGAGTCCTGGTGTGGGGTTGGCAGTGGGCATAGTGGCTTCTCCCTACTACCTTTATCCGAAAGTTTTGTGGGGTTTGCTCTCCTACCCGTGAGTATCATTGGCGATAGTCTGCCTTGCTTGTGTGTTGCCTTGCAGCCCTTACCCGAGAGCCTATTCTTCTCATCTCACTTTTCCTAGCCGTGGGTTTGTGATGTGGTTGAGTTAGCCTCTCCCTTTGGCCCTACCCGTGAACTCACTATTGAGATTTGCTCTTGCAGTCTTTACCCATGAGCCCCTTAGGGTGTTCTTGTGCCCTAATGTCCCTAGTTACCCCGCCCGTGAGCATTTATGTAGCTTTATCGGAAGGTTCTATGTTTATTTGATATATGAGGCTATTGATTAATTTGGGAGTTAGAAAACCTTAAATTCGGCATGAGTTTGGAAATGCTAGTGGTGGTCTTCTCCGGGTCATTTTCCTTTTGTTCAATTTGTGGAATTTGGAAGATTTTCAAGTCCTATTTGGAGAGTGTTTGATTGAGACGAATTTATTTCATAAAAGATATCTTTCGGGTTTGGATGCCGACGTTCAGAGGTCATTTGTGTGTGATCGTCACATTGACTTGGGTTAAACCACTTATAAAAATGTGAGAAAGTGATATTCTTTCAAATTGATTCAAAGATCTTCGGGTCTTCCTTTTCAGGTCTTTTCATCATGAGTTTTGAGAGTTGATTCATCCTCCGTTCTTTTCGATATTTTAGGTGGATCAGTCCCTCCTCTCTCTCACCTCATTTTTGTTTTTTTTTCTTGCTTCTTGGTTTGACTTTTGATGCTTATGTCTGATACATAAGTGTCCACGTATAGCCTTTTGTTATACGTGAAACAATCAAGCAAGGTCGCAAGTAGTTCAGCTTTATTTTGGGGCTTAGAGCGGTGATGACAAAGACACACCTGTGGTAGAGCGGAATGATATTTCATCCTACGACTGCGGGAAACCCCCCACGGACCCGATGAACCATAGGACGTCATATCATTCACCGACACAAGATTAGCGGGAGTTGACCCGTGCCTTCTTAGATTGTTGGCGCCATACGCCCGACAACGTGATCAACTCGTGGACAACTACACTTTTTCAAAACTGATAAAAAACAAATTTGACAAGAATATATACACATTTTTCTAAACAAAAATATATTTTTCGCTACAAATAAAATTGATACAACCCTCTTTTGTATGCTCTAAAACTGTGTGCATGCTAAAAATATAAATTTTAAATAAATTTTAAACATTGGTTGTCCACCTGTTGATTACCTGTTTAGGCTAAGGAGTACCCTCCTAAGTTAAGTTTGATAGGACACCTTTCTAGTTGAGTTGCGGGCTTCATACATCCGGGGACCGAGTAGCCTTCAACGAGTACAAACATATATCTGAGCCTAGCCCCGACCCGAGTGCTTGCGATCCCCTCTTTTCGGACTTTTTCATATGTTTTATTGAATTTTTTGGACAAAGCACTCGTGGTCTTTTCTCCGGGATTTTCCCGAGGTTTTTGATGATTTTATTTGAATTGTTACCCGTCGATTTTCTCGAGCTTTTCGTCATGAATTATTCGTTGATTTTTCCCGAGTTTTTCACCGTGGGTCATTTACCGTCCTTTCTCGGGTTTTCTGGGTGACGTTTCTTTTCTTCCTTGCTCTCGTTTATATAATGCATGTCAGTCTGTTTCCTTAATCTTTGTTATTTGTATCTGTTGCACCTGCTACATCTAAGGAACAACGGATCCCTCAGGTATACAGGTTTGCTTTATGTTTACAGCATGTTACTTTCTTGTAATCACTTTCCTGTTGAACCGTCTATTTTTTTCTTACACTGCATGTTGTGCTGTTCTCTTTACTGTATACTTTACTGCTTGTTTTGTGCTACATACTCTACTGTCATTCTATGCACTATACAACTTCAACATGTTCCCCTAGAATGTTTAAAGAACTACAAACATAGAGCTGCTTGATTTGACATCATAACCTGACATCCTAGAAAACTTAAACTCGTCACGACAAGGAACTTGGAGCTAGCGCGGTGGGTAACACGACCATCTTCAACAACAGAACATGTCTTCCCCAACTAAACTATTTCTTCCTCAGAATTAAACAACAATTCATAGGATTTCGAGGTTGTTTGTCTAGTGCAACATAAATTCTTAACTTTTCGTTTGACATTTGTACAGTTCTAGTGTGCAATCTAAGTCTAACTCGTTTTAGGATTCCGAGGTTGTCGTTCGTCACTACCTAAATCCTCATATCTCCTAGGCTGTTTGTGTGATCGTTTCATACGAATGTAAGCTCTAATTAAATAAAGTTGACAGGATGAAACACTTGAATAATTTCTCCTCGAAACTGAAGCCAAACCATGGGGTAGACTGGGAAGTCACCGAGGTTCTCCTTCGGATCTGTGACCTCCCTTAGCTCTTCCTCCTTTGGATTTTACAATAAATGTTCCAAGTTTGAACCATTCCTCTTTGCACACATCTTTGTCCGATTTCGTTGAAAAATCCTATCATTTTGACCTTCTTGAAGATAATTTTTCCTGATTTTTATCGAGAGTATTCTTAGGTGACTACGGTTGTCTAAGATGTAATTAACTATAGGAGTTTGCCCTTATATGAAGAACTCAAGTTAAAATTAAAATAAATCATATTTAATTTTTCATATTAAATAGGAGAATTTGTCGGTAAATAAAACGGATTCGCGAACCAAACGAATGTCATATCTTTCTTAGTTTATTTGATCGAGCCCCATTTTCAAATCTTGTGTTTATCTTTCTGGATAGAGACAAGATTTGAGGTAAAACACCATTTCATTTAAACTATGAAATATGAAGTCAGTTTGATTTTTATATTTTTCTAAACTTAAATCTATATGTAAATTAAACGTCCTTCCGAAGCGGAAATCTATATGTAAATTAAAAGTCCTTTCGAAGCGGACGACGAGATTTCGACTCCGGTGACCGAGAGCTTCCCACGGGCAACTCCCCCAACTTTTTTTTAGGGTCGATAGATTTATATTCAAGTGATTAAAGATATGTATACTAGTGATGATACTTGTGTTCGAATAGAGAGAGGATTGACCAAGTATTTTCCTATTTCAGTTGGATTGCATCAGGGATCAGCTTTAAGCTCTTATTTTTTTGCTTTAGTTATGGATGCTCTTGCTGGACATATACAGGAGGATGTAACTTAGTGTATGCTTTTCGCTGATGATATCCCTTCTATGGATAAGACTAGTGAAGAAGTTTAGGAAAAACTTGAATTATGGAGGTCTCTTTGGAGTCTAAAGGCCTTGGTTTGAGTAGATCTAAAACTGAATATATGAAATATAATTTAAGTAGTAGTAGCTATGGTGGCAGAGTTATAACCATGGGTGATCAAATCATCAAAAAGTGTGAACGTTGTAGATATCTCATTTCTATTGTTAAAAGTGATGGTGATATAGAAGGGGATGCTATTAGTAGAATTCAGTTTGGTTGGTTGAAGTGGAGGAATACATCAACCCTATTGTGTGATAGAATAGTACCACTTTGACTTAAATGAAAATTTTATAAGATGGTGCTGAGACCTGCAATGCTTTATGCCGCAGAATTTTGGTTTTTAAAATAGAAGCAAAAATTAGTTAAGTGTTGCTGAGATGAGAATGCTTAGGTGGATGAGTGGCCTGACTCTTAGAGACAAAATACGAAACGAATCTATGCATGAAAGCGTTGGTGTAGCGCCAGTTGTAGACAAGATTAGAGAGAGTCGTCTTAGTTGTTTTGATCACATTAAACGTCGACCATCTGATGATTCAATTAGGAGAGTAGATGTTTTAGATTCAACTTATGTTAAGAAAGACAGATGTAGGACCTAAAAAGATTTGAGAATATTGTATAAAAATTAATTTTAATCTATTAGAATTAAATGAAAATCAGACGCTCAATAGGACACAATGGAGAAAAAGGATTTATGTAGCTGACTCCACTTAGTGGGATAAAGGCTTGTTGTTCTTGTTGTTGGGTGTTGTAGATAATTTTATGTGTTGCAATAAACCATCTATNTGTTGGCCTTAGCTCCTATCCGAGAGCTTGTTTTGACGTACTGTGCTGTCCTTATTCGAGAATTGTTAGCTGGTTTTGATGGATTGGTTTGGAAGTTTATGAGGCTGCAGTTTTGATATTTGCTTGGACCCAGTTTTACTGTGATATATGCCTCAGTTTGGGGCTTGAATATCTGGTCTTATGCTTATTCTTGCCTGTGAGTCCTGGTGTGGGGTTGGCAGTGGGCCTAGTGGCTTCTCCCTATTACCTTTATTCGAAAGCTTTGTGGGGTTTGCTCTCCTACTCGTGAGTATCATTGGCGATAGTCTGCCTTGCTTGTGTGTTGCCTTGCAGCCTTTTACCCGAGAGCCTATTCCTCTCATCTCACTATTCCTAGCCGTGGGTTTGTGATGTGGTTGAGTTAGCCTCCCCCTTGGCCCTACTCGTGAACTCACTATTGAGATTTGCTCTTGCAGTCTTTACCCATGAGCCCCTTTAGGATGTTCTTGTGCCCTGATGTCCCTAGTTACCCCGACCGTGAGCATTTATGTAGCTTTATCGGAGGTTCTATGTTTATTTGATATATGAGGCTATTGATTAATTTGGGAGTTGGAAAACCTTAAATTCGGCATGAGTTTGGAAGTGCTAGTAGTGGTCTTATCCGGGTCATTTTCCTTTTGTTCAATTTGTGGAATTTGGAAGATTTTCAAGTCTTATTTGGTAGAGTTTGATTGAGACGAATTGATTTCAGAAAAGATATCTTTGGGGTTTGGATGCCGGCGTTCGGAGGTCATTTGTGTGTGATCGTCACATTGACTTGGGTTAAACCACTTATAAAAATGTGAGAAAGTGATATTCTTTCGGATTGATTCAAGGATCTTCGGGTCTTCCTTTTCAGGTCTTTTCGTCATGAGTTTTGAGAGCTGATTCATCCTTCGTTTTTTTCGATGTTTAAGGTGGATCAGTCCATCCTCTCCCTCACCCCATTTTTGTTCTTTTTTTTTTGCTTCTTGGTTTGATTTTTGATGCTTATGTCTGATACATAAGTGTCCACGTATAGCCTTTTGCTATACGTGAAACAATCAAGCAAGGCCGCAAGTAGTTCAATTTTATTTTAGGGCTTAGGGCGGTGATGACAAAGGCACACCGGTGGTAGAGCGGAATGATATTCCATCCTACGACTTCGGGAAACCCCCCCATGGACTCGATGAACTGTAGGATGTCATATCAGTCACCGACATAAGACTAGCGAGAATTGACCCGTACCTTTTTAGATTGTTGGCAGTCATACACCCGACAACGTGATCGACTCGTGGACAACTACACTTTTTCAAAACTGATAAAAAACAAATTTGACAAGAACATATACATATTTTTCTAAACAAATTGTGTATGCCCGAAATTTGTGTGCATGCTAAAAATATAAATTTTAAATATATTTTAAATATTGGTTGTCCACCTGTTGATTACCTGTTTAGGCTAAGGAGTACCCTCCTAAGTTACGTTTGATAGGACACCCTTCAGTTGAGCGGCGGACTTCATACATCCGGGTGACCGAGTAGCCTTCAACGACCTTAGAGTACAAACATATATCTGAGCCTAGCCCCTACCTGAGTGCTTGCGGTCCCCTCTTTTCGGGTTTTTTTCATATGTTTAATTGAAATTTTTGGACAAAGCACTCGTGGTCTTTTCTTCAGGATTTTCCCGAGATTTTTGATGATTTTATTTGAATTGTTACCTGTCGATTTTCTCGAGCTTTTCGTCATGGATTATTCGTTGATTTTTCCCGAGTTTTTCATCGTGAGTCACTTACCGTCCTTTCTCGGGTTTTCTGGGTGACATTTCTTTTGTTCTTTGCTCTCGTTTATGTAATGCATTTCAGTCTGTTTTTTCAATTTTTGTTATTTATATCTGTTACATCTGCTACATCTAAGGAACAACGGATACCCCAGGTATGCAGATTTGTTTTATGTTTACAGCATGTTACTTTCTTGTAATCATTTTCTTGCTGTACCGTCTATTTTTTCTTTACACTGCATGTTGTACTGTTCTCTTTACTGCATACTCTACAGCTTGTCCTGTGCTACATACTCTACTGCCATTGTATACACTGTACAACTTCAACTTGTTCCCCTAGAATGTTTAAAGAACTACAACTATATGACCGCTTGATTTGATATCATAACCTGACACCCTAAAAAACTTAAACTCGTCAAGACAAGGAACTTGGAGCTGGCGCGATGGGCAGCACGACCATCTTCAATAGCAGTACCTGTCTTCCCCAGCTAAATTATTCATTCCTCAGAATTAAACAACAATTCATAGAATTTCGAGGTTGTTTGTCTAGTGCAACATAAATCATCAATTTTTTGTTAGGCATTTGTACAGTTCTACTGTGCAATCTAAGCCTAACTCGTTTTAGGATTTCGAGGTTGTCGTTTGTCATGATCTAAATCTTCATATCTCCCATGCTATTTGTGTGATCGTTTCATACGAATGTAAACTCTAATTAAATAAAATTGACAGGATGAAACATTTGAATAATTTCTCATCGAAACTGAAGTCAAACCATAGGGTAGACTGAGAAGTCACCGAGGTTCTCCTTCGGATCTATGACATCCCCTAGCTCTTCCTCATTTGGATTTTACAATAAATGTTTCAAGTTTGAACTATTCCCCTTTGCACACCTCTTTGTCCGATTTCGTTGAAAAGTCCTATCCTTTTGACCTTCTTGAAGATAATTTTTCCTGATTTTTATCGAGAGCATTCTTAGGTGACTACGGTTGTCTAAGATGTAATTAACTATAGGGGCTTGCCCTTATATGAAAAACTCAGCTTAAAATAAATCATATTTAATTTTTCATATTAAATAAGAGAATTTGTCGGCAAATAAAACGGTTTCACGGACCAAACGGATGTCATATCTTTTTTAGTTTATTTGATCGAGCCTCATCCTCAAATCTTGTGTTTATCTTTCGGAATAGATACAAGATTTGAGGTAAAACGCCCTTTCATTTAAACTATGAAAATATGAATTCAGTTTGATTTTCATATTTTTCTAAACTTAAATCTATATGTAAATTAAACGTCTTTTCGAAGCGGGCGACAAGATTTCGATTCCGGTGACCGAGGGCTTCCCACGGGCAACTCCCCCAACTTTTTTTTAGTGTCGACAGATTTATATTCAAGTGATTAAAGATATGTATACTAGTGATGGTACTTTGTGTTCAAATAGAGGGAAGATTGACCAAGTATTTTTCTATTTCAGTTGGATTGCATCAGGGATCAGCTTTAAGCCCTTATTTTTTTGCTTTAGTTATGGATGCTCTTGTTGGACATATACAGGAGGATGTACCTTGGTGTATGCTTTTCACTGATGATATCCCTTCTATGGATAAGACTAGTGAAGAAGTTTAGGAAAAACTTGAATTATGGAGGTCTCTTTGGAGTCTAAAGGCCTTGGTTTGAGTTGATCTAAAACTGAATATATGGAATATAATTTTAGTAGTAGTAGCTATAGTGGCAGAGTTATAACCATGGGTGATCAAATCATCAAAAAGTGTGAACGTTGCAGATATCTCAGTTCTATTGTTAAAAGCGATGGTGATATAGAAGGGGATGTTATTAATAGAATTCATATTGGTTGGTTGAAGTGGAGGAATGCATCAACCCTATTGTGTGATAGAATAGTATCGTGCCACTTTGACTTCGATGAAAATTTTATAAGATGGTGTTGAGACCTGCAATGCTTTATGGCGCAAAATTTTGGTTTTTAAAATAGAAGCAAAAAATAGTCAAGTGTTGCTGAGATGAGAATGCTTAGGTGGATGAGTGGCCTGACTCTTAGAGACAAAATACGAACCTATGCATGAAAGCGTTGGTATAGCTCCAGTTGCAGACAAGATTAGGGAGAGTCGTCTTAGATGTTTTGGTCACATTAAACGTCGACCATCTGATGATCCAATTAGGAGAGTAGATGTTTTAGATTCAACTTATGTTAAGAAAGGCAGAGGTAGGACCTAAAAAGATTTGAGAATATTGTATAAAAAAAATATTTTAATCTATTAGAATTAAATGAAAATATGACGCTCAATAGGACACAATGGAGAAAAAGTATTTATGTAGCTGACTCCACTTAGTGGGATAAAGGCTTGTTGTTCTTGTTGTTGGGTGTTGTAGATAATTTTATGTGTTGCAATAAACCATCTATAGTAGTTATCTTGACAATAAAGTACCTACATGATATCAAACAACTTTAACATAGAAGGATTTAATCCTTTGCGGATAAATTCTGGGAAGTTTTTGAAAGCACTATTCAAAATACTTACGAGCTGGAAATCTTTAATAATTTCACAATTGTCTTTTAGATATTAGAAAAATGATAACTAAGCTGAGTCCAGAGAATCAAGCGTTACCGATGAAAGTATCATTAATCAGGGACAGAAGATCTAAATAAATGGCGCTATTTTGAAGAACTTAGGAGAGAAGTCATTTGGGCTTGGAGATTTATTAACAACTAATGAAAATACTATGCTTTTACTTCTTCCATAGAGAAAGGAACATCAAGAGAACTAAAAGCAGAGGAATTATAAAATGTATAAACATTGTTGAAGTCCAAAAGCATAAACAGCCAGTGTGTGATTGATAAATAACCATTTGAAGTATTTTGTAAAGGCCTCAAACATTAATCTAAAAATTTTAAATAACATTTGGTCAGATAGATTTTGATTATCATTTTATATTATGAATAAAATTGATCTTCCTTCTATTTTGCAATTTATGAAAGAACGAAGTATTGTTTTCACTGTTCAAGTATTAACTTAAGTGTTTTGATAATGATGCTTCTCTTATTCATTATATTGAAAAGCCGCTTCTTACCTTGTTCATATTCTTTAATATCTTTAGGAGTGCAAAGAAGAGCCTTAGCTTTATTTTCATTTAGAGAGAACACAATTATTTTCATTTATAAAATCAAGCAAGGATTGTTTGCTTTTCCCTTAAAAAAAAATAAAAAAAAAACGAAAAAACATGATCTCCTTCAGCTTGAAAGTCTTTCAACCAATAAAGAATTATCTTCTTAATTCCCTCCTCAAAGAAGACGTCCAATTAAAAAATAAAATTTGAGATCTAAATTAGGGTGTATGATTATAATCAAATATAAGAGCTCAATGTCAGAATATCTCATTAACGGTTTTTTCACCGCAATTTGGAAAAGCTTTCTAACTACAGTGAAAAAGAGAAATTATTCAGTTTAACAAGAAATTCATTCTCTTTTACTGGACCGAGTATACTTCAATTCATAGGAATATTTACTAAAATAAATTCAGTGATGAAGTTAACGAAGAATTTAAATTCACACTTTGAACTATCATGAGAATTTTCAATTTGAAAAATGCTATCCATTAAATTCATCACAGATTGCCAATTTAGAAGAACATTTGCAACCAGTATATGATAATCCTCCAAAAGCCTTTGTTTTCATCATCATGAGAAGGTAAATACACTATGGTTAAAAAAGAGAGGATGTTGATGGTTCCTTTTTCATTTATTATTGCATTAAACTCTTTTGATTTTTGTTGTTGGAAGCATTTTCAATTCACATAGCGTTATATGAATTTGAAGTTAAATCAATTCTTTGCTTAGTTGCATTAGCTGGAATATACTGGTTCAGCTCTTAGTGTGATTCAAATCAGTTGCACACTATAGTATTCTTTCTCAAATTTAGTTTTCTTTTAATTATTTTTTTCGAACTTATTTCTTGTAGTATCATGTTTCATTATTAGTATAGCATATGTCATTACCTTTGTTGGAAATTCTCTGATATAATTTTCAATTTTTATGCTAAAATTAATGTATAAAGAATGTGTAAGTTATGATGGGTGTTTTAGTTAACAAAAGTGCCGCTCACTTGGTACCGCATTGCACTATTTTCTTTTGAAAAAATTGTTACTCTACCCATTTTCCTTTATCTGACCTTTTTTTTATATGTTTACCATTATTATTTTTTTATTTTTTTCTTTTTGGTTGCTTTTCAGTGAGTTTGCTGAACTCTGAATTAGCATCTATATTGTCTACCGTTTTCAGAAGTTTTTGTGTTCTGATTTTTGTTTAAGAGAGAATTTTCAGGAGTCTAACCTTTATATTTTGTGGTCTATTATTTCTAGTCCTGATGGGAAATACATATTAATTGGTGGTGAAGATGACCTAGTACAAGTTTGGAGCATGGATGTTCGAAAAATAGTTGCATGGGGGGAGGGGCATAATTCATGGGTAAATCATAATTTAATGTTGTGCTCTGTTTACATACATACCTTCTAATTCCTACGTATAATTCCTATGTATTTATATTTCTAACACCTAAACTTAACTTTTTAGATTTAAACCCCCCAAATCTTTCATATCACATAAAAAATACCACTATTTTAGCTTTAGAAAAAGTGAAAAGTACCTGTTTACATATGGATAAAGTGGCATATATGTAAAAATTGAAGTTTAGATAAAAGATATGTAAATACATGGGAATTGAGTGGCATGTGTGTAAATCTTCTTTTAATTTTAATAGTTATTTTCTCCTAGATTTCTCACTGTGAAGCTAATCAAACAGGTGAGCGGTGTTGCTTTTGATTCTTTTTGGTCGGCTCCAAATTCTGATGGAAATTCTGATGGAATCGGAGAAAATGCTTTGTACCGTTTTGGATCTGTTGGTCAGGTATATGAATAACTAATTCAAGGGCTTGATTAAACCCATGTGATCTATTGCCTCTGATTATACTTCTTTTAGACTAGCAGCACGTATGATTCAAGTGTATACCCATGTATCATTTGACTGCAACCCTAGACTATGTCAGAACAAACAATAAATTTACATATTAATTAAAATTTGTGTATAACTTTTGCTATAAAATGCATAATTTACATTTTCGGGTCTTCAATCAAATAAATTTTTAAGTATGTTTATTTACTTTTCATTGTAAAGAAAATAACACGTTCGAAATATCCTGGTCAATACAGCTCAAAATTGTTGGATTTGTTTTAAAATGAATGCAATATAAATTTTGATTGATTATCAATGTATCACAATGTTGTTGACTTTGAAGCTCAATCTGACCCACCTCGATGACGACATATCTTTAAACTTATTTTATAGTAAGCTCAGGGCTGTAATCAAGCCGAGTCAAGTTGATTGTCCTTGATTGAATTTGGCTTGGACAAATCTTACGTTGTTCATATTCATTTCAAGCTTGAGCCAAATTTTCGCATATATGTCCATTACTTGGTTTGCTTAACATTTGTAATGATCATACTTGACATGGATTTGGCTTGTTTAAATTAATTGAACTAATTTAAAATTCAAATGAATACTTGATGTTTCATAGAAATTTAAAATTTTGATTTGTGCTTTATTTTTTTTATAAAGTTATTAACAAATAATTTTACAAATCTAAATAAATAAGAAATTAATTATATTCTAAATTATGATCTTATTAAATCTATATCAATTAAATAAAATAATTTATAAGTTATAAATAAGCTTTCTTACAATAAAATATCATATAAAAGTGCTAACAAATTAGTTCATTGAAATAAAAAACTAGAAAATTAAATTAAATTTTTACATGCATATTGGTATTAAATTATAATATGTAACTATTAAATATATAATTAAATACATTTTAGTTAATCAAAGTTTACTTAAATAATATATCATAGATGTTAATTAGTCATTTTTTTAAAAAATAAATGAGATTGTGAACATTTATAAAAGAATTGGACTATGTTCAAATTTGGTTCATTTAATTTTCGAGTTTTAAAATAATGTTTGACTAGTTTATTTACTAATTTGATCGAGCTGAGTTTTATTTGTCCATCAAGAGCAATGGTTCATTTACAGCCCTATGTATAGTGCAGCATAAATAAGAATATTTTGAGCTTGTTATGCGGCCGCGGACGAATAATGCTTTATCTCATTCGCAGGACACTCGGCTACTTCTATGGGACCTAGAAATGGATGAAATCGTCGTGCCACAACGCTATACACCTCATGGCGGCTCACCTACACTCAGCAGCGGAGGTCATTCTTCTGCTCACTGGGATTCCACCCCATCCATAGGCACCCTTCAGCCACCTCCAAGCATGCGGGATGTCCCGAAGCTCTCCCCTCTTTCGGCTCACCGTGTCCACGTGGAACCTTTGTCCGGTTTAGTCTTCACTAAAGAATCAGTCGTCACCATATGTCGCGAAGGCCACATAAAAATCTGGGCCAGGCCTGGGGATGGTGATACCAGCGAGTCAAACTCTGATACCGGCGGCTTTGTAACTGCTGCTTTAAAAGATAGACCTGTTGGGGCTCCTTTCATGAAGGTGAATGGTCCCAGTTTTAAGCTAACGGCATCAAATTTTATACGAAATTAGAGCTTTGTTTGCTTGGATGGATTGTGGTTTTGTTGGATTTGAAATCTTGTAGGCAAAGTTAGTGTGGGATTTCTTTCATCTTTCCCACCTGTCAAATTTGGCCGACAGAGAAGGTTTATTGTTGTTGTAATTATTAGAAAGGCTCATGTTATTTATGCCAGTGTGGCCATTTGGGTGGCTGTAGAGAATAAGCACATGTGGTTCTGTGTATATACATAAAAAGAATTTTATCATACAAGGCGTCTTCTTAGTTCTTAATAGTTTATTATATGACCCTGCATTTTTTATTGCTTTGTAATATATGATTATAAGCCAATGTTGGTGCTTGTGATGAAATTTGTCGCATGGTGCGTTGTTGGTAGGGGTGTAAACGGCCGAGTTTGAGAGGGCCGACGGTTTTTTATGTTTGGGTTATTTGAATTTTTTATCATTCGTGTTCTATTCTATTCAACATGATCTGTTAATAGTTTGTTCGTGTTCGGTTTAATTCAAATTTATTTGTTTGAATTAAGTTCATGTTCGACTAAAAATAAGAATTTATTAGAAGTTAATAATTTAAATAATATATTTAAATTGTAAAAATTAATATATTTTTATTTTAATACAATCTTGAGAGAAATTGAAGTCCAATCTCTTGCCGCAGCAAATGTGGGATTAAAAAGATTGGGTAGAGCAAGGGGAAGCGGGAGGGTGGGCAGGGGCTGCTGGAGTGGGACTGTAGAATTTTATTTTATTTTCTTGGGTCTGGCATTTACATTCATTCCACCCAATTCTTATATATTTATTTATCAGTAACTAAAATTTTGGCAGGACAGCGGGACGAGAGGAAAAACTATTACATATGGACATAAAATGCTGAGATGCATGAGGCGTCTGATATACATCGTAGATCACGGTGATCCGTGGAGATGATGCAATCTATTTTTTTTTTACAAAAAAAAAAAAAATTACCGTGATACATCCACACCGTAGATTACCGTGATCCATGGTGCATGCGGTATCCGCATACAATAAATTTTCGTGAGAGAATTGAAGCCAAAATTCTTATATATTTACGTATGTAGCACATTTTATTTTTCATTTATAATTCTAGCTCAAATTGTTTAAAAATTAATAAAAAATGTATATATATATAATTTATTTATTATTTAATTAATTGAATCCAAATCGAACTGAACATACATGAAAAAAATAATGTGTTTAGCTCGTTTATAAGTTGAGCTTAAAAATTTTCTGTGTTTGATTTATGTCTTAACGAATTAATTGAGCATGAGATACACAGAGCCAAACACTAGTTATTTGTCAGGAGCTTTTTTTACAGCTCTAAATGTTGGTCAAAAGTCCGTATTTTTCCTCATTATTTTCAATATAGTAGTAAGATTTAGTTGATAAATATTTTTATGATAGAAATAAGTTTTTAGAATGTGATAATTATAAGAAAGCTATTAATTAATATTCTAAAAAATACTTAAAATATTAAAAAAAAAAAAACAAAAAATGACATTTTTTTCGTAATGATTTTACAAGTGTTTAGAGATTAAACATAATTCATACATTTTGAGTCAGCTGAGTTGCTAAAAATGAGCCAAATTTTCATACAAACTATCTTTTGAACAATATTTATATTTGAGGTGAAACCAGTTGCATTATACTTATGTATTTACATGTCTAACACCTAATCTTGACCTCTCACATAAATACCATCCAAATTTTTTGTCCCATAAAAAAACATCACTATTTTAATTTTTAAGATGTTAAATATACATTTTGTGCATAAAATGGTTTACAACAACAACAAACCTTCACCACACTAAGTCGGATCGGCTAAATGAATCTTTTTCTCAATTGTGTCATATCAAGTGTCAAATGTCATGATTTTTCAACAAATTTTACGTTGACGGTCGACTACTTAACACAAATAGTATTTAGGAGTTAAGATATACAAAGACATAAATTGAGAGGCATGCTTATGAGCCTTCTAATAATTTTTTATTCATTTATTAAACAAAAAGAGCAATGAAACCTCCAAGGCGATTACACTTCTTTAATTTCCATGAATCTTAAAAATTATGTATTTAAAAAAAAAAAATCTAACCTATTAGGCTTCATATTGAATTAAACGCAAGTTTCCAACTTTAAAAAATTAGAACCATTTTCATGTTCATAAGGTACAAATGTACAATGCATGAATCCCCTCTACATTTTCAAGCAAAAAATGCCTCCAAACTTTCAAAACCAAGCTTACTACATATGACTCCAAAATGATAATATTAAACTTACTCAAGCTAAATATTTTGCTTACTGACTATAACTCACTATAAAAATACAAATGAGATGATTAAGACTTTAATTGGCAGTAATAGGTTTTTCTTTACATAACATATGCCATTCTTGAATAACTGCAGCCTGGAGGGCGCGGTGCTCTGCCTCCTCTGCTGTAAGAGTTGATAGAGTGGAAGGCCCCTTTGGTTTTCCATTCTCGTCCAGTTCTTCTTCTTCCTCCTTTTTCTTCTCTTCCTCCTCATTCTTCTCCTCTTCCTCAGGCTTCGGAAGCTGAGGGGGAGGCCTGGCTGCTTTGAGCAGTGCTATTCTTTCCATGGAGGTTCTCAGCCTCTCGGCAGCAGCAAACTTCACCTCCTCTTCAGGAATGTACTCGACGCCGCCGTCGGTTATGTCGTCCAGCCAACCCTGTATGTCTGAACCTATTTCCTTAATTATGGAAGCATCGGAGGATCTTACGACGAATTTGCACATCATCGTGGTGGTCTCGTCGCCCAAATCGACATTTCTGCTCACTTCGCTGCCGCCAAATATCATCATGCCCAAGAAGCCGCCGAACCAAGTTTTTGCGGCGAAGCACAGCTGTTTGACAAATGGATTGGCAAAAAACATTCACATTTTGGTCGTTTATTCCAAGCATTACAGGAAGTGTTTATTGGGGCATTTACATACATACAACCTAATTCCTACAAATTCACATACCTAATACCTGAACTTTGCTTTTTTTATATTTATACCACTTAAATCTTTCACATGAATATCATTATTATAACTTTTAAAAAGTAAAATACACACTTGTATGCATAAAAAAGATGATGTAAAAATTGAAGTTTGGGTGTTAGATATGCAAATACATTGGGATTGATTGGTATGTATTATGGGCTCTGAAAATTCAGAACCGCTCTCCCCGATGACTCTGTATTTTTTTTTTGTTTTACTGAGAGAGAGAGAACTTTGGAGAGTCGAATTTTCGGAAGACAGATTAAATTGTAGATAAGACATTACTCAGAGATTTCACTATCATTTTGTGAAGACTTTTGATATGAGTTCAAGGTTTCTTATAGGCGTAAGCCCCTATGGTTAATTACGCTCTCGATAATGGGAGATCACTTTTTATTAAGGCTAGTTATTATGAATTGAATATTTAACATATAATGACAACAAACTTGGGATTTTAATTTATAAAATTCATCACTTGAAGCATAAATAAAATAGTGGGGGAATGCATAGGAAACCCAATTAGAAATCCCATGGTTCCGTTATCTCGGGTTATCATGGTCCTTGATCTACTTAGTTACAGGATATAATCGACCCAATTTGACAGAAGGATTCTTATCAGCACTCATGGGTCACGTCGTCCAAGAATTCGTTTTAGATTTGGGGTAGATATTTGTTTGTGAGGACAAATTTAAGTTGATCTTAGCTAATATAAAACTTTATATCAATCAATTTTACCCTTATAATTCACAACTCAAATGGTAGAAAACTATTGAGGAACATGTGGGCTGTGGCCGTGACTTTAATATAGTGGTGTCATTTGACGACAACCACCTGACCAGCGGGTTCATTTTGTAACTACTTTTTTGTCGTGTCATTTGCGCCAAACCACGTGGACAAAAGACTCGAGTCACATCTTTACTGGCATGCAATTACTTTGATTGTGAATATATTAAATACATTTGATATGACATTCGCTCTTTATGAACTGAAGTCAATCAGAAATCAAGACATGGGTTGAGTACCACTAACAAAATCTTGTTACTGATATCCCTTTTGAGTGGTCGAGTATCCAAGGAAGTTGCATTTTATGAATCTTTGTGAGCTGAAGTCAAGACATGGGTTGAGGCGAACGGCGTGGATTTCATGTGATTCGAATAGGAAAACAGTGTCCGATCCTCATATGTAGCGATCCCTGTCATTGTCGTTGCTGTACGAGATTGGAAGTTTTGAAGGTCTCTATTATTGTGATCTCATCGCTGGTTTCTAAAGGGAGTAAGGCCTTATGCTCATGAATTGCACGTGGCGACAGAGAGAATCGAGTGTGGGAAGTTGCGGCATAGGAAGAGATAAGAAGAAATGGAATAGTGGATAGACGAAGGTTTCGATTATCAGGGGAAGAACCGCAAAGGAAACCGTCAAAATTGGGGCGAGGCTTTCATGTAATGTTTATGAGACGAAGCCAGAGATCATTGAATATGGGCTTGGCTTCGTGAGTTAAGTCATGCAAACCGCACAGGCGGGAATAGTTACTGGGTGGGCATGAGGCTTGCAAATTTTAACTTGAAATTAATTAAGTTTAATTAAATTCAATTAGCACATGTATAATTTTTAATTATTATTGTGACTTCAACATGTATGTAAATCTTTCATGTTTATTTCATCAACAATCTCCGACTATCCCTTTTCATAAATAAGAACTACCATCAATATTGATATTGTTCTAAAATATTTCGAGTTGGGTTTATTAAACATTCCGTACTGACAATGTTAACTCTACACCAGATTTGTCTTTCACATTATTTCTAGACTATTTGTTAGTAACTTATATTAGATTATAACGACTATCCCTACGTTATTATTACTTATCATTTAATTTTATTCCTTGATTATGTTTTTCTCTTTCGCTTTATTCTGTTTTATTTTCTTTCCTCGTTATTTTATTATCTTTTTATTGGTTTTCATTATTATGTTTATTGTAATTGGATTTAAATATCTCTCCTCTTATCAATAAAATTGGGCGGGTCAACTTCAAATTTCAACATGATATTAGAGCCTAACCTTAAATCCAGCAGCCCCCGGCCTCCTCTGTCGGGTCTTGTAACCAACACCTCAACCTAGTCGCCGGTTCAAGTAAACTACAAGAATCCTTTGTTCCGACAACAATCCAACGACAACCCCTGATCCTGCAAGAATCACAACAATCAGAGGAGCAGCATCCACTGTCTGGTACAACAATATCGAGTTCATTTTTAGGATTTTGCTCCTTATTTTTCTGCTCCATGCATTCTACAAACCCTAATTTTTGTAGCCCTATCTACCACAAAGCTTTAGCTAGAACACTACAACTATGTTCTTTTTCAACCGCTGGAAAACCCTTCCCTAGAAAAGCACCGTCGTCGGCCTTCTCTGCAAGCTTTCCCACCTGCCTTCTCTATTGATCCTTCCTGTTGGGTTTGGCACCTGCTTCCCAATTTACTGCAGATTTCCTACAGATTGCTTGTTATCCAGTAGTCCGACTCCTAGTTTTTCTGCAGTCCGACTCCCAGATTTCTTGTATTATTCCTAAGCCTTCTTGTAACTTTCCTGCAGTTATTTGCCAACTGATGACTTGCAAATCAATTAGCGTGTCAGAATCCTAGCCATGTTTCTTTTGGCTCAGTCGAAATCATCTCAAATCTTGCTCAGCTCTCATCCATGCTATCTCAAATCGGTCACTCTACTTGTGTTTACTGTCACAAACCCAACCACACTAAGGGCAAATGTTGGAAATTTCACGATAAATCGGCATGCAAACTTTTGGCCAAATCCTCAGCTACAAAGGGCTCACGATAACGTCTGAATCTACCACAGTTCAACAAACTCTTACCCGGAACATCTCAGAATCCTTCGAATCCTTGAGAAACCAGATGGAGCAATTGATCAAGGTATTTGTAGCCCATCAACTCTCTACGGGTCCGTCAACCCTCACGTCCGAAAAGGTAATCTTCCTATGACTTTCACGGTTTATTCTGCCTCTAGTCCATGGATTATTGATTCAAGTGCTACAGATCACATGAATCGATGCTCACAAGTTTTCTTAACTTACTATCCGTGCTTTGGAAAGAATACCGTCAGAATTGTCGATAGCCCCTGTAGTTTCATTGTTGGTAAATGGTTGGTTGTACTAAGAACCGAACAAACTCTGGAGACTATTTTACATGTTTCCCAGTTGCAATGTAATTTGATATCTGTTAGCAAGTTGACGAAGAATATTAATTGCATTACTAATTTCTCTTCTGATAGTTGTGTTTTTCAGAATCGTCATCCGGGAATGATGATTGAAACTGCTAAGAATGTAGCCAGACTCTACTACTTCTAAGACAAAAGCATGGAGAGAGAACACACGTCTCAGGAGTTGTAACTCATCTCGAGTCATTGAATGTCTCATTATGTTGTTGCATTGTCGTTTAGGTCAGCCTAGTTTCCGATATTTAAAAAACTTATACCCTTTGTTGTTTTCTAATAAAAACATTCTAATTTCAATTGGGAGATATGTCAGTTAGCCAAACATCATTGAGTACATTACCCACCCCACACATTTTGCACTTATTTTATTCACAGTTATCTATGGGTGTACCCTCTCTCACTCTCAGCTACACTAATAAACGGTGGTTCTTGACTTTGATTGATGACCATACTTGAATGACCTGGGTCTACATTTTAAAAGACAGATCAGAAGTTGTTGCCACTTTCAAAATTTTTACACCATTTTAACTCAATTCAAAACTCCTATTCAGGTCATTCGGATTGACAATGATTGTGGAATTTTCAATTCTATTATAAGTGAATTCTTGGTGAATGAGGACATCCTTCACCATAGCTCGTGAACGAATACTCCTTAATAAAATGGGGTAGCCGAGAGGAAAAACTATCACCTTCTCGACGATGCTCGCTCAATTATGTTTCAATCAAATATCATGAAACAATTTTGGAACGATGTCATTCTCGCTATCACCTATCTCATAAAGAGAGTCCCTTATAAGATTCACAAATTCTGAACCCCCTAGCCGTCTTGATGTCATGCTTCCCTGCCAATTGAGCCTTCTCCACCATAGACCCTAAGATTTTTGGGAGCACTCTTTTTGTTCGGAATAGTGCTCCCAATTGGAATAAACCTTATCTCAGATCCATAAAAAGTATATTCCTTAGGCACTCAACCACTCAAAAGGTATATCAGTGTGTTGGTCCTACCACTAACAAAACCTGTGAGAGTGTTGATGTTTTGAAAGTGTTCTCCAATTTCCTAGCTCGACCCAATTAAGGGGGAGCTTGGGTTCTTAGGTATTGCCCCTTATCCCTCCTATGGATGTTCCCCCCATTGTTTCTGCGACTAAAGAGTCCCCTGTTCCACTGAGTGCACCATCCAGTGAGTTTCGTGATTCCGTGAGTGCATTATCTTCTCCTCTCACGATTTGTGTCTACACTCGGCGCACCCGTTCCAATGCTCCTATTTTGGAACTAACTACCTCTTTATAGGAGCCTGACTTCACTCCGAGCGACATCCTCAGCACGACCCCTTCTCCGAATGAAAAGGTGAGTTCTCCGAGTAAGATATTCAATCAGACACGCTCCATCTATTCTATAGCAAAATATATCCCTTTCTATAGTTTTCCACAGTTTATAGCCGACCTCCAATGCATTTGCTACTGTCCTGACGGGCTATCAGATCTCAGCTACTATTGAGGTTGCTCTCGTTGATTCAGCCTAGAAAACAACAATCATAGAGGAGATGGATGCCCTTCAGCGAAACCATACATGAGACTTTGATATTCATCGATATAAGAAAGTTGTGGGGTCCCGATGAGTTTTCAACCCCAAGTTCAACTCTAATGAATCATTTGAACGCAACAAGACACGATTGGTCGCCAAAGGGTATTAACAGACCTATGGCGTTGACTATGAGGAGACATTTGCTTCAGTGGCTAAGTTAAACAATATTTGAGTCCTGTTGTCATTTGCAATGAATATGGATTGATCTTTATTCCAACTAGATTTAAAAAATGCATTCTTGAATGGAGAACTAACAAAAGAAGTGTATATGTCGCTTCCTCAAGGTTTTGATTCTACTGTCTCCAAAAGACAAGTGTGTAAGCTACAAAAGTTCCTTGAGTCCCCAAGGAAGTGGTTTGACAAATTTACAAAGTGGTCATAAATCATGGTTTTACTCAAGCCCAATTTGATCACACCCACTTCTTCCAACACTCCTCCAATGACCAGATAGTTATCCTTATTATCTATTTTGACGTTATTATTCTTACCGGCAACGATTTCCAAGCATTGAAATCCTTAGAGGACATTCTTGCTTCGTCCTTCGAAATGAAGGATTTGAGATCCCTGCAGTAGTTTTTAGGCATGGAAGTGGCTCGGTCCTCTTGGGGAATTTGTTTGTCTCTGCGCAAATATGTGATTAATTTCTTGACAGAGAACAAACTCTTTTGTGTAAACTTGTTCATAGATCCTAATGAAAAATTATTTGACATTCTCATAGTTGTACATGCCAACAAAACTCATTATCGGCGCATTGTGGGATAACTTATCTACCTAGCTCATACTTGCTCTAACATATGCCACACAGTTGGAATAGTGAGTCAATTCATGCATGACCCCTATAAGCACTACCTCCAAGCTATCAACCGGATTCTCCACTACTTAAAAGGTACACCGAGCTCAGGTTTGTTTTTTCCCGCCACACCACTCGGTCTATGGCTGTTTATACAAATGCTGATTGAGCTGGATCAGTTCATGATCGGTGTTCCATCTCGGGGTATTGCTCATTTGTATGGGACAATTTTGTCACGTGAAAAAACAAGGAACGTTCTGTGGTTGCCCGAAGCAGTGCTGAAGCTGAATTCTGATACATGTTCATATGAATCTATAAAGCTCTCCGGCTACACATCATGCTCTGTGAACTCCATACGCCAACCTCTATCCCACTGCAGCTATACTGTGATAATAGGATCGCAATCAACATTGCTCACAACCTGGTCTAGCATAATCATACCAAACATGTAGAGATCAACAAACACTTCATTTAAAAAACGAATGAGTCCGAGGAGATTTGTGTTCCATATGTGCTATTCAGTGGTCAACTAGCAGACATTCTCACCAAAAAACTGTCTCGCCCTTTATTCGATGCTTGAAGTCCAAGTTGAACATATTTGACATCTATACTTTAACTTGTGGGGGAGTATTAGAATAACCTGATTATGATTTTATTTGATAATAGAACAACTATTCCTACGCCATTATTACTTATTATTTGAATTTATTTCCTGATTATGCTTTTTCTCTTTTATTTTATTCTATTTTATTTTCTTTTCTAGTTATTTTATTATGTTTTTATTGTCATTATTATGCATATTGTAATTGGGTTTAAATAACCCTCCTCTTATCAATAAGATTGAGCCGCTCAATTCAAAGTTTCAACAACTTATTTCTAAAATGTATTAGAAAAATCATATGCTTAAGTTATTCCTCTCTAAAATGCCTGGCTTTAATACACATATATTGACAATCATTTAAACAAAATTCTTAATATCAACATGGAATTAAGTGTAAGAAGTTGATGGTTGATTTGAAGTGCTATGTGGTAAACTTTAAATTTAAATAGTTTGAAAAATTTATATAAATACCACTCAATTCTTATGTACTTACGTATCCAACACTTAAACATTAGTTTTTACATATATACCACTTGCCTATGCATGAAAATGTGTATTTAACTTTTTCAAACTAAAAATAATATTTTTTTAGTGATATAAAAGATTTGAGTGGTATAAATATAAAAATTAAAGTTCAGGTGTTAGATATGTAAATACATATAACTAAATAATATTTAATTATATTAAAATACATATATAACTGAGTGTTATGTATGAAAATGCCCCAGTATTTCATTATACCAATAGCTATTTCAAGCACACTTTCAGGAATGTGACAAGTTAAAATATAACAAGCGACGTAGGGAATCAAGAGACTTACTTGAAAGCCAGCCACCGTCCGGATAAGGTGCGAGCAGACTTGATGGAATGGTTTTGATGTGAGCGACTTTAATCCGCTCAAAAATGGAGAAGCCCCACTTTGTTGTGCAGCGGTAGCCTTGAAACCGCTACCTTCATAAGTGTAAGTTCCTGTGTACTCTAAAATAGCTGGTAGGCTTGGCCAGAAACGAAAATATTCCACCGGCGAACACTTGTGTGGCGAAAGAAGGTCGGTTAATGGAACTTTATAAGGCTGACATCTTAATATCACAGGCTCTCCAAGTTCTGGCTTCAAAGAGCGCTTTTGTCTAATCATCTGAACTTCCTCTTCGGCATAATCTCCCTCATAGTCAAAATTTCCGCTTCCATAGAAAGGATAGTATAGGACTTGAACCCATAGTGCGCACCTCTCAAAGTGCGATACACCCACCGTTACACTGCTAAGAACAGGATCCTACATTGAAAATGAAAATTGGATCGAGATCATAGCCATGTTAGAATCAATTTCAATCAAGTTTCAAAAGGACAGAAACAGAAAAACAATTAAAATAAGAGAAATTTACGTACATGGCACAAAATTCTTATGTATTTACATATCTAAAGCCTAAACTTCACTTATACATTTAAACCACCAAATTTTTACATATTATATACAAAAAATATTATTATTTTAACTTTTAAAAAGTGAAATAAGCCTTTTCATGAATAGATAAGGTGACATTAGTGTAAAAATTGAAGTTTGTATTCTTTGGGATGACTTTTATTTTTAATTTTTAATTTTTTGCTTTTGTTTTTGTTTTTATTTTAAAAACATATTTGTTTAGTATATTTTTTGTATATTTTTATATTTTATTTTTAAAAATAAATTTGTTTTTAAAAATACTCAAAATATTTAAAAATTATTTTGAGTATTTATACAAATATGTTTAGTTTTAAATGAAAACACAACCAAAATAAAATAAAAATAAAAAAACAAAAAACAAAAACCAAAAGTGCTCTCAAACAATCCCTTATGAATGAACATAAAATTAATAGATGTGATCATATGTCTAACTGTTCATGTATTTTAAGCAATATAAATATAAAAATTATTAGTCTAATTATTAAAGTTAATTACTGCTGCAGTTATTATTAGCTTTTATTTGCTTATTTTATTTTCTTCGTTTCCATTTTTATGTATTTCCTAGTTAGTGTATTTTTAAATTTATCTTTCCTTTTATTTGGTTCTTGCAATATGTATTTATACTGCTCTTCCTATCAAAAAAAATATTTTGCTCTATTCTGAAACCTAACATGATATCAGAGCCAAGAATTTAACCATATCCGCCAGCTCTTCTTGAAATTTTCCCCGCCAGCGGCAAGGTTCTTGTTTTTTTCCCTACTATCGGTTGTTTTCTGCTGTAGCCAATTGTTTTTTCTTGTCGTCGGCTTCCCCTGCTGTCATTTCCTATCTCCCATAAAGGGGTTGTCACCTACTACAACTGTTTTTTCCCTATTGTCAGCTTCCCCAGTAATTGTTTCCAGTCTCCCTCGGAGGATTGTTTGTGCAACTGCTGCTAGTGCTCCCGGCCTACTGTCTCCCACCTATTGACTTTTGCCTACCACTGACTTCCTTTCCAGCAGTCAGAAGTCATTGCCGCCGCCCAGATTCAGCGTCGCCTCCTTGCAAAACCGCCGCTTGACTTGCCAACGGCCTTTTCTAGTCGTCGGAGGTCCCTACTACCGGCCTGAATTTTCTTCAGGAGGTCTACTCTCTCCGACTGGTGCTTTCGGATTTTCTTTTCAAACACCAGTGATTCTTCTATCCAGTCTTTAGGATTTTCCTATGACTCGCCAACCCAACATCATATTTAGCTCAGTTGGAATCATGACAGATCTCCACCACTGAGCCTTCTCCCGATAGTGTACTTGAGTCCAGCAAAGAATCAACAATAATCTCAACTCCTCCACAGACAGGAGGACTGGAAAACCACATGAACTTCCTAATCACCACCCATAAATTGAACAGATCGAATGGTCCCAAGCCGTGTCATTGTTCGTAAAGGCTCTTGTAACTTTATTGCTCGTAAAGGATCAGTTGTGTTAAAAACTGGTCTAACTCTGAAATTTGTGTTAAGTCCCTCTGTTGAAGTGTAATATGTTATCTGTTAGTAGCCAACACATAACATGAATTACGTTGCTAATTTTTCTCCTAATGTTTGTGTCTTTCAGGATTGTCATTCGGGGAGGATGATTGGAAGTGCTAAAAGAGTAGCTGAGCTCTACTTCTAAGAAAAAAACACCAAGAACGAGAACACTTCTCCCAGTAGTTGCAGCTTTTCTCGATTCAATGCATGTTTTATTCTGTTATTGCATTATCATTTCGAAAATCTCATTTTTCAGTATTTAACACAATTGTATCCATCGGTGTTTATTAATAAAAATCTTGCTAATTTCAAAAATGAGATTTGTCATTTAGCTAAACATCATCGTATTCCTTGTCCATCTCATCCTTACACATCTTCCGCTCCCTTTTCTCTTATTCACAGTGACTTATAGAGACCTTCTCGTACTCTGAACATACTAATAAACAGTAGTTTCTTACCTTAATTGATGAAAACACTCAAATGATGTGAGTTTATATCTTAAAAGATAAATCTGAAGGTGATGTCACCTTCAAAAACTTTCACTACATTTTAACCCATTCAAAACTTAAATTCAAGTTCTTCAAATCGACACTAGCAGTGAATTTTTTAATTCTATTTTAGGTGAGTTCTTGATAAGTAAGGGTATCCTCCATCATAACTCATCTACGGACACACCTCAACAAAATTGAGTAGCCGAAAAAAAAGCCAAAATCTTCATGAAGCAGCTTGCTCCATTATGTTTGTCCCGAAAAAAATTTGGAATGATATGTTTATTGCCACCTATCTCATCAATAAAATTCTCACTAAAATTCATAACTTTAGACTCCATAAGCCATCTTGATGTAATGTTTCACTACCACTTAGTTCTTAACCACTCATGACCCTAATCGTATAAAGCTTGATCTCAGGTCTATAAAATGTCTTCTCCAAATATTCTGCCACAAAAAAAGACTATCGGTGTCGTAATCCTACCACAAATTAACTCTATGTTTATACCGATGTCTCGTTTAAAAATGTTCCCTACTTCCCTGCCATTGCCTCAAATGACCGGGAGCTTGATTTCTTGGACAATATTCTTTATCCGACCCCTGTGGATATCTCTCCAACCTCTATACCCGAGGAGCCATCTACCACCTACCAAACAACCAAAACCTTCTCCCATCCTTCGTGTCTATACTCGACGCACTCATGTTCCCACTTTGGAGCCCGCTACCTCTTTTCAGGATCAGGAATTCACTCCGAGTGACATCCTCATAAATAACACCACTCCAAACGAGGAGATGAGTTCTTCTGTTGTAGTATATAATTAGATAAGCTCTCTTTATTCCATGAAAAAATATCTCTTTCCACAACGTATCTTTGACCAATAAAAATTTAATTTGTGCTGCCAAGACGGATCAACACCTCCCATCCACTATTGAAGCAGCATTAACTAAACCTTCCTGGAAAGCTTCAGCAATGGAAGAAATAAATACCTTCAGCAGAATCATACATAGGATGTAGTGGATCTTCCTCCATGTCAGAAAACAGTAGGGTGCTGCTAGATTTTTAGCACCAAGTTTAACTCTGATGGATCTTTTGAACGCAAATGCATGATTAGTGGCCAAAGGCTACTCATAAACATACATAATTGACTATGACGAGACATTTGCTCCAGTTGCTAAATTAAACACCACTCAGTCCTACTTTCCCTTGTTGTAAATTTGGATTGGCCTTTGCTCTAACTGGATGCCAAAAATGTTTTCCTAAATGGGGATCTCACAAAAGAGGTGTACATGTGCCTCTCTCCAGGCTTTGACTTTTCTGTTCATTGGAGACAAGTGTGCTGACTGCGAAAGTCCCTCAACAAATTGAAGCAATTCCTAAAGACCTGATTCGATAAGTTCACAAAAGAGATAATTGGTCATGGTTTTTCTCAGATCCAATCAGATCATACTCTCTTATTTCGACATTTCTCTGGTGGCAAAATTGATATCCTTATCGTCTACGTCGACGATATTATGCTCATAAGGGATGATCTACAAGCATTGGGGTCTCTGAAAAGTATTCTTGCTACTTCATTTGAAATGAAGAACTTGGGGTCAATCTAGTACTTCTTAAGCATGGAAGTTGCTCGATCATCTAGAGGCATTTGCTATTCTTGGCGCAAATATGTCTTTGACATATAGACAGAGAAAAACCTTATTCGAAGACACAGCTCTGCATTCTTCTGGACGATACGACTATGCCTGTAATTTTCTCAACAAGTCGTATCGTCGCTGCCGCTCTGATACCATTTGTTATGGTATGACTCATATACCATATAGGGACAGACGCTGGAACGAAGCGGAGCAGAGCGGAGCGAAGCGAAAAAATTTGTCCAAATCGGGAAGTTACGTTATGTGGGTTGAGTGTGCTGGGTCAACGCCCCGCTATATGGTACATGGGTAATTTGATAATTACATATTGCACTGTAGAGTTTACTCTAGGATTATAAATATGTTTGTTTGTAATTCTAGGTCTTTGAGAGAGCTGAATCTTGTATTCTGTACTCTTTTCTGAATATTGAAAAGAAGTTCGCCGCTCTGCTCCCGAGGATGTAGGCATCTTTTCCGAACCTCGTTAAATCTCTGTGTTCTTCTGGATTTGTGTCGTTCTTATTTTTCTTCGCCCTAATTTCTCAACAAGTGGTATCAGAGCCAGGTTCGAGGGGAAGAAAATTTTCGGCGGCGCAGCAAGAAAGAAGATTTGAAGAAAATTTAGCAGCTAGATTTCAAGAATTTCAAGTGTTCGGCAAATTGCGGCTTGCGAGAAGATCAAAAGGCGCGGAAGATTGCTTATCTCCTTTCCGGTCGGCGAACAAGCGAATCGCGTGGGTTCGCGAACAAAGGATCGCGACAGAGAGCTTTGCAGTGCGGAAGGCTTCGGTGCGGAAGGCATCGATGCGAAAGGCTGCCGGGGAGTTGTCCGGCATGGGAAGGAGCGGAGGATCGCTGCTACAGGACCGAGTTCACAAACACACTGTTCCCGCAGGAGGCGGGAGGCAGAAGGAAGATTTGACGTTCGTGCTTCTGTTTCAGCGACAGAAGGAATCGCGCAACAGGACTCCGCGAGTTCGAGCGGAAGGAGGAATTGGAGGCGTGATCGAGGCGGAAGCGGAGGAATTTCTTTCGCGATTTCCATTCTTGTCTGTTTACTGGAGAAAGAGAATCAATTTCCATTGTTGTCTGTTTACTGTGGAGGCAATTCTGAATTAGGAGAAATTGGAAGGAAATATTTAAATCCTTTGCGGGTTGAGCAGAGGAAGGGTTGCGAAGAAGAAAATTCGGAAGGATTTTCGAATTTTTCTTTGGATGGTGCTAAATTTCCTTTGCTAAAGGCGGAGCAGAAATAGAAAGAACTTTTTATTTCCTTTGCCGGAGCGAGCGAAGAAAACTGCGGGGAAGTAAATTTGGAAGATTCTTCAAACTTTGCGGTGCAGCAGAGCTATTCCAGGATGCCGAAAAGGAAAGTTCAGAGGAAATTTTGGAAGGAAAGCTGAGCGGAGTAATTGGAATGTGATTTTCTTTCCTTTACTGGAGCCGCGAAATATTTTCTTTTGGTGGATTTCCTCTGCTGAATCTGTGGAAGTGAGATTTCTTTAGCTGGATGCTGAAGAAATGAAATGATTTGAAATCCAGTTAATTAAATGAAATATTTCAATTCTTTTTTTTTTAAAGATTTTGTTGCTTATCTGGAAAACTTAATTAAGAGAAAATCTTTTTTTTGGAAACTTAATTAAGGTAAACTTAATTAAGAAATCTTAATTGATGGATTATTTAAAAAGATTTATGGCAGAATCAAAGTACAATTTCTAGCTCAACAAGGAATCTTGCGAAGAAGAAAATTTGGAAGTATTTTTTGAATTTCCTTGGCTGGAGAAAGAAAATCTTGGCTACGACACATAAAAATATAAAATTTTGTGGATTGTTCGCAAGGCAGACGGGCTCGCGGGAACGAACAAATGCGAAGTAGTTCGGATAAAGGGCTGCGACAGTTCGACGAGTTATGCTTTGGGGAGTTCGCGGTAGAGGCGGCGTCGCGACTTCGAGGCGCAACAGTTCATAAACCTTCACGGCATTAGGCAAGGTGGAGATAGCGAACAGAAGTTCGTGTGCAATTACCGCGAACAGAAGCGTTTGCGAACAAAGGAGTTTGGTGATGTTCGACCAGCAGAGTTTGCAAGTTCGTCTTAGGAGGAGTTGCGACAGGCGGAGTTCGATAAGGCGCTGGCGAGCAAGCAGGCGCGATTATTTGCGAGCAGTGATTTTGCGAAGGTATTTCGCGAAGGGTTTCGCTCACAGAACAGCAGTTTAACCGAGGTGAGAGCACGAACAGGAAAAGTGCTTCAACCCACATTTGTGCATAAGAAACTCCATGATATTTTTCTCCTAAGGGGCTGGATATTCGCAAGGTGGAGATTTTCTCCCAAGGGGCAGCATGTTCGCAAGGTGGAGATATTTCTTCTAAGGGGCTGGATATTCGCAAAGTGAAGATTTTCTCCTAAAAGACAGGATATTCGCAAGGTGGAGATATTTCTTCTAAGAGGCTGGATATTCGCAAGGTGTAGATTTTCTCCTAAAAGACAGAATATTTGCAAGGTGGAGATTTTTTTCTAAGGGATTGGATATTCGCAAGGTGGAGATTTTCTCCTAAAGTGCTGGATATTCGCCAAAATGGAGAATTGTTAGGTATGACTCATAATACCAAAATTTGGAGTCTCTTAGAATGAAGAGATGTCTCTTGGAATTAAAAAGGTGTCTCTTGGAATTTAGTGGGTTGAGATCAACGTGGACGCAGCAGAAGCATGGTGGCCCAACCCACATTGGTGCAAGTGTAGCTCCCAGGTATCTTTTCTCCTAAGGGGCTTGATATTCGCCAAGGTGGAGATTTGTTATTGTATGACTCATATACTATATAGGGACAGACTCTGGAACGAAGTTGAGCAGAGCAGAGCGTAGCGAAATAATCTGTCCAAATCGGGAAGTTACTTTAAGTGGGTTGTGGGTGCTGGGTCAACGCCCCGCTATACGGTACAGGGGTAATTTGGTAATTACATATTGTACTGTAGGATTTACTCTAGGATTATAAATAGACCTGCTCGTAATTCTAGGTCTTTGAGAGAGCTAAATCTTTCTGAATATTGAAAAAGAGGTCGCTGCTCTGCTCCCGTTGACGCAGGAATCTTTGTCGAACCTCGTTAAATCTTTGTCTTTCTGGATTTGTATCGCTCTGATACGACTTGTCGAAGGATTAGAGCGAAGAAAAATAAGAATCAACACAAATCCAGAAGAACACAGAGATTTAACAAGGTTCGACAAAAATATCTACATCATCGGGAGCAGAGCGGCGACCTCCTTTTCAATATTCAGAAAAGAGTACAAAATACATGATTCGGAATCTCAGAGACTCAGAGAGCTACCTAGGATTATAAACATGACATATATATAACCCTATAGTACAATATGTAATTACTTAAATTAACCCTGTACTACACCGCAGGATGTTGCCCCCGCACCGCCAACCCATATAATGAAACTCCTCCGATTGGACAGATCATTCCGCTCCACTTCGCTCGTGGGCTCCGCTCCGCTCCAGCATCTGTCCCATTTATGGTATATGAGCCATACCTAACAAATCGCGACAGAGAGCTTCGCGGTGCGGAAGGCTGCTGGGGAGTTGTCTAGCGCGGGAAGGAGCGGAGGATCGCTGCTACAAGGCTGAGTTCGCAGACGCACTGTTCCCGCAAGAGGCGGGAAGCGGAAGGAAGAGTTCGCGTCGCGGGAAGGACGTTCGTGCTTCTGTTTCGGCGACGGAAAGGAATCGCGGATCAGGACTCCGCGAGTTCGAGCGGAAGGAAAAACTGGAGGCGTAATCGAGGCGGAAGCGAAGTACTTTCTTTTGCGATTTCCATTCCTGTCTGTTTACTGGAGAAGGAGAATCAATTTCCATTCCTCTCTGTTTGCTGTGGAGGCAATCCCGAATTAGGAGAAATTGGAAGGAAATATTTCATTCCTTTGCGGGTTGAGCAGAGGAAGGGCTGCGAAGAAGAAAATTCGGAAGAATTTTCGAATTTTTCTTTGGCTGGTGCTAAATTTCCTTTGTAAGAGGCGGAACGGAAATAGAAAGAATTTTTTATTTCCTTCACTGGAGCGAATTTTTCTTTGGCTAGTGCTAAATTTCCATTGTAAGAGGCGGAGCGGAAATAGAAAGAATTTTTTATTTCCTTCACTGGAGCGAGCGGAGAAAACTGCGGAGAAGTAAATTTGGAAGATTCTTCAAATTTTGCGGTGCAGCGGAGCTATTCCAGGATGCCGAAAAGGAAAGTTCAGAGGAAATTTTGGAAGGAAAGCAGAGCGGAGTAATTGAAATGTGATTTTTTTTCCTTTACTGGAGCCGCGAAATATTTTTTTTTTGGTGGATTTCCTCTACTGGATCTGCGGAGATTTCTGGCAGGATCAAAGTGAGTAAAATTTCTGGCTCAACAAGGAATATTGTGGAGAAGAAAATTTGGAAGATTTTTCTAAATTTTCTTGGTTGGAGGAAGGGAATCTTGGTTATAGCGCAGGAGAATATAAAATTTTACGGATTGTTCGCAAGACAGACGGACTCGTGGGAACGAACAGGTGCGAAGCAGTTCGGATAAAGGGTTGTGGCAGTTCGGCGAGTTATGCTTCGAGGAGTTCACGGTAAAGGCGGCGCACGACTTCGAAGCGCGACATTAGGCGAGGTGGAGTTAGTGAATAGGAGTTCGTGTGCAGTTACCGCGAATAGGAGCGTTTGCGAACAGAGGAGTTTGGTGGTGTTCGCCCAACGAAGTTTGCAAGTTCGTCGCAGGAGTTACAACAGGTGGAGTTCGGTAGGGTGCTGGCGAGCGAGCATGCGCGATTATTCGCGAACAGTGATTTTGCGGAGGTATTTCACGAAGGGTTTTGCTCACAGGATAACAGTTTAGCCGAGGTGTTGGCGCGAACAGGAAAAGTGTTTCAACCTACATTTGTGCATAAAAAACTCCATGATATATTTCTCCTAAGGAGCTGGATATTCGCAAGGTAGAGATTCTCCTAAGGGGTAAGGTGGAGATTCTCCTACTCCATCTAAAGAGCAGGATATTTACAAGGTGAAGATTTTTCTCCCCAGGGATTGGATATTGACGAGATGGAGATTTTCTCCTAAGGGGTTGAATATTGGCCAAGATGGAGAATTGTTAGGTAGGATTCATAATACCAGAATTTGAAGTCTCTTGGAATGAAGAGATGTCTCTTGAAATTGAAGAGGCGTGTCTCTTGGAATTTAGTGGGTTGAGATCAGCGTGGGCGCAGCAGAAGCATGGTGGCCTAACCCACATTGGTGCAGGTGTAACTCTCAAGTATCTTTTCTCCTAAGGGCTGGATATTCGACAATGTGGAGATTTGTTATGGTATGACTCATATACCATGTAGGGATAGACGCTGGAACGAAGCGGAAGAATCTGTCCAAATCGGGAAGTTACATTATATGCGTTGGGGGTGTTGGGTCAACGCCCCGCTATACGGTACAGAGATAATTTGAAAATTACATATTGTACTGTAGGGTTTATTCTAGGATTATAAATAGAGCTGTTTGTAATCCTAGGTCTTTGAGAGAGCTGAATATTGTATTATGTATTCTTTTCTGAATATTGAAAAGGAAGTCGCCGCTCTGCTCCCGATGACGTAGACATATTTGCCGAACCTCGTTAAATCTCTGTGTTCTTTAGGATTTGTGTCGATTACTGTTTTTCTTTGACCTAATTTTTCAACAAGTGATATCAGAGCGGCAGCGACGATACGATTATGTCAGGCATAGTCGTATCATCGCTGTTCTAATGCGGTTCCGGTGAACAAGACTCATTACCCACGGCTTGTCGAGAAACTCATTTACCTCGCTCATACTCGCTCTGACATTTGTCATGAAGAAGGTATTGTAAGTCAATTCATGCATGATCCCTATGAGCACCATCTCCGACCTGTCCATGGGATCCTTTACTACTTCAAAGGCACACTGAGCTCAATTTTATTTTTCTCGAGTCATATCTCCGTTCTATTGTTGTTTATATAGATGCATATTGAGTCGAGTCTGTCAATGATCGGAGATCCACCTCAGGATATTGCTTATTTGTGTGGGAAACTTTGTTATGTGTAGGAGTAAAACACAATCGATTATAGCCCGAACAATGTTGAAGCTAAAATCCACTCTATATCCTTGGGTAATTGTGAAGCTCTCTGGTTAAGCATCTGTTGACCTCATTTTTAGTGAGGTCTTAGTCTCCTACTCTTAGAACCTAAGATCTAGCCTTAGGAGTTTCTTGTTGACCATCCTAGCGGACTAGCAATGAAGCCCACCTCCCGTAGAACTTCAAGCCACTTCTTGACTCATTTTTGTGAAGAACTCGCATGAGTGGTTCTAAGCACTCAACTTTTAGTTGCAAGGGCTCAGGACCAACATGCAGAGGGCCCGGAATTGAGTTCCTATAGGATCAAACAGCCTTAGGTGAACCCTTTGTGACTCGATTACTCGCGAACGTCGTTTTTCACGCACTTACTGCACTACACACGATTTTGGCTTAAATTGAC
>NEWO01000124.1:615631-638372 GCA_003013225.1 Phalaenopsis aphrodite | reverse complement strand
TTTTATGAAGCTCTTTTATAGACAGAGAAGAGAGGGGAAACAACCATCTACCACCGCCTCACTGCCGAATAGAACAACATGAATTGAAACGTCACAATAAAGAAGGAGAAATAAAAGCCTAGAGAAGCAGAAGAGTCGGCCAACCCATTCCTTGCGATTGTAGAGCCGAAAAGTCAAGGGGGAGCTCGAGGAGATGAGCTGCGCGCAAGAACAACAAAGGAAAGTCGCGTGGATCGGCCATGGGAGCTAGGGCACACGAGGGGAACAGGACGAGCACCGCGGGATCGAGTCACGGGACGAGCCATGGAACGGGTCAGACGAGGGTTTAAGTGCGCGGGTAGAGGGTTAATAGGATTTAGGGTTGTAAATTTATTATAAATAATAATATTAATGTATGAAAATATTTACTATTATAAGAATAAAAATTGATATGTGCATTTTCATTCGTGCGTCAAAACATAACAAAATTGGTGTCTATCTTAGGTAATTTTGATGTTCTGGACGCATTGGCGCAGTCCGTTTCACCGTCGGAAGTCGTTTTGAAGAATTCATTGATTTGCGTGTCATTTTCTCGTGTCGGAAATTATGGCAATATGGGTGTCCTTTCTTCCTAAAATTGGTGTCCTAGACGGGTTGGCGCAGTCCATTTTGTCATCGGAGGTCGTCCGGAGAAGTTTGCATTTTTACCCATCTTTTAGGCGATATTTAAGTTCAATCTTGTGCAATTTAGTGAATTCTGTGCATTTTGTGTGTGTATGTGACAAAGAAAGTACTGACGAGGTTTTCCCAGGACTTGAGATCATATTGGGAATTTCTCCCTAAGTCTCCACAAGATAGTCCTTAACCGCTCGACCATAGAACGATGGTTTTGAGACCATTAATGTGAGACAACACAGGAAAATAGGAAGTAGCTGGAATTTCTAAAAAAATGGTGGGTCTCAGTTCTAGTTTTCTAAGATGATCAATAAGAACTCCTAGAGCTAGATCTTAGGATTCTAAAGAATAATGACCTAAAAAATGAGGTCAACATATCTTTTATTTACTTCCTTTATTTTTTCGTTTTCATATTTATGTATTTCCTAGTTGGTCTATTTCTGAATTTATGTACTTTTTTTATTTGGGTCATGTAAAATATTTTTATACCCCTCTTCCTGCTCTATTCTCAAACCTAACCATAACAATGAAAAATTCAGGAATAATAAATTAGCAAAAAGCAAATTAAATCATCTCTAGCAAAACCATGAACAAATAAGTCATTGCATTTCTTGGTAGGGAAGAAAGAAGAAACAACACAACTTCAGCTGATTCAATGTTTAAAAATGTCATAATTAATGAGTCATTTGGGATCATTTTTTGTATTTATTTTGTTTTGCTTATGTTTTGATTTGAAACAAATTACTCTGAGTTAAAAAAAAAAAAAAGGTTGTTCTTTAAAACACTCAAAATATACAAAAAATATTCTAAGATGTTAAAAATATGTTTATTTGTTTTTCAAAAAATAAAATTTATATAAAAACAAAATAAACAAATATTTTTAAAATTAATAGTAAAAACAAAATAAAATTGATTCCATACAGACCCTAAGTGTATGTGGCAGTAATATTGAAATATGGTACGCAGGGTTCAGACCAGCACTACTGCAAAGGTACCTTACTTTTAACTATTACTTTGCATAGAAATATGCCTGTTCCAGAAAAAGATACCTGGGAAACAAGATTCCGTAGCTGCCGTACTCCTTGAGAATTGTCCATGAAATACAGAGCTCCAGTGAGCCCAACCCGGATATCCACCCTATTTAGCTCTAGTTCAGTCAAATTTAGAATCTGCATCAATCATATAAACGAAATTATTACTCTACAAATGTGTGAGTATGAAAACTATAGTACGACTTGACAAGACAATCATATAAACAAGTTTAATAAAATTCATGATTGAAAGTATTAATACTTCAAAAACTATCTTGGCTACAAAAAAAATTTAAGTTAGAAGGAAAAAAATATATAATTTGAATAAATGAAGGAAAGCATAGTGACCAGGAATGTCAAAGTATGTGCAAAGGTAAGAGAAATACCACCCTAATCATTTCCATGCAAATCTTAATTCATTTTTTCTCATTAAAAATTTTGTTCTAGTAAAAATCATTTTGCAAAGGTCATGTTTTTTTCATTTTCAAAGAACCAAAGTTTCTTTTTCTCAAAACAATGTGCAATGGCGTGATCAATGGAGCAGGCAGAAAATTGTGACAAAAAACCATTCTACGCAGTGTATTATCACCCAATATGATTTATAAACGTTAAAATTGAAACTGCATTACATGAAGCTGATCATTAGCAATTCTTTCAGAGCGGAATGTTTAATGCAAAATAGAAGAGTGACAATGCCAAAAAAAAAAATAATAATAAAAAACAAATGCAACACGATACAAAGCTCAAGGCGCGGCTAAGAGGACTCCATTGAAAGCTTCCATAGTTCTATCGATCATGCCAATAAATTAAGGGAATTTTACATACATGCCATTAAATTCTAAAGTATGATATTAACATTTATAACATTTGGTGTTATAAACCTATAAATGCAAGTAATACTGGTATTTATGATGTGATGTTAAATATTTAAGTGATATGCATGTAAATATAAAAATTTAGGTTTTGGATATGTAAATATATAGGAGTTGCAGTATGTATGTAAATGCTCCTTAAATTAAACAAAACGAAATTGGTTGAGGTCTGCAGCATGATACTTAAATGAATACCTTAAAAACATNGAGTTGCAGTATGTATGTAAATGCTCCTTAAATTAAACAAAACGAAATTGGTTGAGGTCTGCAGCATGATACTTAAATGAATACCTTAAAAACATAATGTAATAACAAGTAAATTTTGGTAAGATGATGACAAAGAAATGGCAATGTAGCAATAGCTTGACGATAACCTTTAAATGCAATGTAATTCTCCCATCGATCGAGTCTGCTAGATGATATGCTTCCACATAACAAGGATCGCTACTACCATTGAGAGTATGTGCTTTTGGAGGAACTTTGAGGAGAGTAGACTCAATACCCTTTGTTAGTAAAAGGCTTAATTCGCTTGGTTCTGGTCTCCACAGTTCTTGAATGGCTTTGTGTACCAATCCCTCCAGTTTTCGATCTTGAGCTGCAGATGCCTCATAGAACTGCACTGTGAATTTATGGTGGCTAAAAGGGTAATCTCCACTTGTTTCACCTACACCTGACCATCTGAAAAGTTCTGAATAATTAATCTTTTAAGAGGAAGTATAGCATTACCCATCTGATAAACCAGAGAGCAATGTCACTTGAAAGAACAAGTCTAAAAAATCGCAGCACATTTTCTATGTGATTGAGTACTTTGAAGTCTAAAGTAAGAGAAAAGAATTAAGATGCACAGGAAAGGGTGCCGACTTCTAGATGATTATAAAATTGATAACCATAAAAACTAGGAAGATTTACGCACATACCAATCAATTTTTATGTATTTACATATCCAACACCTAAACGTCAATTTTTACATATATATACGCCACCTTACCCATACATGAAAAGGGCTTATTTCAATTTTTTAAAGTTGAAATTGTGAACTTTTGATGTGATATGAATATTTGGGCCGTATAAATGTAAAAAACAAAGTTTAGTTGTTAAATATGTAAATACATAAGAATTGGATGGTATGTATGTAAATGCCCCTAAAAACAAAATTTCAGACTTTAAAATAGCGGACAAGAAACTGGACAATTGTGCAGTTACTATTGCTTAGTGGATATTCCATCTTGGTCACAGTATGTTTAATTAATAACAAATATGCACAAAAGAAAGCAAAAAAGTACTTGAAATTACTGTTGCAAATGATGGAAGGATGTCAACTATATTAAGAGCCATGCCCTGAATAACCATAGCAGATAGTATTTAAGGCACTATTCAATGATTTGGCCCTCAATTTGCAAGAACTTCAAGACATGGGGTTCGGGATTTTTCATAGGCACAAGCCTCTGCAATTAATTACCCATCCATTAATAACGGATGTACTTTCAATTAAGGCTTGCCATTAGACACCAAAACTAAAAAATATCTAAAAATGAATGTAATAAAGGATAAATAAACAAAGAAAATGTCAAGCATTCACAAGATTACACCAAAATAATACCATTCCATCACAGGGAGAAACGTTGCCATTAATCTTAAATCTAAACCTCCAATCCTTTTACTGGCTACTTATTATGTTTATCAGCTCCATGGAAGAGATACCAAAGTTGTCCTCATACAAAATAATTTCAGCTATTCCAATCAATTACCTTTAACATTCAAAATTCAAATTTGTTATGAAATTTGTTCCTTTTATCCACATGATGGCGTCCACATCCAAATTTTTTGTTTATGGACTAATAAAACTTCAAGGATTTATTACATGCATGATTAATTAACTTGTACCATTATAAACAGCCCTTATATCATATATGTTGCCTGCTATTCCAGAATCTCAAGATAATAATTCAAGGTTAACATAAACCACTGAAATGCATAACACTCCATTGATGAATACAGCCAGTTAAACTCATTTTGTAAACGGTTTAGAACTTCAGCTCACTCAAGCCCATTTCAATAGCTCCACAATATTCAGTCCCGTGTGAGGAATAGAGATTTTAGCAGCTTTTTAGTTTTAACATCCACATTATATGTTCAACACGAAGTTGGATCCATTTTAAATGTGAGGAGGTGCGGGACTCTTTGATTAAAAATCAGAAAGAGAGAGACATCGGGAAGAAGATGGTACAGTGCCCATGAATACATAAATATAGAAAAACTTTCACAAATATACACAAGAAAAGTAAACAACAATACATAAACACATCAGAGAAAATTAAGTATTATGCATCTGACCAATACATATGCAATTCAGTTAAATAAAGACTGCCGACATAAACTAAGAAATTACCGATAAAGGATATAGACTGAACATGAAAACAAACCTTCTTTCTGGATGACTGGAAACATATTTGATAATCTGCAAGATGTAGCGGCACTGATGTTTGTTAACAGAATCAGCTAACGTACTATTTCTAAAATCTTCGAGTTCTTTACTCAGAAGTTGGCCAGCTCGTGCATTCCTTGATCCTAAACGTTGTGCACAGAGTAGAACAGCTTGCACGTCTTGAAGCCTATTAGAATTGATTGCAGATGTATCACTGCTGAATAGCACCTTGTGCATGTTTGAAATAAGGATGTTTAGAGGATCCTCTGGATCATCAGCTAGAAGTGGATCCAGACCTTCAAGATCCAAGTGTTCCGCAATGGACCAAATCAAACGGGCACAGATCCTTGGTGTATGAACCTGATGAAAAGCAAACATTTATTTGGAAAGCAATCATATGAAACCAAATTCAACAACATCATCATTATTGTCAACATTAGCCTGGTCCCAACCATTTATATTGGTATTGGGATCGGTTTTATAAATCTTCATTTTCCATTCCTTCCTATTGAGAGTGCTATAGAGATTGCAAACCTATTTTTTATAACTCCTTTTAAAGAACTTCTATTTGAGTTAGCTCAGATTTAGCTGGCATTTAGAAAACCAGACCAAACCTGCCGGTTTGACCGTGAACCGACCGGTGGTCCGGTTCGGGCAACCGCCCCCGCATTGAACCGGATTGGAACCGGCAAAAACCGGCCGGTTTGTCCCCTAAACCTTAATGTGGATAAGCACGTTAGGAAGTGTCAAGTATGTCACATGGCTGAGGCTCAAGCAATAAAATAATGGTTTATAACATCCACTACCTATTCCAGAGCTATATTAAGTGGAGACGACTAAAGATTTCAATGTGGGACTTCCCCAGAAACAACGCATAAAAACAAAGGACAAAATAGCGTATTTTGTTGAGCGTGCAAAAAAGTTAATTTGGATGAATCAGTTCACAAATTATTCAAATGGAATGAAACTGAAATCCAAAATCCAAAACTATAAACCAATTTTTTGTTAAAATTGCTTCAAACTAAACCGAGATCTAATTTGGTTTAATCAATTTGCTTTGAAACAAATAAAAAAATAACATTTGGTTCTATTTCAAGCTGAAATAATCAAAACATAATATTCAATTTCAAAATAAAAATTTAATTCCTCTCATTTATCTTCTCAATATACCTTTAAAATTAAAAATTTCTAGCTATACTAAAATAAAAAAGCCATATGCTCAATTTATTTTCTTTCCAAATTAATTTAATTTTTTAATCTTAATATTATTCAGTTTTTTTATTTCTTTAGTTTAAGGAATGTTAAAATCGATCCGAAATCAAAAAACCAAATTTTAAAAAAATTTAAAATAAAAATAAAACTTGTTATTTTAAAATCTAACCGAATCAACCAAATGACGTTGGTTTGGTTTGATTTATCAATTTTTACCAAACAATACACACCTCTAATTAAGCGAGATTGAGGTGTAAATTTATTGAGTTAATTTAGGACTTAGTGGGATAAGCTAGGAACGAAGGTCCTGTTCAGTTCAACAGTTCACCATTAAATACATGGCCAAATGAAATCCTTCAATCATAGTCTGGGCAATCTCCTCTGATATTTTATAAGCCCAAACATTTGATGGTGAAATTTGTTCTGCTTCAAATTTAGATTGCTTACAGTCGTTAAATGAGTGAATCTATAACTCCTAGCTCATTTGAGGTGGTTTATGGGAAAAAATACTCTCTTCAAGATTTGGATTCTATCCTTACTACAACCGAGCATTACACTGATGTTGATATTAGAATCAATAAGATTCGAAAATCGCATGAGTAGGTGAAGAAAGATACTGCTAAAAAAATGTCATATATCAAAAGCAAACTAATCAATCTTGTATAAAATCTCAACACCTTTTAATGTTGCCAAATTATCAACATACCATGAAGATCAAGATGTTCCAACTAATGAAGACGACACTCCTCCTACTTTAAGAGGATGACACAAAAGAGCCTTTTTTCTTCTTATGATGCTAGTCCGAAATAGTGACCGGTCATATCCACACAACCGCTCGATGATGTCCCACTTTTCCATGAATGGATCCAATCCAAAGGTCTTGTTCAATGTTTGGTTTACCATAATGGTTTAGTCATTTGTCGTGTAAAATAGTGGTTTATACATGTAAATGGATTTTTTTTAGTTGAATAAAATCTGAGAATAAAATTCTTTCTTTTCTTTAAGTTTGGAATATTGTATCCTCTTTTTTCTAACGTTGCATTGGTTGTATCTTGATTGAGTGTAGGCAGTGATGCCTTCTTTGTAAACCAAAGGATCGTCACGATCGCGTCATTCGCATAGGAGAACCTGGCCGAATGTCAGGAAGCAAATATCGAAGGCGCAATGTTGGCCCTTGCTCTAGCGGAAGAAAAGCGAAGTGACTCAACCTTTTGACAGGAAGAGATCAAAAGACGACCGGCTCGATACTTCAACAAACCCATCCGGAAGAGGGCTTGGTCTTGAAGAAAATCGGTCCGACGGTCAACAAGTTGGACCATACATGGAGCAGACCATACATAATCGACCAAAGAGTAGCTCAAGGGGCTTGCAGACTCAAAACATACGCGGTAAAGTAACTCCCTCGAACATGGAGTGGGGATTACTTGAAATTATTTTCTTTAAAAATTTTCTCTTTAAAGCATCAAAGAGAGTGACGTTACTAACTCGTAAGTTTGATCGATATAATAAAAATTATGGTAATCTAATTCCACTTGGATAACGCACAGACCCTGCTGACACTCGAGGAACTTCTCTCGGTAGGATGGGGGGTCGGTTTTTCGTTTGAAACTAGATACAGTCAAATGATTGATATTTTCACAGTTGGATTGCTTGAATGAGAAAAGGAAAACGACGTAATGCAAACCGATCGATCATAATACCAGCAAATAGAAACAAAAAATTATAACTAGAAAAAAATGGAACATTTTAGTCATCTTGGTCGGAAGGTACAAAAAATCCTGGTAACAACAGCGCAAAAGGTACATCTGTACAAACTTTTTAATAAGAAACACACCCTCAGAAGAATCGAATGGACGTATTGTGTTCCGTAACATTCTGCTGGTGCAACACATCCCTATGGGATAATATGCCCGTTCGCGAGGTGGGATGACCTCGGTAGTCCACCTACTCTAGTGTCACGTTCGACACACGACTCGGTGGAAACTCCCTTCTTTGACACGGCTTGAAAAAAAAAGACAATACATGACCCATGTAGGGCTCTTCACTCCTGTCGGGAGAAGGTCACCTTCGCCTTTGGGCTTTCACCAAGCCGTCCATGCACCTATTGTTATACGCTAATATTTTTTCTTCAAGTGTAGACAAAGTCGACAAAGGCCCCCTTTTTTCCTTTTTATAGAAGAAAAGTGGTCAGTAATTTGAAAAAGTGACTCCCGATAAAAGCTTGTCTGGGACCCACTGCGAAAAGAACAACTGGATACAATGACAAAACAAGTCGGCGGCGAATTTCCCAAAAGGGAAAGAGAAAGGGAATCAATGGTGCCTATAATACCGACCCACCTGGGTCACGTGATATGACGACGGCACCAAACCCGTTGAAAAGGCCAATCGTCGTTTCTCAACGATTGGGTAATTCGACTTGACCGAGGGTGCCACAAGAGCTGCCTGGCTACTGATTCTAAAATCCTTGGATCGCATGTACGTCCAACAGAAGAATAACTAGTAAAAATAATGTATAAGTGCCCATAAGTACACGATGGCGTATGTAATCCTAGCGACCGAATATGATGAATCGATTGACTGCTTGCACCACCTTCGCATTGAGAACCTAGGTCCCTAAAGTCGAAAAGTTTAGGCCTCCGAAGATTCTTCTCCACTCACTAGTTACAAGATCCGCAAAATAGCGTGTGCAAAACAAGTCCCTCAAGGGTGACCCTCGCAAGTGACGACAAGATCCGTAATTAGTTAAAGGAACACACCCGGCTGAGGCAAAGACCCAATCGGCCGAATGAGGCAGGGCCAAGTGATAACTTCGGTTCTAGGTCAGCCAATCAGTCGACATGCATTAATCGATCGCTATGAAAAAGTACACTCGCAATCAATGATTTAAGTCGAACAAATTCCTAAAGAATTAAGGGTCGACCAACCGAAACATGATATCCAAAGTTCGGGGTTTAGCTCTAGAGGCAATCAAGAGACATGCCAGCGATAAGATTCGCGGCGGGTCATAAAGGTTACTTCAAACGCGAGTCTCTCAGGAGGTGACAACCATATCAAACAGATTAATGAACTATCCTGGTCGGCTGGCCAATGCGACAAACCAACTCGCAATTTGAGCAAGCAATAAATCAAATCATAATCAATCTGAAATAAAGCAAAAACTAACAGGATTTTCTCATATATCACAAAAAAAATTACAAATGTCTTTCTTTTGATTCATTAAAAAAAAATTTACAAGCGCCTTTTTACAGCAGGATGCTAGCAGGCAGCAGATCCATCATCGCTGATGAACTGTACTCCTCTTCAGTAGACTCTTCTGACTTGTCCGAAATCAAGGTGGAGAACTCATCCGAATCGGAAAATTTGGGGTCAATAAGGCCATGATGGATGAACCTCTAGACAGCAAACTCCAGCCCGCTTCGGACCTGCCAGTTCAACACTACGTCCTCCTGGGGCACAAAAGAAGCAAACTTCCTTTTCAACTCCTTAACATCTCCCTCCAGAGCTTGTATAGTCACAAGAGACTCTTCATGACTCTTGAGAGCATTGTCAGATCATCTAAGTTGCAGGAGGTCCCGATCGCCACCCATCCTCCCGAGCTTCACTTGCATAGAGGTAACTTCTTCCGGCCATGTACAGTGATCTCACCAACTTGGTCAAGGTCAGTCCTTGGAAATGAGCGGCCAACTACGCCAACAAGTGAAACCATTCCACACTTGTACCAAGTTCTCGGCGGCTAAGACCTTTAAGGACTTATCAAATCCCTTGAACCATAACAAATCCAGCAGAAGTGAGGGCGCGTTTATGTTCTCGGCTATGTGGGTAAATCGATCTCTTAACGTGTCCAAAAGAACAAACCGCCTAGCGGCATCAAACCACATTCACCCATCTCCCTCGCATACCGGATGCCACTTGGAGGCCTCTCTACTCCTCTTCAGTAGAGGGGGAGGAGGAACGTCCATTTCCTCCACTGTCTCTTTTCGCCATCGGCGAACAGTTTCTCCTTCCAGAGGAGATGGAGTTCTATAACCCGAAGACGAGGCCACTGCTTCCGACGAAAATTAGGCCGAAGCAGAGGAAACAGGTCGGTCGGACCTTGCTCGGATAGGACGATAGGCGAGAAACCACCAACTCGAGGACCCGATGGAATCACTGTGCTCAGTCGCATGTCGGCCGACGTGCCAGATATGGAAGAGGAAGGGGCTACAGTTGAGGCTCGTTCAGAGTCCATTCAGAAGCTGAGCACCACCATCACCTTCCTCTGCATCAATAAAATGAGAGGCAATCTTTCGGGTAATAGTAGTAGCCACATTGGTCACTGTATCTTGAATAACAACGGTAGTTTCGGACACGGAGGAAAGATATCTCGAAGCCACGTTGGCAGTAACAAGTCCTCATGCTCTACGGGGTTACCTGCTGCCGAGAGATGCTTCTGCTTTTAGTGTTTTGTGGCCAGCTTCTCCTTCGTCACATTGGCCCTGATCGCCTCATCAATATCTGAGAGACGCCACTACTCCCCAGTCAGCTTGCTCTACAACAATAGGGTGACCGTCGACTCAGCCATGTACTGGACCGAGAAGTGCCGACCAGTCAACATCGGCTTAGCAATGTGCATGCCCTCCGGAAGGAACTTTACCTCGTTCTCGTCGGCTCCAGCGATTTAGTCCAGATCCACCAATCGTCGGAGAAGCCAATCAAAAACTGTTTTTACCAATCCTTTATCTTATTTTCAACTCCGAGCAGTCAAAGTTTCTTGCCAATGGAGAACATGGCAAAACATTCCTTGTCAACCTCGAACGAATAAAAATAACTGAACAAACTGATCGACTACGAGACCTTCTCTCAACGGACAAAAGGATGAAAGTCATTATCAGCTATAGAATTTGGCAACACTTGAGCCGAAATGACTTCATAAGTATTAAAGACGCTCCGGAGCTCGTCACACAGGGACAACCTAAGACCATACTTGAACTGGTCGAGATGGAAGACTAGGTCCTTGCCCAAATTATCTGTCATGCGCGTTGATCCTGGCATCGGCCGAAGGACAATGTTGCCACCCAAGACATACCTCCTCTGCAACTCCTCTACGTCATTCTTTGTCAAAAACGAAGGATCAGAGCCCTAGACAGAGCCAAAGAGGGTGAGAAAGTACTTAGAAGCCATTACAATATAGAAAATAAAAAGGGGAGAAGTGGACCTGGAGACGAAAGAAGAAAAAGAAATGTCGAGAGACACAAAACAAAAAATCCAAAAACATAAATAGAAAAAAACTCTCTCACGCTATTTATAAAGAGGGCGCATGAAACGATAAATCACATGATGATGAGTGTCAAATTGAACATCCTTTCAAATTTATCTAAACACCGCTTTATCGCAACTAACACTATTACAGATCTCGAATTAAGTGTTTTATAAACGGGACCTCCCAGGCTTCGATAGAGGCATACCCTTCTGAATCGGCCGACGGAGGACCAACTCTCTGCCTAGCCTCATGTGATCTACTCGATCGGTGGCACGCTGGAACTCGATCAGGGCGAACGACTCACAAAGTCCTCCTAGCTTGCACCCCCCGCTCGCAAGGTTTCTATGCAAAGCGGCGACCTCAGTGTGCAGATCTGCCACCTCTGAATCTATAGTCGACAATCGAGCTAAAACTCCCACACAAGATTTACAGTCGAGACTTCAACCGCTTAAAAGAACTGGCCGGCACCGTCAAAGGCCTGATTCTGTCCACTTGCGGCTCCGTTAATTTGGGGGAAAGTGGCTGCCACTTTGGTCGCTCCTGTTGGTGGCTCACTGTGGGCAAAGAGGCGGGCAATTGGTGCCCCCATTGATTAGTTGTTAGCAGAAGCTCAACGTATTCAACATGTAGACTGGTCATTGCATAGGGTGCGTACTCCGTAGCATTCTTCGAAGAACTGCCATCTTCGCGGCCCTCTAACCAGACCGATTCATCTTCATCCAGGATAAAGTTTCAGGGTCATTAAAAAACCGTCAACCAAAGAGAATTTTTGCATACCTAAAATTTTGCCCATTTCAGAAAGGGCACTTCAGAACCTCTCTCTCTCTTGCGATAAGGTACCTCTGTCTTTCTGAAGCAAAGGCTGGGAAAAACCGACGACTTTCACTCCCTCCGGTACCTTTTCCCCGACCTCAATCTCTTCACCACCCAGGCCTTGCTGGCCCTCAGCGACTGTGCTTATGTTGGGCTCAGACGCCTGAGCTTCCAGGCGAAGCTTTTTCAGCAAGGCCCATCTGCATCGTCAGACGAGTCAACTAGATCGACTGATATGGGTTTTGGTTTGGACCATTTTTCTTTCTTCAAAATCTTTTTCTTCTTTACAGAGGCGAGGATCCGATAGCGAACCAAAGCCAGGATTTCGAGATTCATCCCGCTTCGACTCGTACCTCAGCCATGGAAGCCCTCAAATTGTCTGAGGCTCGCGGACAACAAAGAACGCCATGCCAAGCCCACAACCCTATCTATAGGGCGCACCAGGCGTGGAACCCAATGGGAAGTCTATTACTCAATCAATTCTCTTAATTTATGTGCCATTGGTTTTTTAATAGTTTCTCTATCCTTATCGTAGTTGTCACTATCAAGAAGCAGGAAAACTCGGGGGGTTAATTTGTACAACAATATTGCTAGTATGATTCTCATTGCAATCAGGCGGCTAAGGGCAATGGCTAGATAATCAAAGTGACAGGCATAGGGAACACGATCTGCACCAGTCGTTCGATGACCGACCGCACTATTGAGTCTACAGACCCACACTGTCGAGGGATTCAATCGACAGATCGCGCTAACGGTCTCAACTACCCAAGCATCTTTTAGGGGTGTTCAATAACAAATAGTTGATCGACCGGTTTTGTCTCAACATAAACGGTCGCCACGCAATCGGTTTCTTTGGACGACTGAACTAAATGCATCGATTTGCGAATGACTGATGTATTAAACTTAAATGACAACACAAATCTTATATTAAATAAGCGCATCAACTGCATTAAGAGTGGTTTCCATAATCGCTTTCCTTTCAGTAATTAAGGGTGATTTCATAATCGCTCCCTCCTTTCTATAATTGTAAAAAAAACTTATAAATAGAGGGACCAGCGATAAATAAAGGGACTTTTCTCCCTGATTCTTCTCTCTGAAGAACTACTTGCTAACTCTCCCTCTCTTACTCTCCTTCTTAACTCTCAAGGTGTGCTTTATCTGAATGACAATTTAGGATTCAACACCGTCATACTACCATGGTCGGCTCAAAAGAGTGTGACACGCATCCATAGGTACAACATCATACCAAACATGATCCTTCAACTTATCTGCAATTAAAAATTTTATAAAATATCTCTTATCAAAATTGATATTATTCCCTTTCTTTAATCAAGGAAATAAAGTTGAGAATACTTCAAGATAGTATGGCTTACTTATCCACCATTTGCTTAGATTAAATATTTTTGAACCTGCCTCTATATATAATGAGATTGTACATCATTCCCTTCATGGTGCAACAAATAAGAAAGAAGTGAAGCCACGGTTGCTCACTTATGGGGTTTTGCCTAAAAGATCCATCGCATCAATAGCATCTTTCTCTCGTTGATTTGAAGATAATGCTCCACTATGACATTCTCAATTTCTCATATGTAATTATTCATCTCTTCAACCGCTCCCTGTTAAGTAAAAAAGACCACTCTCCTGTTTGGACAATTAGACACAATGTGACCAAAACTGTGGCAATTAAAGCACTTCATGACTAAGACAAATTTTAGAGTGCTAATAGTTTCCACCTTTTCTCCACTCTAGATTAGTTTCTCCTCGGGAGAGATTGAATTGAGTGGTCTGATATATGTTCTCTTGTTGTCTAATTCTGGGGTTGAGTTTTGTCGGCAAGATGTGATTAACACGTGGTGACATCATTGTTTCTCTACCTTTAAATCTAGGATCTATACATCAAACAAAGACTAATATGGCTGCAGAAACAACAAATTACTGATAAAGAGCTTCACTCCTCAAAAATACCTCGCCATAATGCACTCCTTCAGTTATATCAACTCATCTTTTAACATGAGTAGATCAATTTCAGTTGTGTACTCCACAGAAAAATATATTTATCACAGTTATGGAGATTTATAAACATGTCTTGTCGATCGTATAAAAAAAAGTATTTGTGTTACATATGCATTTTTATCTTAAATTATGTGATAATTTTTTCTTCTCTTCCCGCTGTCAGAGGCACTTCGGGTTCTCCCACCATAATGAAATATTATTCCTGAACGTGATAACCACTAATTTCACTTTTTGTCCTCGGGGACGTCTTCGTACTCAAAATTTTGTTCAATTAAAATCTAACAAGTAAATCTTCACTCCAAAATCTCGGCTTCTATTCTAATATTTCATGTCAAATCTTTGGAGTATCGGTTTTTCATCACTGAAAACTTCTTCATGAAAGGGATTCGCTTCCTCCTCTTGATCTAGTGAGTCACTGCTGTGGCAATGGGTGACCTCTTTGAATTATCTCCCCTCAAAGGCGGTAATCATTTATTGAAGTTAAATTATTTTTCTTTGCATGTCTTCTATCGTAAGCTTTTGAACACCTCTTTACATGTTTCTCCTAGGCAGTATTATGACGACTTCTCCATATCACGATTTTGGCAAGTGTAGAGTTGTGGATCAAAAGTTAGCCGAGAGCTTAAGGTTTTGGTGGTAGGTGCATGAAGATTTTTTGGTAGAGGATGGAATGTTTGCTCTTGAAAATTTAGGGCTAGTATGAAGAATTGCAATAGGAATAGTTAGGAGCATTGAGTTGGTCGAATGTTTAGGCTATGTGAATTTTAGGTGTAGACGTAGGAAATAAAAATTTAGGATTTATCACGCTCTAATACCAAATGACACGTTTAGAGTTCCCTAAAATTTAGGAAGAAAATTTAGAGAGGAGATGGTTGTAGAATAACAAGGGTATGAGACTATGGGAGGTCATCAACATTCGAAAAGAGATAGGAGGCATTTGACAGTTTTCTAGCATAAAAAAATCAAAGAGAATCACGAAACACAAGTTCTGACAAAGCACAGTAGCCTAGGGGGATCCAACATTGTTCCTAAGCAAGCTACAGATACATCACTCGCAAAAAAAGATATCGCACTCCATACAAAAAAAAAAATAAATAGAGAGTAACATCTTCAAATACACAAAATGAAGTAAAATTTGAAAAAAAAAAAAAGACAAATAACAAGATATGAATCGTTTCCTCCAAAATAACCTTAATTTTAATTAAAAAATAAATAAATATAGGGCCCACAAGGACTGCTTGCCCGATAGATTCTGAATTGGGAGTCTCCAAGTTGGAAAAACCCCAATGTGCGGGAGAATTACGGGTCTCCCATCCTGCTCTGTTTTGCAATCACAAAAATCAAATTTTGCGGGTATCATGGGAGCTCCCATACCAACCTCCACATACATAAAAGTTAGTGTATTATCATTTCTAGGGATGCCTTGCCACTACTTGGTAGCAGCCATCTCAAACTCATGCATCAGCTTCTTCACCTTAAATTCTTAAGTGATGGTGTCAGTCTTAAAACAATGATCTCCATGATCTCCTTAATATAATTTATAAACTCATTAGATTCAAAATAATTAGGAGTAATTTGTATGATAGGATGAAAAAAAAAAACTTTGAACTTTAGCAACCACATCTTTATATGAAAATTTGACTACGATGAGTACTACCCAAAATGAAACTCAACATCATCTTCAACTCGGAGTCCATGAATGCCACACTATTATCAATAAACCCAACCAAATCATGAGAGGAAATGACCGATAAAAAGGTGTAGTCGTTTGTTTCTCCCTTGTATGAAAATCTACATGAGCAATCTCTCCTTTAATAAAAAAATCATTGTTCTCGACCCATCAATTGTTGCCAAGACAACGACGGCACATTTTACTTGCCCTAAACCATCATTCTGATTAGGCAAGGGCCCAAAACCCTTTTTTAAGTTAAAAAAAAATTGTTTTTTTATAGAATGCTAATATATGAAAGTTTTAAAAATCTTGCAATCTAGTTTGTTTAGGAGTTAGCATAACAATAAGCATATAGATTAAAAAACTTTAGTTACTATACAACTATTTCTAATGCGAGATCATGTTCGATTATCTAAAACTCTAAAATAGTAACCCGATCATTTATAAGTGACAATATAGTCTCAAACTATCTTACTTTTCCAGTTTAATCTCTTGAATATATAAAACTAATCCAAAATGGTCCCCCTCGAAGCTAAATTGTGATCAATTTTGCATCATCGAGGGATTATAATTACCACAGTCTTGAAACCCTCTGGAGTTCCTAAATATTGGCATAAAAAAACTTCTTCAATTATGTTATTCGCCTAGCCTTCAAAATTTATTAAAAAGATTTATTAACCAAACTATTATAACATTACCCATAACTACAAATCTCAATAAATATCTCTGGATCTAATGATTGAGGTTTATAGACTTTCCTACAACTGCTAAAGCAATCTTATTAATGGAAGTGGTCATCTTATCCTAATATATTGGACTTGAATAAAATAATTCAATTTGTCTCTTTAGCAAGTTATCCTGGAATATCATCAATTTTCCACCTTTCAATTTAACCATCTTATTCAAGATAATTCTTTCTATAAATGGCTTCTTTATACTTGATATACATCTAACAACTATTTATGTTATGGAAAAACATTCTTTCATAATCATCTTACAATCCTGACAGCCTTTTTTTTTTTACCACTGTAAGGATAATATGCTATATCTACCATGCATTAAATCATATTTAGCATTTAAAGTAATAGAAATAAAAAGCATTAATATACATGAGTGTACTGGGTACTAAAAATAACATCATACCAACCTCAAGGAGATCTTTGAGCAGCTTTAGTTGTAAATTTCGTAGTCTTGTCTCATTCAAAATTTGGTCCTGAGAGGCACCATCTTTAATTGTTTTCACGCCTCCTCTTGTATCATATATATGACAAAGTCTGACAAGCAACTTCAAATAACAATCTATAGCATAAGTCCGCCCGTCACAATCCCACATAACACAAGGCCTACAAACTTCCACAACCTCCAAGGCAGACTCTGTCCAATTCAGTGCACCATATCCGGTTCCATAAGCCAAAGCCCCAATAACTCTGCTCTCAGTACCGGAATTTTTCTGTTCAGGCAGAGGTAGAGACAATTGAAAACAGCTTTCAACCAGTGAAGCAACAAGTTCCTCTCTAAAAAGGCTTTTACTTGATATACTGTTTAGGTCATCATATATTCTCACATCTTCAAAAAGTGAAGTAATGTCTGTGCCTGGAAGAGGCTTCTGACCTCTTCGCACACTTTCCTTTGCAAAAAGATCTACACAAAGAGCAGTACGACAAATGCATGCCAAAGCATGCATGCGGTCTGACTCTGCCCTCAAATTTCTCACCATAAGAAGAAGCCTCTTAAACAATGAAACCTGCAGGATGAAAGATGATAACGCAATCTGTTAAAGCTTAAAAATTGTACGAACAGAGTTTAGAAAATACCAATAGAAAGCAAATTCTTTAGGGAGCACAAGCTTTAACAAGCATTGAAGCAACACCAGCTTTTAAATCTAAATGCTATGCGCATAAGTGTGGTAGCGTACACTTTCATAAGTCAGTACTTAAGCTTCTTTTGAAAGAATTTTTTTACTGCTTGATAGTTAGAAAACAATTGAAATTGGAATGCGAAATGACTTTTGGAAGATTCAATATACACCCTCTACAATATAAGCTCAAGCCACACACTTCTAAAGCACCAAAATCATCTAGAGTAAACAAATTGTTCATCATACTGCCTATCAATTGCGCAACAAACCAAACGATGCCTTTACAAAGGTTTTTGAGGAATGAAAGACATTTGGTGTTTACAGCAAAACTGAAGGGCATAACTTACATAGAAGTTGGGAGTTCAAAGGGAGCTTCTCTATCTCACTGTATACTCTCTCCTAATTATTCGTCCACCTCCTAACATGTCATCAACCAACATATAATTTTTCTAATAATTAGCCTTCTGACCTCTTATCCACCTGTCATCAATCCGAAGGATAAAAGCATGACTTTGTTGCTAACCAGCTGGCATGTCAAAGGTTAGAGGTCAAAGTGAGCAGAGCAAGAATCAACAATCTATATAAGTTGCATCATAAAGCACCATCCCTCTCACAGAACTCAACGATTTATGATTTTCAAAGTCCCCTGCTCCTCTCTCTCTCTCTCTCTCTCTTTCTCTCTCACATGTTACAGACTTATCTTTTCCATAAAGTTTAGGAAGACTTTGAAGTGATTAAACTATAAAGGCAAACCAAATAGAGGTAAGGCCAAATGCAAAGTAAAGAATCGGCAGAGATTATAGTTTTATTCAATTTTATAACAAAATAATACTAGAATATCACTGCTTTGGTTTTTTAAATATTTAGAATTGTAGGACTGAAGAATGGCTGTAGGATTGACGTTTATCACAGCACCACAACAACACAGCCCCACTAAACAGAGCATTTAGCTTTATGATGTATTAATGTCAAAATGAGGAGCAGTCATAGGATTTATTCTTCGAGATTTGCTCAGATGAAATCATAATATTAAAATACAGCATATTTTTGCTGGTGCACAAAAAACTGAGGGAAAGATATAATTGGCGAAGTGACAACTTCTCTCAATTTGATCAAATATTTCAATCTAATACAAACTTTTTTTTCACGTGCTATTCCATTTCAAGCAGGATCATCCCCATTCAATATAAGCTTAAAGCAATCCAAACAAATCTCAATATATGTGAATACATACATCAATGTTAATGCGTGCATACATACGCGTACATATACACCATAAAATAAACAAATTGCACGCCCATGGACAATCAAGAGACAGACATTTTGAACATAACACATCAACATAACTCCCAGTAGTCATATGTGTTCATCTCTTGATGATTTGACATCCACTTGCAATGAATTTGTTATGGCAGACTATAGCTTGAACGCTGCACATAAAGTTGTTGGGTGAAGGGAGCATTAGATTCACGTGGTATCAGGGTGAGTGGAACAAACGTAACAATGCATAAATTGTGAAGTAGGTCCACGATGAGTACCGGCAAGGCATGAACAAGAAGTCACATAAGAGTTTGAAGGAAGTGTTGTCAGAATTGCAGGACCGAATAGCAAAGGATGAAATTTTAATTGGGGATGATACAGATAGAATAAAGGACACATTTGAATGCATGAAGTGTCTCTTATTGGGAGAAGCTTCATGGAGAGATGGAAAGCATCCTAAATACTAAAAAAGCTTGAGAAGTGGAAAGATGCTTTTCAAACCTTGGTGGAAGCCATATGCTATCAAATGAAAAAGCTCAAGGCAGAGATATGTGATAGAAGGAAAGTAAGTGTGTGAGATGATTGCTGTACAACCTAATTGGGAGTCCGAAAACCAAAAAAACCTAAAGATGCAAGTTCAACACACAGGCATCAACAACCTATTGTAGAACATAGAATAGTATTTCAATGTGATGACGGTCATGAATGGCACGTTGTGGGTAAAACCCACAATTAATGTATTTTAATGATGTTGCCATATTATATTGGCATCATGAGTGATGGCTAAATTTAGGAAGGCATAATTTTATAAAACGACTTAATAGGGTAAAGTTATTTGTCATTTTTAAAGAAGAGGGAACTACCCTTATACACATTGTAAGCGAAGCCCAGGTGTGGATGGACTACGCAAAGTTTTAACTAACTTGGACTAGGAAACACCAATGACAGAGCTACATTCATTCGCTGTGCCATCCACCAACTATTATTGACGGTTCATTCATGGCCTCAAGCATCACCATATTACTCAAAAACATGCACAAGATTGCTTTGAATGTTAAACAAAGTTCAAGTGGCCGATGTGCTAGCGACGGAGGAGTCTATGCTAACCTATGAAGCACATAGATGAACATGGGGGCACAAACATGACAAGATATGATACGAAGACACAACATAATTGTAAAAAATAGGACACGATACGGCATGGACATATTTTTGTATTTTTAATAAACTATTAGCACAAAAAAATATATATTAATATTTTCTACTAAAGACATCACAAAATAACAAATGTAATCATTAAGAAAATTTTATAATGATAAACTCATCAAAGTTCTTTTTGATAATATTAAAATTACATTCAAAATAACAAAAAATTATCAAAACACTTAATACAAATGTCATCCATAATAACATGAAGCAAAACATAAAAAAATATCAAAATATAACAACATAATTATCACTAATTGGAGTTAATGCATTTGACAGTAGTCTCATCATTTGTGTTAGCTCCATTGCCCTCATCAATGTCACTTTCACCTTCATAAATGAAAAACGCTATTTCTAAGCATGGCTCATCAAGAGAACTTCAAGAATTTCAATATATTCCATTGTAACTAGGCCTCTGCACAAAAATCACATAATTTTGTGGCCCTTTGAGAATATTTGAGCCCCTCCTAGATAGAAAACGAAGAATAGTATGAATAAATACCAAATCTTCACCTCGTTATGAAGTAATTTTGTTCCTCTTAAGTGAACTGATAAAAGAATATGCACTCCAATTTCTTTCACAACAAGAAGATGAATGCGATTGGGCCAATAATTTGAAAGCTAAACTTCACAGTTGTGGGAAACTCGCTCCATAAACCATCCACTACGTCTTTCCATCCATAATAACTAAAGAAGTAATGGAGTCATATCAGCAAAAGCAAAACTAAATCCAAAGAAATTGGTAAATTCAAAATTAACAATTGATCTTTCTTTAATATTTGGGAAAATCTTCTGTTAGCATTTATTTCTCAATTGGTATCTCCATGGCTTTATTTAGAGCAACACGATTTGGTATTTCACTTAGCCAAAAGTGACTGTGATACCTAATAAAAAAATGCACTAATAAATGACAAAATTAATACAGGTTAGGATTAATAAAGAATAAACATCAAATCAAATAATAACTTGGATTGAGAGAGTGATCTAAATAATGAAGAGAAATATTGCTTTTATTTCATCTTTCAACTAAAATCTTATATACGACTTTATAAAAATTGAAGTCTACATTATCTCTCTTTTCCTCATGTCGATATGAATACCTTTCACCTTTTCTATTATAAAATTTCACATATCGTAGACAAAGTGAAGATAATGTTTATCTGTATCAACCAATCTCAACATGTCATATACAAATTTTGTAAAATCAATGACATAATTAATTTTATCCCACTATACATCATTCAAAATTTTTTTCCTTTACAAAATTTGTCTTGCTTGTATCATCTTCACAAGACATTCCACTTCTCACTAATCACCATTATTTGTAGCTCTTATTTTATTGTTTTGCATCTTCAAAACATGACTATACTTGATGAAAACGGGCTCTAAATGAGCCAACATTTTCAACTTTACAAGCTGATTGAACATTGATAATCTCATTGAATGATTAATAATATTATTTTTTATAAAATTGACATTGTTTGTAATGTCAACTATCCATCTGTATTGCTCATAATTTGTCTTATTTCCTTCTATATTCTTAAGAGCGTGTAAATTCTTCAATGCTAAGTTCAATGTATGAACAATACAAAAAGTCCAAAAAATATGAGGATATTGAGCCTCAATCAATGCTCATGCAGCTCTACACACAAATACATTAGCAGTGATTACTTGAAGCACTTAACCGAACCTACGCCCAAAAAAAGTTGTTTAATTTCATTGGCAATATAAAACTTATCTTATATGTCCATTCACTATTAATAGCTTTTATAACATTGGTCAAGATTTTGTGGCGCTTACGAAATTAATGAGAGGTCTTTTTTGCATGGATGTCCAACCATTACAAACTATGGTAACTCTTTTTTCATTCCAAGTCTTTTATAGGCTCAAGCATTCTCTTATCATGTGTTCCCTCTTTTTAAAGCAAAGTTGTTCTTAACATATTATAACCAAGATTAGTATATCCAGTAATTGTATTATTGTTTGCATCTGAGAATGCACTAAAATATTTTTTGCAAAATGAAATGAAAAGAGCTGCAGAATAAACATTCAAGTGATTTCATGTAAATAATCTCTATCTCACAAATTAAATGTTCCTTCAATAGCATTATTGCCCAACATTTGTCTTTTCTTATGATCATTATCATAATCTTCTGTTCTAAATAAATGCCCACTTGATTGAGAGCTACACAACTGATTAGAACCACTTTGACCAGAAGGTAGTGGAATTATCTTAAATGCATCATTATTCTTTTTCTGATTTGCAACAATATCTAACTTCTGCATTTCTTAAATTTGTGACAGTTACTTTAGGACGTGCTAGAATACCAATTCCAAAATATCGAAGCAAGTGTGTTCTAATCCTAGAATATTCCCTTGAACTTTCCTTGACAAAAATAACACTAAAATTCTATGTTGCCTCCTGCTCCGATAGATCTCAATTTCTCTAATTTGGTGACATATGCCCATAAAGGCTTTGTCTCGTA
>NEWO01000124.1:593959-615244 GCA_003013225.1 Phalaenopsis aphrodite | reverse complement strand
TGAGATAGATAAATACAAAAAAAATTTGTGTTACCAACTTACCATCGCACAAAAAAACAACGAAAAAATAAATAAGGGGCAAAGCACGAAGGTCTAATCACTAAATCCACATGGGTGGATCATCCCCCAGCTCGCGTCAATACTATGGATCATGCCCTAGCTCACACTGAAGCTCTTTATTGTGAGGGAGATTACGTGGAAGCTTTGTATTGTGCTCTAGATCATTTCCTAGCATGATTCAAAGCTCTGGATCGTCTCCTAGCTTGCGTCGAAGCCTTGGATCGCATCAAAGAATGCATGAAGCTTTGTATCGTGCTCTAGATCGTGCCCTTTCTTGAGTCAAAGCTCCAGATCGCGTCGAAGGCTCACTAGCATCAATTAGGGCTACTCAAAAACTCCTTTGCATCGATCAGGGCTGCTCGTCCACTCCCTTGCTTCGACTAGTGGCGCTCAACGACGCTTTCTCTTCGTTCGCTTCGATAGGGCTGTTGAGAATGATTGTTAAACAGTGGTAAGATAATAAGACCTACAGAACGTCAAAACTTACTTTTTTGTTGTCGTTGCTTCGATGTCGCTCAAATTTTTCCCGTGTCTGGTGTCAAGAGGTGTCTGGCAAGCGTCAAATTAATCGGGTAGCTCCGACACGTTTAGTAGAGTGTCGGACACGTATCAGCCCGTCTCAGAGTTGTGTTGGTGTCCGACACGTGTCTGACACGGTATGACTTCTGTTTGGAGGTGTTGGTGCTTCATAGATGCTAACGTTGTCAAACTACTCGAAGTGTATGTGGTACAAACGAATGCCTCAAATAATGCAAATCTTAGTGCAATCTTGCAGGAGAGATGCCAATTGTGTCTAAGAACTGAAAACTAAACAATACTAAGCATAATTACAAGAAGCAAGAAAAGGAGATGATCATGACAATGCATTGCCTTTGCATATCAAACATACGTTGTTGGATTGAAGTACAATGTAAAGATAGATAACAAGAAGATTTACAATCAAACAAAAAGGAAGCCCGCCTCAAAATAGGCTTGGCGACTAAACTTCCTTGTAGAATTAAATTCATGCTTAAGCAAAAATCCAATAAAACAAAAGTGGTTTAAAGTGTGTTGAGACTAGCAGAAGTATTGATTGTCGAACAACAAGATGAGTTCGAAACAAGGGCGGAACCAAGCTATCCCAGGGTGGGCAATTGCCCCCCAAAATTTTCAATTTCTCTATATAAATAGTTAAATTTAATATTTTTTTCTTATGTAGTTTAGGCAATTTAGTAATTTTACCCCCTCGATATTTTTTTTTTTGCCCAACACTAAAAAAATTAAACATTTAGGGATTTTGCCTACCTTAAAAAATAATGTTGGTAACGTCTCTGGTTGGGAACCTCTGAAAATGTTTTGGCATTCATGGTAGTAATTCAAGGCACTTCATGGGAGGATGTGATGAGTACATCACCAAAATAGGTAGAAAAAATGGTAAAGCTTCAAAAGATTAGGAAACTCATTCGACGTTCATCTGGATATGAGCAAAAATAAGGTTCTACATTGATGGATCATTGTCCTCTTAGCAATCACAAGGGAACATCTCTTGATAAGTTGGAATCCTAAATAAGATAGATTCTCCAGAACAACAGAGAATGTTATTAAACTTTACATAAGCTTTTGGACTCCACTAGATATTTATAATCCATATATTTATCATGATGGAGGGTTATTGGAACACTACTTTAATATTGGTGGAAGAGAACCTTAGATGACATCACAAACTAAGAGCTATGAAGAATCTTTAGAGCTATACTCTCTTTGTGAGCAAGTGCGATTGAAGTTTAACATAGGATTGGAGATTCCTATGTCACGCAAGCAAAAGGGTGCTAGCTTTGCAATCCCATGACACATGCATCATGCATGTTGTATTCTTGTAAGCAAACTCGTCATAGAAGACCCCAAATGGTTTGAATAATGCTGCGAATGCTCACATCAATGCCTATATAGGTATAAAACTTGATCCAATTTTGAATTAGCCCGACTAACTAAACGAAAAGTTCAATTTGAGCTAGACCTGCCTTGTTTTCCCGTCTGTTGGTTAAGATCCAAAACTAAAATCAGGATTGTTGAGTTAAGTTTTGAGGCCCAATGTACTAACAAAGTGAATATAAGGAGAGGAAACACATTGCAAAGGAAAAAAAAAGATGAAATACCTGCATGCTAAGATCAAGGAGGTGGAGATTGTTCACAACAGCTCTTACAATGCTTTCTCTAGCAGAGGAAAACTCTTGCCTGTCCCAAAGTGTAAGAATTGCAATAATAGAGGCAGAAGCCCACTCTGGCTTCCCACCAGGAACATCAGCCAACGAAAGCATATTAATTCCAACCTCAAATATCAAGGGTGGATCCAGAGAGCTCAAGAACGGCAATAGATGCGAGACTACATCAGAAACTCCCACAATCTTCTCGGCGCCTAGGGTATCAAATGCAGTTCCGCCAGACTTCGAGAGCTTACGAAACACCTCCACTGCACCAGAAGCCACAGACTTGGCCGCATACACAAGAGGAAAGACAGTAATCCTAAAGTTTTCAACTGGAAGAATCATCGACCTCTGTATCAGAATGTTCCTCTTCTTCCACACGAGATCAATGGCATTCATGACCCAGTTAGAACGTATCGCCAGAGAATTTTCGCTATCAATTAGCTTGTCCCCAGCAAGGCGGCTCATCCTCTTGGATTCGAACTCCTGGAACAACCGGCCAATGGATTCAAAGGCGATCTTGCAGACAGTGTCGGAACGGTCAAGCATATTGTTCCCAATCCGCATCCACCAGTTAGAAACTCGTTCGACAAGACCGACGCTGTTCTCGCAGAGGAGCACGAGGTCATCGCGAGCGAGAATGCATCCGAGGGTCTCCGTGACGGCAAACCGCAAGTTGTCGCTGGGGGAATCGAAGCAGCTCGAGATCTCCTTGTGGCAGTCGGAGATGAGCTTGGCGAGGCGGTGAGAGGGGACGGCGGAGAGAATGGAAATGGCAGCGGCAGCGACTTCGGGATCGGGGAAGTCGAGGTCGGTGCGGACCCCGGAGCATACAGTTTCCCAGAGATCGTGGGTGAGGCGTGTGGAGCGGATGAGATCGAAGGCGAGCTTCTTGCAGACGGCAGATGATGGAGAAGCGATGATCTCATCCACGGTGGACTTGGCAACGGCAGATATGTCGCGCCCGGCCGCCGACTGCTGTAGGGCCTGGAGGAGGGCACCAGACTGCCGGAGAGCGTCATTGGAGCGGAGGTCTGCCTGGATCTGGGCGATGAGGATGTCCATTGTCGGGTTAGTATAGGGTTCCAATGACAAGGATCTAGTTAGAGCTAAGAGATCTAGCCGCCGATGGTCGTGGCTGATTATGGGCGGGCATTGAACCGTGACGGTTGAGCCAGTTCCGAGAGAGTGACCGGAGTTCGGGAAGAAAGGTCATTGGGAAATGCAGACGCATTTCGATGATTCATGGGCCATGAGTCATGGGCACTTTTGTTAATGGACTCAATCTAAATGCTTCTCGATTCTCTTACACAGGAAGTTTATTACATAAAAACATAAATATTTATATTGGACTTGACCTTTTAAGTTGGTAATTCTGAATTTTAGTGAACCTATAAATATATATAGTTGATGGGGAAGTTGAGGTTGGTGCGGACCTCGGAAGGATACAGTTTCAAAGATATCGTGGGCGAGGCAGGTGGAGAGGATGAGATCGAAGACGAGCTTCTTGCAGATGGCAGATGATGGGGAAGGGCCAGAGAATATTATAGCCAAAATGTGATTGTGAAGGTCATCATACATCACGAATGGTTCAGATCATCGAGAGTCAGATGGCTAAGAACGTATCAATCGACGAAAGTCATCCTGAGTGAGCTGAAATAGTAGATGGGGTCATCAGACATAACTATAGGTCATAAAAGTGAAGCGCCCAGTCGAGTGACCGAGACTGAGTGATTGAGGTTGCATGACTGAGGTCGAGCACTCAAGGTCGATTGATTGGATTAGGGTGACAAATTGTCTAGTTGTCGGGGACAAATACCTAGGGATAAGAAAATCGACTTAACACCTATTGAACGCTAGTAGTTAGTTAAGCAATTCAGACAACTCTTTTCAATATCACAGATCATGACAGCCATGGAGACAAGAATCTGAGAGATCTACACCTAAGAATGTTTGCAGCATATGCCCAAATACGCCTTTTCACGAATGTCTAACTACTAGAAATAAAATAAATTAAATGTAATAGGGGTCTTTTTGGATATTTTTTTTCCAAGAAAAAAGAAAACCTCAACAAAAGGAGCACTTTTCTATGACACATCTTCCCTCCATCAGTTTCCACTTCATTCCTCAAAACAATCTCTTTCTTTCTCTTCATTTATGATATATTCCTTGAACATGATTCTAGGATTGGGTTTAACATCTTAAAAGATGCAATGAGCATGAATCATACCACAAAAAGAAGAGTAGCTTAAGGAGAAGAAAATCATAGTGAAATCATAGACAACATAGAATGCACAATAGATTTTGTGGCTCAATAAATCCAATAACTCATGGAACATGTGATAAAAATCATCAAGGAGGGTAGTTCTGCTATCTTAACCAATAGCCCTTGCGCGCAATAGGAGATCTTGTACCAATGTCAAGAGAGCTCTGTCATCGGAAAGCGACGACACCTACTACCCCTACATTGTAGAATCAACACCCATAGTATGTAATAGGCAAGAACGCGTCAACACCCCTGGCTTAATCCCCCAAAGAATGCTTTCTCCAAGCATATTTCCAAAGTTGAGTCCCCCAAATGCTTCAAGAAACCAACACTGAAGCCCTATTGAGGAAAATCTGGTTCGTCTGGCCACTTATCTTCTTTCGAGTAGACAACATGGTTGCTGAGGATAAAAGATACATTGAGATGCTGACTCTTCTAGATAACTCTGAAGAAAATTTCCCTCCATTAGTTTATAGTCTTTCATTATAAGTGATTACCTCTTTTGTAGAGTTTAAAATAAACAATTCATTAAAGATCAAAAAATTCAAAAGAACTCTCAAGCACTGATGCAGCTACGACAGGGATGGAGAGATTCCTTGCACAACTTTATAACCTATTTTCAAAAAAGATGTTAGAAGTGTGAGACCTAGAGCCCACAAGCACTAATGCATCCCTCACTCAAGAACTTAGAGAATGTCCCTATTATTTTGCATTGGGCATGCTGCACTTGAAGAGACTAAGCTGGAATTCACCAACAATCAAATATCGATATAAGATTACAACTAGCCCTTAATCCTCCAAAGGATCGAGCAACCGCCACAATGATCACTGAAGAGGAGCTCCCACATGGGAAATGGAAACCAATTCATTCTTCACAGCCACCAACACAACCTAGATATGAGGATAATTGCCCTTTCCCTTAACTAGAGGCACACGTGTTGGAGAGGATAAAACACTTATATGTGAGGAGGGCGCAAAATTAGGAGATGAGGATGAATTGTTTTCATAAGAGATCATGTCCTCTGACTCATGAGATCCCTCAACTGACCAAGCTAAGGGTCTTGATGGCAAAAGTAATGAAGGACATCAAGAATAAATACTTCTTCCAAAAGCCCATTCCAATGAATGTTGGAGGACATGCCCACCACAAAAAAATTATTTCATATCACCTAAATCATGGGTATGACATTGAGCAGTGTCAACAACTTTGGACTCTGATTGAGGAGTTTATTAGAGCCAAAAGATGAAGAAATTCATGCTAGAACTGTTATTGAGCAACAAAGAAAATATTCAATGGAAACTTACCACAATGAATTGGCTCATGCTCATGCCATACATATCATTATAGTTGTCTCAACCATCCTTGAAGGGGATGATACTAAAGCTTCCTAGTAGGAGAGCCTTAAGAGGTTTTGCTTAGGTGAGTTATGTATGGCTGCTCATCCTAACGATGAATCATACATCATCCCCCATCACATTTATAAAAGAAGAATTGCGCACCAGGAGTAATCCTTACAACAACGTAATCATCATCACCACCCTAATTAGTGGTTTTTAGTTTGGTAATAACATTATTGATACAGGAGTTAGGTGAACATCTTGTTCAAATTCACCTTTGATAAGATGAATCTCAGAGTCGAGTGTCTAACAGCCAAATGTGAGCCCTTATGCTAATTCTCAAGAGAATGAATGAAATATTGGAAACCCTTGCTCTACCGATAGCTTGTGGTGAAATTCATTGGCATTTTAATTCCATGTTTGACATCATTATGTTCGATTTGTCAGTAACCTACACACCACTTAAAAAAGAATTACAAATACACTTTTATTACACATAAGTTTAGGCATGTATAATGCTTTAACTTTAAAAAGATTCTAGTAAAACTAATTTTTGAATATGTTTCTTCTCAAGCTTCTCCCAACACAATGCTTTTCTCTTAATCACTTTTTTTCTTGCTTTAGGATGTATATTTCAATTCTTAGCACTACTTTTCGAGGGATTACTATATCTGGATAGACCTTTAATGTTTTAAAATCTACTATCAACTCCCTAAAGTGATGCCTACCATACTCCTTTAATATGTAATAATTAAAACTATTAATTGAATAGAGGCTTAACACTTATGAAGTATATATCCAAGTATGCCTAGTTAAACAATTATATAACTCTTTGCAAAAATAAATTGTGAAACCATTTTTCTACAAGTTTAACTACAAGTAAACTGTACATTAGTCTAGCCTTATTTACATATAATTTAAAATAAAGTTACTATATTTTTCTTTTCCAAAAAATTGTAACAATTTAAAATGCAGGTAACTAAGGACAGATAAATTTAAGCTTTTACAAAGATTTTCTCCCCCAAACTTGATTTTTAGCGTATATTAAGTAATGTAAAACATGAATATAAGTAGGGAGAAAATAACACTGAAATACCTTCTACCACATGCGTCTATCATAAAAATTTACAGGTATAAACAGAAAAGACAAGTATACAGTCGCAATAAATCACAACTCAACATGTTTAACATGAAAATTACACCAAAAAAAGTTAAAATATTACAATAAGTGCATAATTTAGTCCATACCACAACAAAATTTAATCTAAAGAGTACAACAACAATAAAAATAATAACATCAACAAATACAAATAGTTCAAAACATCAGAGGAATCTAAACAATACAACAAATGCAGCAGCAATAGAAAAATAACTTCTAACACATCCACATCAAAATAAGAACAATCTACTCATTGTGAGAGCCCCTCTCTCTGAATTTACCTCCATCTGCTTGTTATGAAAGACCCAGATTTGGTTCTGCTCATTTAAATTTAATTTTTGATCCTCCCCAAGTTCTTAAACACACATATAAACACACAAAACACAATTTTATGCCAAATAAAAATGAGGAGAACTCATCCCCCATTCTCATCACATCTCGCTTCTCCACCTCCTCATCACAAACAGAATCTCTTTTCATTTAATCTTCAGATGCTTATAGATATTTTTGTAAATATATTTAGGTTCAAATAGAATCCTTACTATTGGATTATTTTTACCAACCCTAAGTACTAATGTCCAATAAATTATGCACCATTGATTGTTCAATAAAAATATCATCCACAAGCTCCTCAAATAGCTGGTCTATTGAAATCAACATGATAGTCAGAAATAGATAATAAAGAACTGAGATGGAGCAGTCCTATGTCCAAACTCAACATGTCTCTAGTAATTCCTTTTGATTGAGAACTAAGATGTAGAGGATGTGGTTGACTTCTTCTACTTCTAAAGAACTTACTAAAGTCCAGCCACATTTTTGAAGACTAGAAATTTGCCTCCCTTAATTCACACAATCCTAATCAAATCAAAACACTTACAAACCTAAATATCAACATAAAACTATCAATAATCCACACCACAACAAACATCAAACACATCACATTAAAATAAATACAAACTTAGGTTGCCTCTCAATAAGCTCTTGGTTTAATGTCATCAGCCCGACAAATCCAGATATCTACTTAGGTTGACTCAACATTAAGACCTTATTAACTAATGGTCTCTCTCCTCCTAAATAGGGTTTAAGACTCAATCCATTCACTTGTCATTCCTAGGATCTTTAATATCAATTGCACCAAAATGATAAACTTTAATTATAGTAAATGGTCTCGACCACCTGGAGTTAAGTTTTCCAAGAAATAATTCCAATTGCGTATTATATAGTAAAACCTTTTATTCAGGCTCAAAATCTTTTCTAAGAATCTTTCGATCACACCACTTTTCATTTTCTCTTTATAACTCTGAGCATTTTCATAATATTCTTGTCTAATTTTCTCAAGCTCATTTAATTGCAATATTTTTTTCTCATCGGCTTCTTTCATATTATAATTAAATTCCCTAACAACTCAATAAGCTTTATGTTTTAATTTCACTGGAAAATGACAAGCATTGCCAAATATGAGCCTATATGGTGACATTCCTATAGATATTTTTTAAACAGTCATATAAGCTCATAATGCATCATCTAATCTCAAAGACTAATCCTTCCTACTATGATTGATAGTTTTATCTAAAATCCTTTTGATTTCTCTATTTGAAACTTCTGCTAAACCATTCATTTGTGGATGATATGTTGTGACAATCTTATGCTTAATTCCATACTTAGTATTAATGTCTCAATTTTTTTATTCCTAAAGTGGATCATCCATCACTAATGGTCACTCTAGGCATACCAATTCTACTAAAAATATTCTTCCTTAAGAATTTAGCTATACCTTGAGCATCATAATTTGAAAGAGTCCCTGCCTCAATCCATTTTAAGACATAGTTCGCAGCTATCATAATATATAAATTTCCTAATGATGGTACAAAGAGACCCATAAATTTTATACCCTAAACAACAAAAATCTCAAATTCTAAAGTAAAATTTAGGGGAATTTCATCATGCTTAGAAGTATTGTCTACTTTCTAACATCTATCACAAGTTTTTATATATAAGTTAACATCTCTAAATAGAGTAGGCTAATAAAATCTAAATTGCAAAATCTTATAAGTAATTCTATTAACTCCAAAATGTCCCCCAAATTCAGAATAATGACATTTCTTAATAATTTCTAGGATTTCTTCTAAGGAACACATCTCCTTATTACCTGATCTTTAATTTTTATAAAAGTATGGGTCATCTCAGAAGTAATATCTGACGTCATGTATGAATTTCTTCTGTTGATAGTATATCGTGCCTTAGAGGCAAATATCACGAACTATAAAATTTACTATGTTAATATACCATGGAATATGCCACTCAGTAAAAGCAAATAATTGTTCATCAAAAAAATTTTCATTGATTTCATCTTCATAAATATATAAATCTCCCTAATCTAGTTTTGATAAATGATAAGCTATTTCATTATCAGAACCCTTACTATCCACTACTTTAATATCAAATTTTGACATAAAAAGGACTCACTAGTCAATCTCGATTTAACATCTTTTTCTAACATCAAATATATAATAGTAGAATGTTTAGTGTGAACTATATATTTAGTTCCAATCAAATAGGATTTAAATTTACCACTAACATATATTATAGTAGTAGCTCCTTCTCAGTAGTAGTGTAATTTATTTGAGTGTAGTTAAGGGTTTTACTTGCATAGTATATAGCTTTAAAAATTTAATCAAACCATTGTCCTAAAACTGCCCCAATAGCATAGTCACTGACATCACACATTAGCACAAATGGTTTCCCCTAATCAGCTGAAATAATAATAATAATAATAATAACTAATTTCTCTTTCAAAATATTGAAGGCAATTAGACATTCATGGTAAATATTAAATAGGACATCTTTTTCTAAGTGATGACATAAATATTTGGCAGTTTTGGAAAAATTATTTATATATCATCTATAAATCCAGCATGTCCTAGGAAACTCTTAAATACTCCCACAGTAGTAGGTGGAGACAGCTTTTCAATAACTTGCACTTTTCCTAGATCTACTTTCATACATTTTTCAGAAATTTTATGTACTAATACAATACCTCTCGAAATCTTAACTTGACACTTTTTTCAATTAGGAACCAAATTGGTTTTTTCACACAAGAATCAAATAAAATTTCATCCATAAACTCTTTGATTTCTTTCTCAATCAGATCACAAAAAATAAACATCATACACAATTGAAATGTAGCAAGTGTGTTACATAACCCAAAAAGCATTCTACGACAAGAAAAAGTCTTATAAGGACTTGTGAATGTTGTCTTATCTTGATCCTCAAGAATTATAGGTATCTGATGGTACCCCTGAATATCCATCTAAGGTGCAAAAATATGAATGACCGGCTAATCTATCCAAGAAAGGGTAACAAAAAGTGGTTTTTCCTCAAGGTAGAATTTAATTTTCTATAATCTATAAATAGAAGCCACCCAGTGACATGTCTAGTTAGAATTAATTCATTTTGTTCATTAACAATCTGTCTTTCTTAGGACCACAGTGAATATGGCTAATCGATGTACTATCTAATATAGGATAAATAATACCTGCATCTAACCGTTTCAATATTTCCTTTTTAACTAATTATTTCATAATTGGATTTATTCTCCTTTGAGGATCTGCTTGGGGTTTATGATTATCTTGCATCAAGATTCTATGCATACAAATATAGAGATTAATCCTCTTAATATCTGTTAAGGTCCATTCAAACTCTTTCTTATAATTCCTCAGAATATCCATTAATTTCTCCTCTTACGAATGAGTCAAATCTAAGGTTATGACAACTGGTAATGTAGATGACTTCCCAAATAAGCATACTTTTAGTATGTGGGAAGCACCTTCATCTCAAGTTCAGGGGGTTCCTCAACAGAAGGAATAAGAGGTTTACTATTTATTGTTGTATCAAGAATCTCATACCTCTCCTGAATAAATTTTGAATCCTTAGTAATCAATAGGGCTAATTCACCCTGAAAGTCTGCAACTTTCTCATCTAAATCTGGCTCTACTGATTTATCTTCATAACTTTCTCGAAAACAACTATTACAGAAATAATCAATTAAGTTCATCTAAAAGCACACATCTTCATTTTCTTTACAAGGATACTTCATAGATTTCATGACATTAAATGTAACATCCTGATCTTTTACTATCATAGTTAATTCACATTTTTGCACATCTATCATAGCCCGTAGAGTGGCTAGGAAAGGTCTGCCTAAATGATTGGGATTTTTTTATCTTATTCCATTTCTAATACAATGAAATTAATAGAAAAGATAAACTTATCCACTTTAAATAAGACATCTGTTACAACCCATTTGGATAATTGATCAATCGATCAGGTAGCTGAAGGGTTACAGTAGTAGAAGCTACTTCTATTATGCATAACCTTTTGAAGATAGACAATGATAAAAGCTTTATACTTGCTAGAAGATCACATAAAGATTTTCCAAAAAATTTTCTCATATTACACAAGGGATAATAAAGCTCCCAAAATCCTTAAGTTTCTAAGGAAGCTTCTTATGAATGATAGTGATGCACTATTCACTAAGTACAACTGTCTCATAATCTTCAACACTTCCTCTTCTTCTTAAGAGTGTTTTCATGAACTTCACATGACTGGCATTTACTCTAGAGCCTCAATAAAAGAACTATAAATAGTTAGATTTTTGAATACCTCCAAAAATTTTAAAAATTGCTGGTTTAGTTTTTATTATTGGAGTCTTTGACAAAATTGAGGTGGTGGTTTTTCTAAGTTAAACTTAGTTGGAGAGACTAGTTTCTATGAGTTTTTGGAAACATTTTACAATGGATTTACAGGTTCTACAGCTTCTTTTTCAATCAAAATCTTTTCGAACTACTTCCTCCAACTCTCTTCCACTCCTTAAATTGGATAGCTTTTACATACTCATCATTCTTCTCCTTAAGGTTAATCTCAGTGTTGCTTGGTAGAGTTCCTTGAGGTTGATTGCTCAGTGAGTTAGCAATCTGTCCCAAATAGTTTTCTATGTTCTTTATAGCTACACCTTAAATTTGCATTTGATTCCCCATTTGCATTATGGCCTCCTCCCAAGACAACTTCTTTTTCTTGAATTGCATAATTAAGTCCTGGAAGATAAGAAGATCTAAAGTTGTTACTACCTTGATTAATCCAATTTCTTAAAGGCTTTGTCTGGTTATTTCCCCATTATTAGTTTCCCCCACCAGAATTGTTGTTCCAGTTAAAGTTAGGATGGTTCTTCCAACCTGGGTTATAGAAATTGGAATAAGGTTCTTAAGTCTATTATTAAATGCATTTAGGATAAAAAATGATGAAGTACTAGAATCAACCACTTTTTCAAATGAATTTTCCTCAATTACTGGAGGTTGAATTCAATTTGAGAAGTTGAAATTGAAAGCACATCTGTGTCATGTACACTGGCTACCTTCCTAGGGTTTGCTCTTTCAAAGGGAAATTAGAAATTGTTAGTGGTCATCTCCTCAATCAGAGAATAAGCCTCATCAAATAACTTGGACATGAGAAAACCACTAGTGACAGTGTCAATAATAGATCTTAAGGATCCTACTAAATCATTATAAGAAGTCTGAATAATTAGCTAATCCGACAGTGCATGGTGTGGGCACTTTCAAAGATGTTTCTTAAATCGTTCTCAAGCCTCATATATTGACTCACCTTCTAATTGACAAAATGAAGTAATATCATTCCTAAATTTCAAATTTTTTGAAGGTAAGAAATACTTAGCTAGGAATTTTTGGGCTAACTCACCCAATGTCCTAATTGATCGAGGTGCTAATGCTTTTGACCACATTGTGGCCTTATCCCTTAAAGAAAAGGGAACATGTCAAATAATAACATCATCATTTGACACCTCATTATAAAAAAATATAGCACAAATTTCTAAGAAACTTATTAGATGTAAATTTGGATCCCAAATTGGTTGTTCTGTGCCATTTCAATAATAACAAACTTAAGATCAAATGTATTTGCTTCTATGACAGGAGTTTGAATATTTAAATAAATTTCATCTGCCGTAGAATTAACATGATCTTTTAATGGTCTATGTGTGTTATGATGATCATTAATTGGTATTCAGTTATATAAATTGATTAGTTAATTGTTCATCATTTCTTTTACAAGTTCATAAAGACTTATATTTTTAAATTTTTTGAATAGTTCTCTCTAGTTCTAAATTGTAGGGTTCAGGTCTTATAGGTTTTATGCTACACATTCACTAACTAAAGGTTCAACCTATAAGCCTTCACAAAATAAGCAAATAAATATATATATATATATATATATTTTAAATTCTCTTTTTCAAACTAAAAGACAATTACACATAAACTATAATACAAATTTACAAGTATATTTCTAATTAACTAAACTAAAATTCTTTAATGTTTATTAAAGCGTCGCTCCCCGACAACGATGCCAAAAACTTGATTGCCTCGGACCTGCAAAAGTGCCTAATACTTTGGTACACCGTAATTCTAAGTCAAGAAGTATTGTGCAAGTATACATGCCATACAAGTAATTTAGGATTTTTTAGTATGGAATATCGATCCCACAGGGAGTGACATACTTAACTTATGAGATGCTCTAGCTTGCTAAAATCGGGCTTAGCTTGGAAGTAAAGTTAGGTTTAGGTTGTTCTAACTAACCTTACAGAATTATAACAAACTACTATTGAAGGTTTACTCCTACAAAAATGCTACTAAATATATTTGAATTGATGAAAATATAAGATATAAAACTACCTCCCTTGTAATGATACAAGTAGTGTGTAGAAAAATGAATACATTAATTTGTAACTATGGCTAGTGATAAATAGGAGCAATTCTTTTTTTTACCCTCTCTCGAGTACATAAAAAAGTTTGGTTAAACTGACTGTAATTTCATAAATCCAAAATTCAAAACATCAAAGATTATTTCCTTATTTATTTGCATCTCCCTATAGTTTACTTTTGCTTCATACCCTATAGTTCAACGTGATCTTCCTAGTTGTTCAAGTCATAGCTCTCCCAGGTCATTATGGGTTCACAACATATTTTAACAAAACATTTGACCAGAATGATAAGTAAATGAAATGTAGAAGGAAAACCATCAAATTAAAGAGTAAAAACAAATTTTAAAAGCATTGTACCATTCCTACACAACCTACTTATTCATCACAAGGGGAAAGATGAAAAGGAACTGCTCACAAAGCATTAAAAAATTACTTCAAATTATCTTTTAAACAAAGCAAATCTACTAGAATTATGTTTACAGAATAATATAACACAAAAGAGTACACAATACTCAACCTTTTTCCTTTATAAAGTGCTGGAAATTCCTCCCTACATGATCTCCCAATCCTTGCCGCTTTTCTAAACATCTTACAATATCCCTCAAATTCCTCACCAAACTCTCAATAAAATGCAACCTATCTTATTCTCTCGCAAGACTCCAAATCTAGACTTTGCATGGACTTCCAAAGTGTTCAGTATATTTAACATACTTTAATGTGACAGGTTAAAGCCCCCAACTTGGTTTACTGTTTTAGGTTCTGATAGGAGATGTTAGCCCCCAGGTGGAGGGAATCAAGGGAACTCTAGAGTGAGAGCTAGTAACTTTTTCGACTACTCGGTCTTCAAACTATTCAAACTTTAAATTTGCCAATGTCTTTATAGCATCTCTGGTAAGGGTAAAAGTATTATTGCTCCTATTTGACACAAAACAATTGACATACTTCCACAACAGAATTTCTATACTTATTACTGATTCATGATAAGGAGAAATATATTTTCATATCAGGTGTTTTTCCCTTAAATAAACTCAAGCTATCTTTAGAAATTTTATTGTTTGTCAAAATATCCAAAATACCAAAAAGAATTGAATTTTACTTATTGAGAAAATATATGTAGTGTAAGTAATTGTCTTTTTAAAAATAGAAAGTTTGTGCATATTGCATATTTCCCGGTGGGTTCAATATTCAAGTCTTAATAAAAAAGTCATATATTACTTGATAACGATACACATATTTATGTAGTATCCCATAATATATATAAATTAAAAAGTTAAATTCTTATTTTCTCCAGGATCAAGATTTTGGTTATGTTGCAAAGTAAGAAAACACAAGTGAAAAATATCATCAAAAACATTGTTATACTGTGCACATAAACAGTAAGTTGGGATCAATTAGCCAATGTTTTTTATAACATCTCTAGTAAGAGTAAAGAATATTATTGCTCCTATTTGGAACAACACATTTAACATACTTCTGCAACACAATTTTTATACTTATTACTAATTGATGATAAGGAAAAATATATTTTACTTATATAACCTTCATCTTGTAAATATTTAGCTAAGTTAATTAGTTGTTTACTTAATTTTCATAACAAAAATTACAAAAAGAATTGAATTTTCATTCTGATTATAGCATCTTAAATTTAAGTAAGAATATTTTGATGAATAGATTTTTGTCATCTAAATTTTTTTAATTTTCTTAAGTGCATATTGTTAGTCTTCCCTGTGGGTTCGATATTCATGGCTTAATAAAAAAAGTCCTATATTATATGATAACGATACATATATTTGTGAAGTATCCCATATTTAAATATTATAATTGTATTCTTAATTGTTTCATAGTAGAAAACTTACTTAACTTTTGCTTTGGATCAAGTTTTTGACTTTGTTGCAAATTAAGCATAACTATTAAGGAAATTAAGCATATAATCACATACATCAAATTTTACATCTATATATAAAGTCGGGATCACTTACTACTTTATAAGGGTAAAAATCTTACATATCCTTATGGGGGAGTTGGCCTTACAAAGTCTTGAGACCATCAAAAAAAGACCCTCAACACAAACAAACTTTTTCCCCTTTGGAAGTGGTAACTCTTCTTAGATCAATCATCATAGCTCATTACTGATGATTTAATTAAGAGTGGCATCAAGGCGGGCAGTGTCAGGTGAGCTATATAAGATATATGAGTTGAACTTGTAGAATCAAGAGGTGAGCATCCCTACTTAAAAGGGGAAGTGCTCCATCGTGGGGAGGGGGCTTGGCAAAAAATATGTTTGGGTGAGGCATTTCTCATTGGTTGTTGAACTGGTGGTAAGTAAAATCTATCCGACTATTTAGGCCTTGGTTGTTAGGCCACATATATAAACTAGAGGATCTCATGTTGAGACTCCTTCATTTTACGAACTTGATCCTTTAGAAATGGGCTAGAGGCTCTTTTACCAGCAGAGTAACGCCTCCCAGGGTGGGAAGATGTAGAGACCTTATGCTCGTGGCTCCGTTACTGCCCCTTGGAATGATGGGTGTTAGAGGGAGACACTTCATCATTAAAATTATTGTGTCTAGTGGCTACTAAGTGGGTCTCAAAAGTACTTTAGCAGTGGGATTGTCTTTCCTACAGGTGGCATCAAATTGATGTGTTAGAGAATTCACTATGGTAGAGTAATGAATTATAATCTTAACATTGTAAGAGAATCCAACACATATTTAAATAAAAGAAAAAAAGCCATTAGGGACACCGAAAATTTCTTACAGGTGAACCCAGGAATGGATAGAACCATGGCCATACCTTAATCAGAACAATCTACTATGAATTAATGATTGCATATACAAGTCCCTATCCCAAACACAGGAAAGAAATACACAAATCCTTAAGATACAATATTCATTGTATAATTGTTGAAAGAGACTATAGTTAGGAACAGTTACTAGAACCAATACACTATCTTTGAGGTGCATTGATGCACGACATACTGGGTGATGTTTTACTTCATCAGGTGCTTCATTGTTCTTCAATATATGATGAGATTCCACTGTGTATGTTGTGACTCTGCAAACGATTTCATCACAAGTAGTAGTTCGCGACTAATGGTGATCAATGGTGGCTGTTGTGAGGTGGTTAATGGTTACTGATGGCTGCAAAAGCTAGAGGAGTTTGTCAAATTTCATCGCAAAAATGATGTTGAGCTTCAGCTCTTTCTTCTCCATGATTTGGTCTTCCTTTGGCTCAGGATCTAATTTCTCTTTTAAAAGGAGGGTAGGGCTCTATTTATAGAGCCCATAATGCAAATAAGGAAGGAATACATACCACTCTAATCAGATGACCTGGGAGGTTACCTTGATTGGATAATGTTCTGTGAGCATTTATGTGTTTTAATGATTTTGGAGTTGAGTGATCTTGGATGAGTTGAATTTTTCATGTTGAGACACTCAATTTGATTATAAACGTGCAAGATTTCGAATCCATTTTACCTTTCAATTATGTACTAAAAGCTTTTAAAATTAATTTAATGGCTTAGTCTAGGCTTGATTTGACTCAAATTGGACCAATTTTTGTATCATTGTGTCTGACTCGTTGAGTTGGTCATTTTGACTTTAAGCTTATTGAAATCAGAGTTTTGAATGATTTTTAATCAAAGTTTGAATGTTTCTTGCTTAATATATTGCCTCAAGATTTGTGTCATGCATCGAGATTTGTGTTGGATGGTGGAAGTTTGTTGATGGTGTATCAAAGTGTATGCATGTATCCACACACACACACACACAAATATTACATCTGTGTGCGGGAAATTACGTAGCGGTAAGTAGGGTTATATGAAGATATCACAAACAAATAGATGAAATAACAACTGTGTACACAAATTAAGGGTGTCAAAAATTGGCTCAACATACTAACTCGACCCGAACTCAACTAAAAAAAATTTGGTTCTGGTTGATCTAAATAATTTGTAGGTCAGTTTAAAGTTAGGAATCTTAACTAGTTTAACTTTTTGCTAAAATTTTATTGACCCGCCAACCCAAAAATTACTTGAATATGACCCACTAACTCAAAAGTGATTCGAAACTAACTTGTCAGCTCGAGATTGACTCTAATTTGACCCAAAATCCACTCAAATAACTTTTATGTCTTCTATTAAACGGGTTATCCGCATTGGGTTCAAGTTTGAGGGTTGAAGTTAGGTCAAGTTCCAATTTGAATTTTTGACTAGTTTAAATTCGGTCAAGTTCAAATCAAGCGTTTTTGGGTAATACCCGAACCCGAGCCGCCAACCCAATTTGATACTCTTAACAAGAGTCCCCCAAGGTTTTTTATGTGGAAAACTAAAATTTGGAAAACCCATAGGTAATAACTTAATTGAAATTGTTTTACTAGGTAGATATAAGTTATAACATTTTGTCTGCTCTTGAGTAGAAGAATGTGATATTAGAGGAGCGAGCAAAGTTATCGACTATACTTTCACCGAAAGAACAACATAAAATATTGAAGAAGCAACAATGACCAGCTGGAACAGTGGTGATTCGATCACAATGACAAATGCAAGGTAGCAAGAGTAGACAGTCTCTACTTACCAAAAATTCTTAAAAGGGTTCATAAATGAGTAAACCTTGATATAACACCTACTATTGGATAAGATCCTCACTATAATGACCCCAAAAAGAACTCATTAATCTTTGCATCTCAACAATAAATTTTCCAACTTACTATTCAATTGCATCTATCAGTAACGTGAGACCAATATGAGAACCATTGCTCTTAAATCATTAATACACCTTACGTGATAATTTGTTTCTGGTTCGACATTGTAGAAAATAAAGTCAAAAGTGACATGCATATTATGTTTTCGATGATTTTTTACAAAATGTGAACCCATTTAGGTGATAGAAATGTAAATACATAAGAATAGTGTGGTATGCACGTAAATTTCCCTAAAAATTATCTCACCAAAAGCTTTTGACTTTAAACACATCTTAATTATGCTGCCAAACTGTTGGCTCATGCTTAACAAACCAAATAGCCAGAGAGAGAAAGAGATAGAGATAGAGATAGAGAGAGAGAGAGAGAGAGAATTGAAAGAAGAAAAGGGAACCAGGTGGAATGATGATGGGAGCTTTATCTCTTTTGTTTAGAGAAGAATAAAAAGTTATTGTGTGGTGGTTGCTAATTTTGCTTAATGTTTACTAAGCAAGACATCATTGTCTTCAACGACTCTCTCTCTCTCTCTCTATATAATGTCGTGAAGGTGCTGTTGGGGTTCTTTACAGCACATTGTGTCGGACCAAAAATCGCCAGATCCAACCACTGATTAGAGAGAGAGAGAGAGAGAGAGAGAGAGAGAGAGAGAGAGAGGGGAGAGAGGAGAGGGGAGAGAGAAACTTTCAGGCTTTTTGACAATTGGCTTTTGATAATGACAACGAATCTCAAAGGTACCTGTATAATGGCTTTTGATAGTGACTCCAGCCCAGCTCGATTAACCCTCGAAAGTTGAGTGAATCCGACGTAAATATGATTCATTTTTTTTATTTATTGTCTAATAAGCTTGTTTATTATTTAGATAAAATTTAGTTAACTAATTTTTATTTAATTTTATATGAATTTAATAATAATATATAATAATTTGATAGGTAATAATATTTTAAGATTAATTATTAATAACATAGTTATTTTAATAATATACATTTGTTAATTAAGTCAATTTATTAATTAGCATATTATTGTCCAAAATATTCAATCTATCAAGCTTTTAAATATTTAATTACTTTTTTTTCTTAAATTAAACAAGCTGGTATGGAAATACATGTTGATTCTTGGTTTGGGCTGGAGCAAAAAATGAACAGCTTATAATATGCCAAAGCCAAGTCCAATCCACATCACACTCAGCACGACTCGAATCGATGATAGCTTATGCATAACCATTCATTCCTTAAGAGATCATATTTACTTATTTATTTAGTTATAAAATAAGTATTTTCTTAACTCCATATTTAAAATTATGTATCAAATTAAATCTTTATTATTTTTGAAAATAATCAAATTAGTGTATGATTAGTTGTAATTAATTGCTTTTTTTTCTTTTCCTCAAAGTTATTTTTATAATTGTGAAAATAATCCAATTAAAAAGCCATGTCTTACAAATATAATTAAAATGTCATTTTCTAATAAAGCTTGGTATTGAGCAATCCTAAGTTTAAAATTAGTCACAACACACTTGAACTTAATTATGCTTATTTTCAACAATTGCAAAATATTAATCTTAATGGAATTAATATTCTTCTATTAATCATGTCAAAGGAATAAATAGGATCAGCTAAATAATCATTTTAAATAAATCCCTTTAGAAAAATTGAATGATTGATGATGACATTCACCCATATTATTCTTCTTATTATATATATTGAGTCTTATTGTATGTTCTGTGTGACATATTAGATCTTTCAATTCACCTTATTATATTTGTGTACTATTAATTTTATGCAAATTAACATTATATTACGTAAAATAATGATAATTAAGCTCCTAAAACTTAATGTATATGTTATTAGATTCTGTGAACATATAGATATTGCAAGCGGTTTGCAAAAAAGAAGTTTTGTGGTTAAACTTCATTTTGAGATTGAAGGTGGCAAGCATATATTTAAAGGAAACAATTTTAGTAGTTATATTATAAGAACAAAGTGATTTACATTAACTTTATTGATAATTATGTACAACATAATCATGTAAATGAAATCGTTAGCTATTCTATATGTTGTACATGCACTTTGATGGCTTAATGACTATCAACGATATTATGTTAATGGTACTAAAATATGTTGGTTCAAGCTCTAATTAATCCTTGATTTTCAAAGAGAACTTGTGAGAGCATAATAATAAAACTTTTTCCTTCTAAATAATTGAATTGGAGTTCTCCTCATACTACAATACTCTGAATTGATGTAGTCCACTAGTGGATGCATTACAACCATTCTAACCATCATGCAACACTATTCATATCAACGTTTTAGGACCATGCTCACTATTACCACTTGGAACATGCAATGCAACACTATTCATATCCACGTTTTAGGACCATGTTCACTATCACCACTTGGAACATGCAGTGCGATTCAAGCAATTTTTGTTATGCCAAAATCATCTCAAATTTTTATAATTGGAATAGTTCTCTTCACATTTCTTTAATAATTTTACATAAAAACATATTTTTCTATGTATTATATTCGTTTTCTTTCATGCAAGATAAGATATGTTGAAATTAAGGCCATAATTTTTTCCTCCATTATCACAATAGTTCAACATAAAACATATTAAATAATTTTTACTGTAAAAACAAGGGGGGAATTTCTGAGCCTGAACCTATGAAATTTCATCCATTTAAATTTTTCCAAGTGCAATATCATATATTTCCACAAAATATATCATAAATATATATCTATATCATAAATATCAATATAGATATACATATACATATATGTATATCTATGTATATGTATATGTATATATATGAATA
>NEWO01000124.1:563275-573635 GCA_003013225.1 Phalaenopsis aphrodite | reverse complement strand
AGTCCTTAAAAGTTTAATTAAGGATGATTTCATTGAGCAAAGTATATTAAGTTTAATAGGCCTCTGAGGTATCCAACAAGTTAAGAGGAGGAAGCAGGTCCATGCCTCCCTCTCACCAACTGGTGAAAAGCCTCGAGTCCATTTAAAATTATTATGTTGCTTAATGGTTCATCCTGTAAATACCCTTTTTACTCAGTGAACATTGATGTCTCAATCATCCATAAGAATAGGGAATTATCACTTATCATTTAATTTGAAAATTAGAGGCAAGTTAGTGTACTTTGAACACTTAGCCAAATTTTTAATCCTAATTGGGCTTAGTGGTGTTTTAAGGATGTTTGATTTAATTATGTTTATTTCTCTAATCCTTGTTTAATCAATTTTTGATTTAGCCTAAGTTACCACTAAGCCCTTAAGACCTAGGTGAGTGTCTTAATTTGTTTTGAAAAAGGGTTAAGCTTTAAGTGGTCATGATTCATGATTTGGATTCTATTTGAAAATCAAAATAGTGGTATTAACTTGATTAATTATTTGCTTCAAAAGTCATACCCCTAAGTGGAGGATCATTTAATTTTAATAAACTTCTAAATTTTAAAAATTTAGAAATTTATTAACTTATCTTTTTAATGAGGAAAGTAAGATTGGTTTCTACCAATTAACCTCTTGTGTTTCAAGCATCAAATAAATTGATTAAGATCAGAGGTTACACATTTCCCTCCTTGACCTAAGCCTAAATATTAATTAAGCATAAATTCCCAAAATTACACATTTGCTCCTAAAGCTCTAACACTTCATAATTTGTTAAATTCAATTCAATTGACTTTGAATTTTTTATCCTACCTTATTCATGGGTCAATTAAGACATCAGAGGAGAAAATGTGATTTTTGAAAATTTAATTTAATTTATATAATTATTTTCATGCAAAAATAAAATTTTTCAAAGGAAATTCTTAACTTGATTAAGGTAAATCCTAATCCCTTAAAATTTTTAATGGAGGTAGACCGAGACTAGAGAAGCCTTTGGACCAAATTTCATAAATTTTTGAATTCTTCGTGATTTATGAGAATTATTTTAAGTTTTGGGTTATTTAATAAAAATAAAATATTTTAAATGATGAAAATTAAGTTTTGTATTTTTGAAAAATTTCTCTGAGGTTAGAGAACCCAGAGGAGAAAATTTTATATTTTTTTTATTTTTCTTTAATTTATTGGAATTATTTTAGTGAAAAACTCATTTTTAGCCTTTAAAAATTATTTTTAACCTTTAAAATTCAACATCTTTATTTATAGAATCAATAAAAATATTCTAACTGTTCCTAAGTAATTAGGAAGCAATTTAGAACATTTTCATGAGTTTTATTTTTTTTGTGATTTTTATGAATTTTTAATTATTTAAAATATTTAAAATAGGCTAAAAATCAAGTTTTTATCCTAAATATTATTTTATTTTTAGAAAATACCCTTGATGATAAGGAACTCAAAAAAACTAAATTCCATAATTTTTTGAGTTATATTTTGATTTTTAAAAATCATTTAAATGCCAAAAGTGATATTTATCTTTAAAAATCAACTTAAGTTGTCAAATGAACTCAAAATATTTTGAAAATTTTATGATAAGTTTTCTGGATCGTAAGTCACAGTGAAGATCAAAAATCAAATCATTTAATTTTAATATTTTACAAAATTAATTATCTTATTGATTTAGTGTTTGTAAAATTTAAATGCATTTTAAATGATTTGACCAATGAAATTATTTCCAAAAGCTCCTCTAGTCATAGTGAACCTTCAAAAATTTTCTTAGAATTTTCTAATCAATATACTAATTTTCATGATTATTTAAAAGAAATAATGTGCAAAAACTTGAAAAATATGGATCTCTGTATAGGATCCTCCTCTAACTTTGGAAAAATCACAGGACGTTTTCCTTGACAGAGGCTACAACATGCCAAAATTTCAAGCCAAGGTGATGTATCAATATGCATGGAGAATTAAATGATCCTAAACAATGTTTGATTAATTAAAAATATTTTATGCCTCAAATGGACTTGAAATTTATTCCACATTATTCTCCTCTATTCATTGAGCAAGAGGGTATTTTTATTTTTATTTTGTGATTTTTCTACACAAAGTTATGGATTTTTTAAGTTAGGGGAGTTTAAATAAATAGAAAAAGGCCTATTTTTCAACTTATCCACGCGGCGTCATATAGATCCTAGGCAGCTCCGAAACTCCACAAGGCATGCTCCTATTTGACACCACCGTCCACGCCAGCAGCCATGCATCCCGCTATTTATGTAAAGAAGAGTTGTCCAGCTTCATCGTGGCCATCCATTTGATACATGCGCGATCGGACGACGCGTGGTCATCGTCCCCAATGGCTTAGGCCGAGAGCCGTCCACCTTCAAGGCTTAAGATCTCTCTCATTTCTCAACAAAATTACGTAAATTTTTTTTTAAATGCTCGTCTTAGTGAGACGAACACATCCATACTACTAATGTGTCATGAAATCAAGCCCAAGTAAATGGAGAATCAAAATAAGCTCGGGAGGAGGAGAAGTTTTATACCTTTGCACTGAGAAGGGAGGCTTCAATCAGAGGTTCTCGGCAGGTTCGTTGGGGTCCAAGGAAGCTAGGGATTGAATCCCTAGTCTTGGTGTAAGGCCTAGGTATGAATTCAACCAAGCTCGATTTCACGTGTTGGTCTAGAGCTATGGTGGAGGCTATTTCATAGGGTAATTTGACAGGGCTTTGTCTTCTCTTACTGTTGTGAAGGTGTGGGCACAATTAATTGAAGTTTTGTGGAGTTTTGAGAGATGTTCTATTTCTGCCCTAATTTTTAAGCTCAAAATTAGGGTTGTATAGGGGGAATCAAGGCAGTGGAGTTATTGGAATGGGTTGTGGAGATCTCAAGGAAGCTCTGTGAGTGATTTATTGGGCTCTCTTTGAGAAAGATCTAGCACACCTCCCATGGTTGTGGAGGTGAGTTTTTTATAAAAATGGTCATGGGGTGGTTCTCAGGGCACAAGTTTAGGTGCATTGTGGTGCTTAGGTGAAGGGCAAAGAAGCTCTTCAAATTGATTTGGATGGGCTGGCCTCTAGGTTTGATTTGGGTGAGGTTTCATGGGGGTGGCTCTCGGTTTTGAGCTTTTCCGGCCACTAGGGTGGCCAGCCGGCCATGGGGGGTGGCTAGGAGCTCAGGGAACCCAGAGGAATCCATCACAACAATTTAATGCAAATGTGCTTTGATTTGGCAAAGATATCTTAAGCATGTGCATTTTTTAAAATAATATCCCTTAATTTGGTGGACCTTTGGTCCATGGCTTGATTTAGGTGGTTTCATGGTGTTTGGACTGGTCACTAATTCCAACTAATGGTTGTGATGAAGTTAATTTGGTGACTTTAGGGTGGTTAGGTCACATTTAGTGCATGGGTGCAAGTGGGTGCAAATGACAAAGACTTGGGTTTGGCCTAGGTTAGCCATGTCAATTGACCCAATTGATTGATCAAAATTGTGTAGATAATTTTTATGAAGAATTTTGGTAAATGTTGAAGTGATTTTGAGTTCAATAGGTAGGTCAATTTGAGGGAATTTCGATTTTTAGTCAATTTGGTCATGTTGGGCTATGATTGGGCCTAGCTTGGGTTAACCTTAGGCTAAGTCCAAATTTATTATTTTAAATGGTCAATAAAGACCCTATGAAGAGTTTTCAATATGAAGTGGATGCCAATTTGTAGGTTAAAAAAATCAATTGGGTCAAATTTTGGGACATAGCCAATTTGGGGCTAAATTTGGAAATTTTGGATTTATGCCAAAATAAAATAGATATGAGGCTTCACCAAGGCCAATTGATGGTTTATTTTGATGTGTAGGAGTGTTAGGAAGATTTTAAAACATTAATTGGGGCCAATTGACTAGGCTATAGTTCAATTTGGTGAGATTATGTCATATGGTAAAATTGGTTTTGATCTAAATCAAAATTGGACTCAAATAATGGGCCAATTGAGCTTGGAATTGGTTTATTTTGGTAATATCAAAAGTGAATTTAAGTTTAGGATTGGAATTGGGGTCAATTGAGATCAAATTGATGGACATTTGAGTTGGATTTGGGGAAATTTGGGGATTTTCGATAAAGATGGTCAAATTGGCCAAATTTGATAATGTGGTAGTTAAGAGAAATGAAATTGAGATTATTTGGGATTTGTTGGGATTTTTTGTGAATTTTTGGAATTTTGAGCTAAGGAGGGGTATTTTGGTAATTTGGGTGTGTTTTAGGGGTAAAAGGCCAAGATGGGTATTTTGGTAGAGTTGAGGTATCAACCATCACAATGGACCAATGGAAACCCCATTTTGGGTCCTCTACATAGTGGTCTTAGCCAAACTATAGCCCTAGGGCTGGTAGGTTTTGGGGACCATCTACGTGAGTATCCCAAAAAGATCAAGGGATCTAGGCTAAAAATTTGAGTTTAGGGTTGTGAGTGTATGTGAGTGTAGATGACAGTAGTGAGTGAATCTGCTCTAGACCAACACCCAGGGTCAACCATAAGGTCCAGCAGTCCTAAGGGCGACTCATCTTCAGCTCCCCGCATAGTGACCCCACCTACTAAGTGCTAGAGGTAAGGACCAATATGTGGAACTTCAAGTTGATTAGAGAAAAGTTTGGAATTTCTAATGGTGAGGGTGAATTTTTTTATTTTCTAAGAATAGTCAAAAAGAATGTCCTATGACAACGACTTTATATATGCAATAAAATATAAGATAAATATGGACGTATTAAATATTCAATAATTGTAAAGTCATACTTATCAACGTAAGTATATGTATCGCTCAAGTAATGTAGGGCTCTAATGGAGTCCTAGATATCGATCCCCCAGGAAGTAGTTTAGACTTACGGACTAAGACTTTATAAAAGCAATACTTTAATCACAACAACGACGTTCAATTTACTTATCTGTCACTATTAGGCAATTGAAATAAATAGATAATTTTAATAACTAATAAATAACTAGTGATATTAAGTAGGGTTTAATTGTGCTATTCAATATATAAGAAAACATTCTTCTCCTTGTCAAGAAATTATGGTGAATGGATAAAATGAATTAGTTTAATTTATATTGTGTCAAATAAGAGAATACATATTCCTTACCCTTTGGTCAACGTATAAAGAACATTGATTAATCATATGCTTGTTTACTGAATCTGCAGCTAGGCTGGGAGGATACCGGCTCTCACTTCGGAGCTCTCACGTTCCCCTCACCTGAGGGCTAACATCTACACTTCAGCACCCAAACGATAGGACCGAATTGGGGATTTTAGTCTGTCACTCTAAAATCTCTAATTCTACGCCCGATAATTTTATTTCCCTATTTATCTGCACCCAATTTCCAAGGGCTTTGACCTCGCTAATCTTGGATGTAATTTTCACTTTAATTGTAAAACTCAACATATTTTAACAAATCAATTGATCAGTTTGAAAGTAAATTAAGATCAAAGTGAAAAGATCATCACAATTTGTTTAACATTCTCATGGCTCAACCAATTCAAATCACCATTTCACAAATCTCAAGACAAGGAGAAAGACAAAGAAAACTACTCATAACTCATGGGGAAGTCACAACATAATTCGGAATTCATATATAAAAGTAAATTCATACAAACTACAATAAGTAAATAACACTTATCTATAATTTCTCCCCAAGCAAACTCGTCGAAGTTCCTTTGATTCTCTTCCTTTCTTTACAACACACAAGAATTCCTCTTCGAAGTGGCAAGGAGGAAGAAATCTCTCACTTTCTCTCCACTATTACAATCTCACGAAGAATTCCTCACAAATTAGACTCTCTACACACTACGGGAACTCTTGGACACTGTTCTAACCTTCCAACTTCTCGAACTCTTCGAACTCCTCTTGAGTATCTTCTTCCATTTTCAGCCAAAATCTTCTTTTAAAGTTGTCGATGAGTTTTCCCAAGAGTTGCCTAAGCACCCCTCCAAAATTCGTCCTCATCCAATGCATTGTTGGACATAATCGCCGATCTCGCCGTCAGCGGGCCTTCTAAAATATTTAATCTGGAGTCTCAGGAAAATCTCGTCGTCGGCGTCGTTGGGCTCGTCGTCGGTGCCCCAGTTCAAATCTTCACATTTTGGTCCTTTTCGCTCCAAATTCGCTTCTTTTTGCATTTTTTTGCTCCAATGAGCCTAATTCATCATTCCTGCAATAAAACATAAAAAATACCTTTCTTTAAAGTGCAATATCATCAAAAATAGTGTAAAATATGTATGAAAATCTCAACATATTTTTCTTTGGTCAATTACTATAAAGGCATTGGTTAGTTATAATGGTTGTTGTCAGTGGTTGTAATGGTATTAATTAGCCATAGAGGCCATAGTTAAATACTATAATAACGTTAGTTAGCCATACAGGCGATAGTTAGTTCTAATAGTAGTTTGTCGCATAGCTAGAGTTGATCATATATGTTGTGGTTGGTAGCCGTAGCAGTATCAGTTGGTCATAAAGGCTATTATGGGAACATGCAGTAGTAATTGGACACATAGGCTGTAGTTGGTAGCTAAAAGATTGTAAGTTGAATGTAGAAGCCATAATGAGAAGTTATAGAAATAACTAGTAACATAAGCCATAGTTGGTAGATACAAGAGTGTCAGTTGGCCACAAGGCCAAAATGGAATGTTGTAATGATATTTATTGGCCAGTTAGGCCATAGTGGATAAGCACATTGGTAACTAGCCACATAATATGTAGTGGGTCACTACCAAACTGACAGTTGGCCATAAAGGCTGCAATGGAAGGTTGTAGTGATAACAGTTAGATACATAGATCATAGTGAGTAGCTATAGTAATAACTAGCCACAAAAGCTATAATTTGTTGTTGTAAAAGTATCAGTTGGTCACACTGGCTATAGTGCAATGTAGTAATGACAGCAATAAGCCATATTGGCCATAGCCCGTAGCTTCAATAGTAATTAGCTACATAAGATGTAGTGGTTTTTGTAAGAGTATAAATTGGCCATAGAGGTTGAAGTTTATAATGATAATAATTAGTCATGTAGTTCATAGTGTAATGTTACAGTAATACCTGGCCATATAGGTTATACCAAGTCACTACAAGAGCATTAGTTGGCCACAGAGGTTGTAGTGGAAGGTTGCAATGATAATAGTTATCAACATAGGCTACTGTAGGAAGCTACAATAGTAACTGGTTACATAGGCTATAATGAGTTGCTATAAGAGCTTCGGTTGGCCACAGAGATTGTAATAGAATGCTATAAGGGCTGTAGTTATCTATGTAGATTGTAGTGGGAAGATATAGTAGTAATTGATCACATAATCCATAGGAGTATTAATTGTCCATAGTGGCTATAGTGAAAGCTTATAATGATAGCAGTTGGTTGTGCATGTTGTATAAGAAGCTACAATAGTAACTAGACACATAGGCCATAGTGAGTTATAGTAAGAGCATCAGTTGACCAAAGAGGCCATAATTAGTATTACCCCGGTTGGTGACTACAACCCTTGGGTTGAGTTATTACTTCACTCATGTTAAATCTCTTGTTGGTATATGACATAAGGAGAAAATTTTAGCGGTTTGAGAAATTTGTTATATTCTGAATAGGCCGGATGTAAGAATTTGTTACTGAGATTTATCACTAGATCTAAGGTACACATATTTAGGATATTTCATTACAACATATTCAAGGTAATTCGTTAATTTGTATTTGGGATACGTTGTTACCTCGCATTCAGGATACTTTATTATCCATATTTGGGAATACTTCATTGCATAGTATTCAGGATACTTCATTACCCCATATTTAGCATACTACATTGCACAGTATCTGTGATACTCAGTTGTCCTATATTCAAGATACTTCATTGCATAATTTTTAAGATGCTTTGTTACCCTGTGTTCAGAATACTCCATTTCACAATATTTGGGATACTTTGTTGCCCAATACTCAGGGACGTTTGTTACACCGCATTCGACATACTTTGTTACATAACAGTGTTCACTGATAGCAGCGACTAGGGACAACCACTACTGGTCGACAATGGCTAATGGTCAGTGATCAACGGTGGTTAGCGGTTAAGGAGAACAAAAGTTATCACCGGGCTTTGATCTAAATCAAAACTGGAATTTGATGTCTCCTTTTTCTCCCTCAAGTGAATAGAGGGGCCTATTTATAGCACTTGAGAAAGAAGAATTTTGATCATACAGTGATTAACTCTCGTAACCACCTGATTAGACGACTCATAATAACCCCCTTGATCATATGAGGCTTTATTAATTATTTGAGGGTTTTAATGCCTCATAATTAAGAAAGCTTAGGCTTGTTGAATTCCTCTCGTCTAGAAGCTTGATTCAATATTATTATGCTAAATTTGAAGTTCATTTGATAATTCAATTAATTATTTGAAGGATTCGAATGTACTTTAATGGTTTGATTTGGAATTGATCGAACTCAGATTGAATCAATTTGAAATCGTTGGGTCCGTCTTGTCAAACCGATTTGTTTGAGTAACTTGCTAAAATTAGATCTCATGATGATCTTGAATTTGAATCAAGAATTTTTTTGCTTAATAAGTTTCGAGATTCATGTCAAATTATAAATAAATACATACATAGATATATATATATATATATATANATTGTGTTCTGAGAATATTCTTGGTGTTATAATAACACAATAACACATCAGTAACACATGTAAACACACAATAACACATGAATAACACGGGGGGAATATTTCCCGTGTTACCGTGTTGTTTTTTTTTCCTATCGCGTGGGATGTCGTGGCGTGATTTCATTGACTACGCACGTTAATCTACGTGCGTAGTACTAATGTAATTTTTTCTTGCTCTCATCAATGCATGAGTGGAATCATTTCTCTTTTTCTTGGAATGGATAAAACTTATTGGTGAATTCTTTTAGGACATATGAATCTATATTGTTCGTGAGTACATATAAATTGATAAAGCTCTTATTTTGAAAAGATTTGTGGAAGAAAGTGATGATCGTGATGCTATATAAAGTGTATCTTGTTTGATCTATTTAGCTAGAAAATCTGGATGCTTAGAGGAGACTTATTGGGCAATTGGGCTGCAACTTTTTCTCTAGAGTGAGAGAGGGAAGATTTTTTTTCTATTCTCACTCTTTTAGCTTCCTTTTTATACAAAAGTAGCACATAAATAAGAAGTTGATTACTGACAGCGACTTTATATATGCTTAAAAATACAAGTATTTAATACTGCTGCTAAAAGATTTAATTCCCCATCAACGGTACCAAAAACTTAATAACAGCTATCGATTCGATAAAAATGTATATATAAAATATTCAATAATAGTAAAGTCACACTTATCAACGCAAGTATACGTATCGCTCAAGTAATATAGGGCTCTAATATAGTCCTAGATATCGATCCCACATGGAGTAATATTATAACAACGAACTAAGATTTTAGAAAAGCAATACCCAATCGCAACAATGGAACTCAAATTGCTTATCTGTCACTAATAGGTAATTGAAATAAATATGTAATTTTAATAACTCTTAAATAACTAATTATATTAATAAAGTTTTTAATGTGATATTCAATATATAAGAAAGCATCCTTCTCCTTGTCAAGAAATTATAGTGAATGGATAAAGTGAATCAGTTCAAATTGTATTGTGCCAAATAGGAGCATACATATTCTTTACCCTTTGGACAAGACATAAAGAACATTGATAATCCAATGCTTGGTTACTAAATCTGCGGCTAGGCTGGGAGGATACCGACTCTCACTTCGGAGCTCTCAAGTTCCCTTCGCCTGAGGGCTAACATCTACACTTCAACAACCAAACGATTGACCGAATTGAGGATTTTAGTTTGTCGCTCTAAAATCTCCAATTCTATGCCCAATAATTTTTATTTCCCTATTGTTAATAGCATTTAAAGTCTCATAAGAAGATTGAACATCCACAAATTGCCCAGATGAATTCTCTTCCATCGTAGTAGGTGTTGGAGAATAATTCATTCCATAATGATCTAATTTCCTTGATATTGCAGCAATTGGCGAAGCTAACATAGATATTGCATCAGAAACATGGATACTAACTACTCTTTTAGGGTTTACCCTTTCAGAGGGCCATTGAAAATTGTTGGTAGCCATCTCTTCTATTAACCAATAAGCCTCATCAAAAGGTTTTGAGATTAAAGAACCACCAGCCGCAACATCTATAATCAATCTAACATATCCCACTAATCCATTGTAAAAAGTTTGAATTATCAACCAATCTTGTAATTGGGCACTTCTTAAGAAGATCTTTAAATCTCTCTCAAGCTTCATATATCGACTCTCTACACT
>NEWO01000124.1:512656-523735 GCA_003013225.1 Phalaenopsis aphrodite | reverse complement strand
AAAAAAAAAAGCACAACAATAAATAATGAATAATCAAAATTTAACAAAAACTACTTAAATATGATCATCGATAATTTGTTAGAATATTGCATAAGAAAATAACCATAAATTAATTTGGTTCAACATTAATCATAAAAAGCTAACATTTAATTTTACATTTGGATATTATTATTAACTTTAATTTTAATTTTTTTAGGACAATAATGTCCAATTTTCTTTTTGATAAAGAGGCTTGCAAAAGCCATGGGCAGGTTGACTTACAAGACTTACAACATTTGAATTTACCAACAGTAATTCCTATTTACACCCAAACGCCTCCTAGCACATGACTAAAACAAAATAAAGGAGGGAAAAAAGAAAGATGCCAAAGAAAATGGTAGGAAATGAGGAATCGATGATGGTAGACGATAACCACATAGTCGTCCGACGGTTTGCGAAGAGGTGGGGTCATGGGGAGCTAAGGTTTCGAGGGAATGAATAGTGAAGAGAGCGAATAAGGCCCTCGAGTGTGAGTTTAGATTTTAAGGTCTAAACGTCTGCTACTTCCGACACTATTAAGTGATAATGGTAACAATGAATAATATCGCCACAACTTCAGACATAGTTTTTACATCAGCATATGATGAGGCAAAATTCAACTCGAATGATCTTCATAAAATATATACAAATAATTGAGTTGAAACTTGTCTAGCGCAATTTGAGATGCTTTGTTGTTTCCCTTTGGAGATCATGAAGGCTTAATACCTCTTAGAACACGTCAGGAGTGGGATTATAATAGTTGATAAATAAAAAAAAGGGGGAAAGAGTGGCATGCATTCATAAATATTGGTTGTTTTTAGTCTTCAATTTATATTATTGTTAACATATTGATTCTTTATGATTTATAATAACGAAGAGACTATGATGCCACACTAAGACCTATGGACTTAACATCATTGTTTTAAATCAACTACACAGAGTTGATGATTAAGAAATCATTCATTTAGATAAAACAAACGCTTGTATAAGTCATTACAATGGATGATAAATTCTTGAAGTCTAAGTGAAAGAAGTGATAGAAGTAGAACCGCCCCTTAGAGTGAGGTAATTTTTAGGCGGCGAGGACCACCCCCTTGTAGCTTGGCCTCAAGATGTTTTGTCTCTGTGTCTTCTCATAGTATTTTTATTCAAGACCAGGTTACTAGCAAAGTCGCTGCTATTCATTGAAAACATTCTACTCATTTTGTTGATATAGAGGAAGGAGATGGGAGAGCTTCTATTTCTGAGAGAGTCGCGGATGAGACTGCTTCCGCTGGCCCTTCATCTTTGAGAGTTGGCACGTCGTTGGGTGAGTTGTTGACTGCTAACATTACGTTGGACTAGCAAACAGAGGCTCCATCCTTCGTCACTTTTGTCTGAGAGAGACAAAGTTAATCGGACCACTACAATTGCCTCAACCATTTCCTCATCGGAAGCATCGACCTCATTCTTTGGTAATCAGGCCTCATCCTCCTCTAAGAGGACCATGATACATTGACATGGGAAGGAGCCAGTTGAGGATGTAGAGGTCCCACGTCCTCTTCCCTTGAAGAGAAGCAAGGAGCTTTTTTAGTGGATTTCTGTAAGCAGGAGTGTCAGAAAGATATGTCTTGGGTGAAAAGTTCAGCTTGTTGCACAGATCCTTAGACTAGTCCCCGTTGTCGAGGGAGAACAAGGTTTTGCCCCTAGCCTTGTTGGACCTGTTGTGGTTAGGGGAGCTAGGTTGTACCTTGGAGGATATTGGCCAGCAGGACCTTCTATGGAATGTTGGTTTGTGACAGTTAATGGTGGCTCAAAAAAACCCATTTTTTTGGTCATGCTCAAGCTGAAAGAATCTTTAGATGGAGCTCAAAAAAAGGGGTCCCTCTAGAGACCAACCTCAAGAGGCTTCAATGCAACCAAATACTTCTACAGATAAGGCTTGACGAATCCAATAGGGTCAACCAAGAACCCCTTGGTACTATAGCTACCTTTAACAAGAGGGTTGCCAAGCTGGAGGGGAAGGTTGCTTATTCAGTCTCTAGGGAGTAGCATGAAGATGCCCAAATGGAATACTTTAAACTTGGGGTGGATTATGCCATTCAACAATTAGTTTGTTTTGGTTTGGTTGACCCCAAGCACTCTTACCAGAAGAACTTCTCCGCTTTGACTCGAGATAAGCCAGAAGAGAGTTTTAGTAGGAAGATGACTCAGGAAGGGTCAGTCACCCGATAGGGCCCTATAAAATGAGAACTAATTTTGTTTGTTTATCCCGTGGATTCGTCAGCATTGTAAATAAAGAAATTGTAATGCTTTACATATTAATGAAATGAAACATCATTATTTTTTTGTGATTACTTTTATTATTCAGGCTTATTGTGAGATTTTTTGTTTTACCTTAGACGTTGGCCTTCAAAGAGTCTTGCCCCCGGGTTGGCCCACGAATCAGAGAAATTGATTTAATCACAATGCTTCAGTCGATCGACTTTTTATTTCTTCTGTCTGCTAGCATTGAGATACCTTTTAAGCAAACACCATTTCTAATTAATCTTTTCTCCCGACAAGTCTCTTGTCGTTGTCTGAGAGGGTAATGACCAAGGGTTTTAGGGTGACTTTTGCTCCTCTTTTGCAGATATTATTGCTAGAAAGGAGAGAATCAACCCTAGATAATCTACAGTATAGACTTCACAGTAGCTTGTGGTTTGAAGACATCAAACTTTTCCAATTGATTTCATGGCAGTCGCTCAATTTTTCTGGAATCGCCAGGTCTCTCAGTGGTTTTCCTGGACCTCGCGGGGACTTATCTCAATTTAGCCTGCTCATGTGGGTCTTTATTTCTTGTTCACCCCTAGGAACAGATCATATAGTTACAAGAGGGTATGACCACTTAGGACTTTTAAATGATTAACGTGTCTCCTTTATATATCTTGTCGTTATGGAGTAGAAAAAGGGTGACCCGAGATCTCGACACGTGGGACTTTTAGGGGGCATTTGGACTAAGAGATGGTTCGAACTTTTTGATCATCATCTGATCTCTGACCGCTCACTCTTTGTGTTTGGTCACCGAAAGTCTGCGAGTTTATCGGGCAAGGGTTGGAAAACATACCTGGTCAAGTCCGGTTCCTCGAGTTCCGGGACCACTCATGTTTAGTGTCTTTTTGGGGAACTGGGGAAGCATTAAAGGCTTTTTAAGGGCAACATTTTACTTCCTTTTTTGGGAAATGAAATAAAATGATGTACCATCAATGCACCAAGTCAGTGACTTTCGTCAGGTGGTCCCTCGATAACAATGGATTTTTCCTCCCTATATAACCTGGAAGAGGTTCATGGTGTCCTTGCCTTTTCAACATGTGCATCAAATTTGCAAAGGTGGAGGCCGATCGAATGGTTCCTTTCACAGTCAGTGGTGGAGAAGATCTTCCATTGATGAGAATTTTTATGAATTTCATAACAGAGCCCTCATTTTAACTTTTTTTCTTGGAGCCGTGCATTGTAGGGGGGGGGGGGTTGCTCCATGGGTCGAACATCAAACCTCGCCTAAGTGAAGTTAGATGTTTGAGTAGAGACTCTTCTAGAGAATGAACGAGGTGGACTTCTGGAGAGATTCTAAATTCACAACCTCAAAAGGACAACACATCGATTCGACTGTTAATTCCGACTGTGAGGTGTTTATTACATCTCTCAATGCCTCCTTGCCTGCGGCTCTCAAAGAAAAACATGACGCCTCCACTAGTAACGGGTTTCACTCTCGCCAATTCTTGTTTTCGATGATCACGTTAGATTGTCAAAACCCTGTGAGAGTGTGGGCAAGGATTCCTTTCGCTTATGACTGCATTCTGCTTTCTGAGCAGATGCTTCAAGTCATGAGGAAATTCTTAGGCCCAATTAACAGGGACTCTAGCTAGATCTCTAGTAAAGAGGAGACCATTCAGACAGTGTCTCCCCCTGTTGCTTCTTTCCTCTTCATCCCAAAGGGGATCCAGTAGAGTAGTAGACTTCAGATGTCCATGGTGAGGACTTCCTTTGTGTCTAGAATGCCGAGGCACTTTGCACACAAGGGAAGGCTATGGCGAAGAGAGTGGATCAGGCCAAATTTTTTTAAAAGCGCCGACTGGGTCCACTCAACCTCTTAGTCACTCTAGGGAGAGGAGTGTGCTTGTCCTCCAAAAGACAAGGTTCTCTCTCCTTGGCTATATTGGTTGTTACTCATATTATGGGTTGGTAGTGCCTTTGGAAGCTTGGTTTCAGTCTAAATAGTTGTAAGGTATGCATATTGTACCTCAGTCAAAAGATGACATATATCTTTTAACCGGAATGAATAAATTCACTTTTTATTCTTGTTATATCCCCATTTCTTTTGCACAATATTCTTTATTTATAATTGTTATGATGTGATTTTATTATTTTTCTTAGCCTACATTTGGTTCAATCAAAGCTCAATCGATAAAGGCAATTGTTTGGTGGATTTTAGGTTGAACTGAGTTCCTCGAATATCTTTGAGGCCTAAAGCATTAAAAATGAATCATTTTATCTCTTATTGTATTGAACAAAAATTACAATAAATAAAGACACTTCTGTTTGTCGTAAAAGGAATAAATTCAGAAAACAAAGTTTTTCTAAGGAAAAAACTTCTTCAGATCATTTCTGCTCCGAGTTCGTAAGATTTCCTTACCTGTGTATGTCTTCAATTGATATGCCCTAAGTGAGGTGCGTTGGTAGATTATATAAGGTTCACTTCAAGTCTTGTCTAACTTACCAACGAGTTTTTCGTGAGATGCTAGATCGACCTGCTTTAGGAACAGTCCTCCAGGATAAAAGTCTTTTCTCAAACATGTGTGTCAAAGTAGCAGGTTATTTCCTCTTAATCTCTTCCTGTCAAAGTGCTGATTTGGCTTAGGGTTTTCTCTGCAAGGTCGAGGGCTAGCATCACCCGCTTTATGTTAGCATGCTGTCACTTGAACATTTCGTCTCCAGCAAACGAGGAGAGTGTGATGACCCTTTGGTTGTGCTGATCATATTTGGTCAGTAGCACAACCTCTATTCTACGAGTTAGTATGAACAAGATAAGCTTGTTAGCTACCTTGACTTGCCCATTTATCCTAAGGTGATGGACCGAGGAGAAGTTCACATCAATCCCTTGTTTTGTACAAAAATCTTTCACCCACTGGTCTGCAAATTGAGTCTCATTATTGGTGATGATGAGGAATGGCAGTCCATACCAGCAAATCAAATCATACCATATAAAGTTCTAGATTTCTTCAGCATTAATTTGGCCAAGTGATTTTTCTTTGATCTATTTTGAAAAATAGTTGACAACTACCAAGAGGAACTTTCTCTTGCTTCTTGAAGGAGGAAAGGGCCCAAGAATATCAAGTCCCCACATGGTGAACATCAAAGGGCTAACTACCGACTGTTGCTTCCAAGCCTATTGATGATGTAAATGCACTTATTTTTGGCATTATTTGCATCTTTTTGAGAATTATGATGCATCTTCCAGAAGTTTTGGCCAAAAGTACCCATGTTGTTGCACGTGATAAGCAAGAGTCTTCCCTCCACAGTGGTTGTCACACCCTCTGAATTGTATCTCCCGAAGCACATCTGGACTTTTCCCTCTCTCATGCACCTTTGGTATACTGTAGTAATCAACCTTCTGAACAAATTCCCATCTAGTAATATATATAGGGAAGCTTGGATTTTAAAATGTCTAGGATCTTTGATACCTTCTTCTACTTTCCCAGTCTCCAGGTAGCGGATGTATGGATCCATCAAGCTCTTGATCTCGTCAACCGCTACCTCCATGGTCTCAAGTTCGTAGACCGATAGCCCAATAAGTTTTTTGGGTTTTCATCATAAAATAATGTTTTGGGAGAGGATATCGATGAATTGATTGTCCTCTAGACTGACGTGCTTAATGTGCAAGCTCTTGAATATTCTAATTTCCATTTTTATTTAGGTGAGGTATCTTATCATCAGCTCGTCTCTAGCTTCAAATCCCCCGTTAACCTGGTTTATGACTAGCAAGGAGTTATACTATATTAGGATGTCACAAGACTTATCTTGTAGGTTAGGTGGAAGCCGATTATTAACGCTTCTTACTCCACTTAATTATTCATGACTTCAAACTCCACTGAGACAATCTGGTAGAGTTTCTCTCCAGCTGGGCTACATAAGGCCAACCATATTCATGTTGTTGCTTGTTGGGAGGCTCCATCGATGTAAATGATCCACATCCTATCTTTAGTAAAGATTCCTTCATCTACTCCTTTGTTGTGGAGAAGTGAGTCTGAAAGTCTACGATTGCTTGGGCTTTTACTACCGTCTGAGGAACATAAGTGATGTTGAATTCGCTGAGCTCTACCGCCCACTTCAGTAGTAGATTGGAGTGCTCTGGCTGTGTGAGCATAGATTTTAATGAATGGTTTGTGATGACCTGGATCAGATGCATTTGGAAATGCGGTCGTAGCTTGTCAGTAGAAATAATCAAAGAGAATATTAGTTTTTCCATAATTGGGTACCTAATTTTAGCTATATGAAGCTCTCAGTTTGTGTAGTATATTAGGTACTATTTTTATGCTACTTCTTAGACTAGAAGTGAGCTTACAACCTCTCGGCCAACTCCCAGATATAATGACAGTTCATCCACAAGTTTTGGGCTCTGAAGCATTGGTGAGGATGCTAAGCAATTCTTCAAGTTTGTGAAAGCCACTTCGCATTCAGTTGTCATTTCAAAATGTTGATTTTCCTTAGTGCTATAAAGAATGTTGCACACTTGTCGCCTGACTTCAGGATGAAACAGCTGAGCTCGGCAATACCATCGGTTAGTCTCTGAATCTACTTGGTGCTCCATGGGGGCAACATGTATGGGATTACCTGTACTTTCTTAGGATTGGCTTTCAATCCATCGGGAGTCAATAGGAAGTCGAGGAACTTTTGATCAGCTCTCTGAAGGTGCATTTGGTTGGGTTCAATCTCATATTAAATCTTTTGAGTGTTTTGAATGTCTCTTTCAAATTTTTGAGGTGTTGTTTGTCTCACTTAAGTTTCACTAAGATATCGTGGATATACACCTCAACATTCATTCCATTATTATTAGGAAAAAAATTACATCCATGAGGCATTGATAGTTTACCCCAACATTCATAAGCCTAAAGGGCTTTAGATTAAAAGAAAAAATGCCTTGCTCGGTAATAAATGTCATTTTCTTTGTGTTAACTGGAATAAATCTTTATTTTGTGATAGCCGAAGTAAGCATTGAGCAAACGCATTACTGAGTATCTGAGCGCTGCATCCAACAATGTGTCAATCTTCAACAGAGAGTAGGTGTCCTTCAAGTAAGCAGCAATGAGATTATAGAAGTTGACACACATCCACCACTTGTCATTGACTTTATTGACCATGACGACGTTCAAGAGCCAATTGGGTACTAGACTTCAAAGATGTAATCAACGCCCAACAACTTTTGTTTTTCCACAACTATCGATTCAACTAAAGTTTTTGCAGTCAACCGGATCTTGTGATGGACTGACCGAGACTATAGAATGATGTTTAGCCAGTGGCACATTAAGTTGATTGAAACTTTGAACATTTCTGTTGCAGTCGAAGAAGACACTTCTCGGTGCTCTCGAAACGTCTGTACCAGTTGTTTCCTGAATCCAGTGTCGAAATATTCACTAATCAGAATAACCTTACCGGGTTCTTTGTAGGACACTAGCACTTAGAGGACGACCTCACTAGTCTCGAGACCCTCCTCCCTCTGGATCTAGATGTCGAGTGGTTCATGGTCGATGCTAAAAATTGGTCATAAATAGCAGTTTCTAGACCGATTAATGTTTCTCCCAACCATAATTACTTTCTTATAATTACTTCCCATGTATGCACGTTTGAACAAGGGGTCGGTCGCTACTATTAACCGATCGATCTTCAGACTAATCTTGTCAAAAAATTATCTGGATAGGATATTCACCAAACTTTCTGTATCAATCAGAATGCTACCTACATAGTAGTTGTTGATCAGCACGATGATGATGATTGACTCGTTGTTGTGGTTCCCCTTCAGTTAAAGATCTGCATCTGTAAAGATAATGAGAAAGTTGTTATGTGTGTATGTGATGACAGAGCATACCTATACCGAGCATTGTCTCTTTAGACCAGAGGTTCAAGGGCCTCTCCTGAAGATGATGGAGATTATCTCTGCTCTGTGGAACTTGTTCACCCTAATAGGCTCTTTTGAGGGATCTTCTGATGGTGCTTTACCCCGTCGTTGTGTATATTCTCCAACCGCTACAAATTATTTAAGCTTCCTTGTGCGAATGGGTTCCTCTATTATTTTCTGAAGATAGCTACACTCTTCTATGTAATATCCATGGCCACAATGGTACGAATAGTACATTTTTGAACCTCTTAGGGACGGTGGCCCCTTTAGTGGTGGGACCAGTTTGAAGTAGTCCTTATTTTGGATGGCCTGAACTATTTTGACCATCAACACATTAAGAGGTGTAATACGTCACATTTTGTTGTAAACATGTGGTCACTCATAATATTGAGCCAACCATTGATCAAAGTGGTGCTTTCAGTCATTGTTGCCTCTATCATTTCTCCGCTGATCTTGGGACCAAGAGTTGTTATTTTGGTGACCGGTAGACCGATTGTCCTTTGCCCTTTATTGTTCACCGCATATTTTCCTCTTCATTGATGAGTGGTTGGATGATGTTGACTTACCATTTCGGGAGCTCTGGAGGTCATCTTTGGCGACTTTGTGCTTGTTCTGCATCTCCAATAATTCTGTGAAAGCAGTAGGTTTAAACAGATTTAGATCATACTTGAATTGCTTGCTTCAAACTCGCTTCAAGGCCATCCCAACTATTTCCAGGTTTAGATTTCTAACTTCATTTTGAAAGCGGGTGATGTAGGCCCATGGGCTCTTGTTTTCTCCCAACCTGAGTTCGAGCAAAGTGTCTAAGTCTTTCTTGGGCTTTCGCATGTTCGAGAAAGTGAAACAAAGAGTCTCTTAATCTTGTAGTAACTTGGGATGGTTTAAGCCGATAGACTATTGAACCCCCAAAGGGCCGACTCTTTCAGGGTGGTTAAGAAGAGATGACACATTATTAGATCATCAATCTAGAGCAAATCGACAGATCATTGGAATGATACGATGTGGTCTATCGAGTTGGTTTTCCCTTTGTAGGAATCCTAGCGAGAAATCCTTATCTTCGGTAGAAGTATCACGTCTTCGATATCATAATTAAAGGTCCCTTCTACGAGTAGTCGGACAAGCACTCTCATTTGTTCTTCCCATCGTCTGTTTGCCTTTGTAGATGAGACTGTGTCGGTGTGTTGAGACTCGTCTAGTCCCTCTGTTTGTTGATTGCTGACCGAATTGAAAGGGATAGATGGGTTCCCTAGTGGGGGCTTTTGGAGACAAACCCCCAGGGGTTCTGCTTCCAGGCAAGGCACTTAATCATTCCTCTGAGTGATCGCTGCTTGGAAGACCTCGAATTGCTCCATCATTACTTGGGTTTGTAAACCCTAGATCTGTGCATGGATGTCTGGTTGTGTTTCCCTTTTGGCTTCCATGCATGTAATTTCTCTTTGGGAAGTTTCACCATTGTAATTAGCTCCGCTTCTCGTCCGAAGCATGTCCACACTCACCGCACCACCTTTCAGGATGTTGGATCCCGAACTATCTTTTGTTTACACGTCTCGAGTGTTAGAACTGAGTGAAGGAGAAAGAGAGAGAGCAATGAAGTGAACAAAGAGTTATTATGGAGAAAATCGGGGAAAAGTTCTTCTATTTGTATTTTTGCCTCCTTTTCATAAGGGCATATTTTGTACAATTACATAAAGAAAGGAATAGTTATGGAAATCGTTCTTAATACGATCAACACTCTAATAAATTGTATGAATTTCATTTCATATCCGTATCACAATTTAAATTTTGATATGACAGTAATTGGTTGATCGACTTGCCAGTATTCGGCCTACTTAGCTGATCGATTGAGTGGCAATCGTGCCTTGTATTTGGCCAATTAAAGCGTTCGGTAGAATGAGGATCTCGTCTGACATGGCAAAAGTGGGTCGGTCATCCAATCGCGATAAGGGGCTTCTACTTGCTCTTCGGTCGGTCGGTTGGTCAACTTAGGAGTCCATTTGTTTTGTAGGGTGAACCGTGATTCACTTTTCACTTAGCTCAAGTCTTATGGAGCATGCATCTCCTCCACCTAGTTTATTCGTTTCCTTGGTCAGATATTCTTATTTACAAAGTCCTAGGTGAATCTTGTCACTACCAATGCAGGATAAGTGACGAGACTTGCTGCTAGGATGAATGACGTCTCGCCTTTAGAAGATCTTGTCGCTATCAAGCGATGGACTATCTCCAGAGATTTAACTTGTCACGGCTGTAGAGATACAGCTTCACCTGCTTAGCGATGACTTGTGGATCGATTGTTTACCTTTGAGAGAAGCTTTTTAATTTCGGTCGTTCTTTCTCTTTCAGATTCGTGCTGACAGTTGCAGTGTATAAAATAACATTTTTATTTTTAATGTAATACCGAAGATTTAAAAACCATGCATAAAAATATAATAAATTTTGACCTTAGAGATGTAAATATAGAAGTATGTTGCCACATATAAATATCCTACATATTCTATTCATTTCTCTCTACGTACTGACCTTCCCAATCATTTTAGCCTCATGCACGTACATATTGAGTAAAGTTATAACCGTTATACTTTTAGTTAAATATATATTTAAAATTGTGTACATTCACATACCTACCACACGATTCTTATGCATTTTTATAGCTAACACTTAAAGTTTAATATTTAAATTTATAACATCTTAAAAATTAAGAAAATATACATGAAAATGCATATTTCACAATTAAAACATTAGTGATATTGATATTTTTGATATGACAAAAATTTAAATGTTATGTAAATATAAAAGTATAAGGGCTAAATATATAAATATATAAGAATCGAGTGGAATGTATGTAATAGGTATAATTTAAAACCATAATTAATTTTAAAAGTGGAAATATCATATGATTTATACAAATATAATGACTTCATGCGCATATGATC
>NEWO01000124.1:452344-508387 GCA_003013225.1 Phalaenopsis aphrodite | reverse complement strand
AAATTACTCATTCATTAAATTTATTTTCAACATTTTTATATTTAGAGAGTGACCCAAATTATGGAAAATTTTCTGCAAGGTACTATTATTGTGGTACTAGTAGGGCTCATGCTACATCTTCTGAACCGTGCCATAATAAAAAAATGTGATCAAGACTTTACGAGAATGTTTGGATAGCAGCTTTAATGGTGTAATGTAAAGTAAATACATGAATTTTTATAATTTTCATGTTTGGTATGTTATACATGAAAATTTTAATATATTTATAGGGTATAATAAATTTATCTAAAAGGTGTTTTTTTTCCTAATTTTGATATTGAAGCTGCCACATAAAAGATAAATTAGCAAATGTCATCTTCAAAGGGAGGTGTTCCACAAAAGTGGAAGAAAGTGTATGAGGTTGATTAAACTCTCAAGGAGTACATTGTTGTGATGCCAGATAGAGTTGGTAAGGTAGCTAATGCAATGGAGAACACAACAACAAATTCTAAGGAAAGAAAATTATTTACAGAGCTTATGACAAAGCTTTCAAATATTACTAGTCTCTCTGAGGAAGAGATTGATGTTATATATAAAAAACTTATCCAAGAATCCTACAATGACTCCTTCATTCCTTTCAAGGCCAGTGCATTCCAATGCTCAATGGATGAGAAAGGAACTACATAAATGGGTTTGATGAGCTATTTTTATTAGTGAATTGGTTACTTTCACTAGCTTATCTTTTGTGCTATGATTGTCATTTTCATGTTCAATATTTTGAAAAGCAGACTGACACTATTATTGTCCCTGTCAAAGATCTAGCCTCTCTCAATAAGCAGAACAATTTATGGATCCCAATTTGCATCTTTCCGATGCTTATTAAATTTATAGAAAACAACCTTTACATCCCAAGTTCTTTGGGTTGTGCTTTATTGCTATAAAGTTTTTGTAATACTTTTATCTTTGACTTTTCCTTTATTTTCCTTTCCATTTACTTTGATTGATTGTCTATTTTGCTTGTAATTTCTTGAGTTGTCGTTTATACATAAGGATTGGGTATTAGTTTGTAAATACATAAGAATTGGGGGTATTCCTGCAAATTTCCTTCTCCAACATTTTAAGATGCTAATTAACAACATAACAAATTCTCCAACACTGTCTGAGAAGTATATTATTTTTGAAGATCATCTTCAATAGAACCATGTTGAATTCACTATTCAGTTATCATATCAAGTACAGTATGGATAGAACTATTTTTAGTTACTGTCGGTTCCACTGTTTTTGTTTTATTTTATTACTTACAAGTCCCCCCAATTCCTATGTATTTACTTATCTAACATCCAAAGTAAGGGCCGTTTGGGGCAACTTATAAGCACGACGGCGGCGTTTTTGAAAACGCCGTCTAACTGTTTGGTTTGCACGTTTTTGAAAACGCGGATTGCCTCTTTTGGGTTTTTTACACTAAACGTAGGCCGCAGGTCGACCCAGGCAGTCGTCCCGTGGGCCACGTTTCAGGATAAACCCTAAACCCAAAACTACTTATCCTGAAACGCACCAGCTACCTCAAACAGACCCTAAAGCTAACCATTTGCTGACGCTGAACACTTTTAAGTGGAGAAAAACATGATTTTTTCCTGCCAAAACTGTCTTTTTTTTTTTGCTGCTGCATATTTCTTCTCTTTGAGGGGAAGAAAAAACATAAAAGAACAAACCATGTGTAGGAAGTGATGCCCTTTGGTCATTTACATATGTATTGCCCCTAAGGTTGATTTTTTGTCTTTGAAACATTGAGTTAACACTTTTTTTTTATTACAATAAAAATGTTGTGGCAAATATTACTTTGATGTAAATTATATAATGTATTATATCAACACTTTTTTAAAAATTTTAATATATATTTTTTTAAATAAAGATTTAATTTTAAAATATTACATAAACAAAAATAAATATTAATTATTTAATATATAATATTATAAAAATTATATAGTTAATTCCTTAAAAATATAAACTTTGTATTCTATTTATACAAAACCAAACAGCTCATAAGTAGTTACTATTTTTAGTTAATTCATTTATATTATATTGATATTTTTTTAAATATAAAAAAAATCAATTTTTATTCTTCAAAGTAATTTTAATGATGCAATATATTTATTGCAGACAAATAATTGGAGGGTTTTTTTATCTACGGTAAAAAAACGATTGCCGTGCGAAAGGGTAAAACAGCTGATAATGATTTTTTATTAAAAAATTAGCAGCACACCAATCAAAATTTATGGAAATAAGCCGCATTTTACAAGGAGAGGATTTGCCGGGGCTTCCACGACTTCCTGAATATTTGTTTTTCTTCTGACATAAATAGGAGTTAATTAATTGTTATGAGAAAATTTCTTGAGAAATAATTTATCAGAATGGTCGGGGGCTATTATACGAGCCTCTGGTCACCTCTAATGTGTCTAATAATTTGAATACCACCTCCTTAAAATCAACTATGGTATACATGCATACATACTGACATACATACATACAGACATACCGACAATGCAATTTTTATATGTGTGTATGTGTGTGTGTTTGTGTGTGTGTGTGTGTGTGGAATTAACAAACTATAGATTTAATTTTTCAATTTTTGTTGTGTGACTGAATTTACATTAAGTAATAAGTAAATATATTTCAATTGGGCTACCGAACACCCCAAAAGAGGAAAAAATATTTCATACATACACCGCATACATAGATGCATGTGGTGTCAGATCATGACCGTAGATCACGATGATCTACGATCATGATGTATTTCAGTGGGCCCCAATTTAATTTTTTTTTTCAAAATAATTTTGATTGCATGCATTACTGCATACGATATCTGCATGCAATATTTTTTCCCAAAAGAGAGGGTCATGTACATGTGAATCCTCCTTGTTTACGAAGTTCATTCTACCACATAAGGAGATGATAAAGAGAGAGACTTCAAACACACACAAGTATTTTTTATGAGAAATTTACAAACCTAGCATACAATTCTTAGATATTTACATGTCTCACACATAAAATTCCATATTTGAATACATAACATTTCCTTGCTTTAAACCTATGCATTAAAATGTGTATCATACTTTACCAAAAAAAAAAAAGAGATAACAGTGCAATTTTAATATTAAAGAATTGAGTGATTTTTGTGTAAATATGAAGGTTTAGGCGTGAGACATGTAAATCCATTTGAATTGTGTAAATACATGTAAATGCACTTTGTTTTTTTTATTAACCACTTCTATGAATATTATTTTAACAAAATGTTCGACTTATTACAAATTATTTGTTTTCATCATACATGCTTTATTATACTCTAAACATTCTACACAAATATTCTCTTCCTTCTTTACCTACTTCTACTTTTTGAAGCTCTTTTTATATATAACATAATATGCATTGATGCTTTTACTCTCCTAGTAACTATGTCTTTATGGTTAGAAATTGTGAGTAATTATTTCCCTTGAACAGATGTAGCTGAGCAATAGACACAACAATTATTTATCTGAACCAATAGTACTGCAAAACCATAGACTAGCCTGATCTATTTTAACTTTACTGTATTGTGAAAGGGGCTACTGTTATAGCAACAAAATACAAGAAACATAAATGTTATTTGCCTGGTGATCTAGGGGTTCATTCAAGCCAGATGTAGCAGTTTTAAAAACTATTTTTAAAGTTGTCATGGAGAAAATAGATTTCTTTAAAAGATAAAGTGCACATTATAATTTTGGGGGCCACACATTTGCATATCTAACACCTACAGTTTACTTGTTACATTTATACAAACCATATCTTTTGTATCACATAAAAAACACCACCATCTTAGCCTTTAAAAATTGAAATACATCTTTCATGCATAAGTATGATGACATATTTGTAAAAAAATAAAGTTTAAATGTTAGATATGCAAATACATTAAGTGAAATGTATGTAAATCTTCCAATAATTTCTGTTTTTTTTTTAAATACTTCTTGGAAAAGTTGGATATCAAGTCTCATAAAACTACCACAATGATTAGAAAAGGAGACTTTTGTAAAGCAAAATCATGAAGAACTGCCTGCCTCTAATCAATCATAGAAATAATTATATTTCCAATTATTAGTTGTGATCACATTCTCAATCATAAACGCTATAGGAGCCCGACAAGCTATCTTCGTCTTCGTCCACCCTTTCTCGTCAGACAACATTATTAGATGTTGATTGCAGGTACATTCACACAAACAATCATGACAAATGTAGGAGACATACAATAATAGAGGGTTAATACTCGGTTAAGAGGTGATCAAAAGACCCTACTAGACTCAAATCAATATAATACAATCAATTCAAATCAAGTCCACCATAAAAAGAGTTCATATGCATTTCTTAGGAGTTAAAGACATTGAATCAGACCAATTCATGATTTTATAAAAAACTATACCATTTTTACACCCATATAACAGATCATGACTGCCTTCTTTTAATCAAAATAGAAAATGTTTCATTCAATTATGCCATAGGAGGAAAAAAGAGAGTACTGTTTTATAATTAAAAAAGATCCAACTCACCCTAAATCCAAAACTAATGTTATTTTTATAGGGTCAATCCATCCACGCAAGCAAAAAACATAAAATCAGATAAAATAAGAAACAAATATGATGCTTCATACTTATCCCTAAATAAGATTCTAATAAAAATGCGTCATATGTGATTTGGAGAATTTGCAATATTAGCTAATCATTTTACAATTATATAATACATGATGCTGAGCTTCTAATGATCCTCATTTGTGTTATATTATTAAAAAAATAAATTGAGTTATGAGATGGTTCTTTTTTATTTTTTTCATTTTTTGTGTAAGAATAATTCTTTTTTTCTTAATATAAGATTTTTTTGAGCATGCAGCAATACTTATCCTTTACAGTGAATCCCCCATCCAAAGCGCAGATATTGTGGGTCAATCTCTCAGAGTGGTCCCTTATCCTTAAATTCTCTACTGTCAATCTCAGTTACCCCTTCAGGCCTTGACCCACTGCACTACATTATAAAGCCTCATGTCTCCCTTAGACCTCCAAAACTTCATTCATCCATGAACAAAAGTTTTCTAAGCAGCTCCCCCAATGTGCAAAACAAGGGACAACCGTTGATTCTATTATTTGCACGAATCTAGATGCACGATGCATGGCAAGAAATCATTGTTTGCCATAAATTTACCTGTAGAACCCATAGAATGTTGGTCCCATCATGCAATTGGCCTTCATGCACCAGAGGCAATAATGCAAATAAATAGCTCAGGGAATCTATGAGAAAATTGCTTTATTCAATTTGACACTATTAAAGGCGTTTGCTTTCTGAATGTGACCCATCACCTCTTTCTTTGTCTGGATTCCTCACAGTTTTCCAAGAAAGCACTAAAATACTATGGCCAGAGCCATCAATGAAGAATAATTAGCGTCTGCTGATGTCTGGCCAGCAAATTATTGAAAAGGATTGAATTAACAGAACTGTATTATGAATGCAAAGACTAGGATTCAAAGGTCGGTTATATTAGGAAAAAAACGTGTCGAAATAGTCTCATGACTCTTCGCAGGAGTTATTTTAATCCCAGAGTCTACAAAAGTGTCAATTTAGTCCTCAAATGGACTGAAATAATCCCTACAGAGAACTATTTGAACCGTAACTAAGGAATCCAGGGACTAACTTGGCACTTTTATAGACTGAGACTAAAATAGTGTCATGTAAATGGTCCTATTTTGACATTATCATCGTTTATCACAAATTCATGATAATGACTTCAGAATGAACCACTCCCTACTGGATTTATTAGGCCGAACAATAGGCAACAGACACTTTTTTTCTATGGCTTTACGTTTTTCACATGCTTCCTCAATTAAACCATGCAATTCTTATCAATCAATAATAACTTAAATCAGGCAAAATTAAGAATTTTCTTATTTAAATTGTTGAATTAAATTCCGTAACTTAATTGTACATATTCTTTCCTTATAGCTAAATATTTAAATTAGAAATATATATTATTACAAATTATTATGTATTATTAGATTACCTAAAACAGATTGTACAGACCATTATTTATTGGAATGAAAGCAAAGGAAAAAAACATTTTTTTTATATACTAAAAACATTGACATGCTATCAGAGCCATGTCGAATCGTTCCGGTTTGAATCTTTCGCCAACTTCAAAGCTAGCCTTTGGGAATCGTTCGTCTTCAACTTCAACACGAGCTCATTCCATCTTCGTGAACATCTTCGACTACTTCTTACAACATCATCGTTTGCATCTTCGATTGCTTCCTACTTCTTCGACCGCAAATCATCGAGAATCTCGTCTGCAATCCCGTAGAAGTCGTCCAGTGCACGTCTGTTGCAATCTAAGACTCTGTATGTCGCAATTCACAAAGGAGAGGAAGATCGATCCTCGTGTTTGCACCATTCGCGTCTGTCATGATTCGCGGAAGAATAAGATCCCGCCAGTCTCATCTACGATCCAAGCCCCATCTGTGATTGTGTCTGTCGTGATTCGTGAAAGAATGAGATCCTGTTCGTCTTGTTTGCATATGCAATCCAATCTTGCCAGTTAGAGCCGCCACTCCTTGGTGCACCGCTCGAGCCATTGGTCCCTATTCATGTAACAGCAAGCCAAATAATTTGATTTTCTTTGTTCTTTTTTGGATCTCATTGTTTTCTTTGGTTTTAGGTTGATCAATTTTCTAGATAATCAACTTGTGAGTGATAATTCTGTTAGAATGTCTTCTGAGAACACATGAAATCTTGACTATCAGATCTAAAAGAAAGAATTATGCAGCTTGGGAATTTCAGTTCAAGATATTTTGGAAAGGGAAAGAACTTTGTGGACATATTGATGGGTCTTCTCCAACACCTACAGAGCCGAAAGATCTTGGTCAATGGGAGGCAAAAGATACTCGAAGTGTTTCTTGGATTTTTGGATCTATTGAGGCTTATTTGATGAACAACATACGATCCTTTGGCACGGCTAAAGAAATGTAAGAATACTTGAAGCGCGTCTACAATCAAAATAATAATGTAAGTCGCTTTCACTTGGAACTTGATATTAGTAATTATAATCAAGGTAATCCCTTAAGTGAACAAAATTATTCTGGCTTTCTTAAATTATGGAGTGAATATTATAACATTATCTATGTTAAGGTGTCAAACGAGAATTTAGCTAATCTTCAAGCTATTCATGAAGTTGTCGTGCCCAGTTTTTGATGAAGATCATACATGAATTTGAAACTGCTCGAGCTTGGTTGTTGAATAGAGATCCGGTTTCTTATTTGGAAGTATGTTTTCGTGAATTACTGCGCGAAGAATAAAGACCGGAGACACAAGCCGCTATCAGTACAACTGATGGATCATCAGAAATAGTTAATGTTGCATATGCTACTCAGACCTGAGGGAAGAAAACAAAGCAGTGTTACAGCTGCAAAAAATTTGGTCATATTGCTCCCCAATCTAGTAAGAAATTATGTAATTGTTGCAAGAAAAACATACATATTATTAAGGAGTGTCCTACATAAACACAAAGCTGCAAACCACAAGTCTTTCATGCTACGGTATCTCATCCTGGTTTGACATTCACAGCTATCAGCAATAATCAATCTTTTCACACCAAATATGGTTCAACCGATGATTCTTTCTGTCGTTTCTACTCTTGGTTATCAAGGGAAAGGTAAAACTATTACTTTGTTCCTTCTCCTTGATTTGTTGATTTCGGCTCCACGAATCATATGACTGACACATTTGATTTATTGCATAAGCAATGCACGTATACTGATACTCAACAAATTCAGGTCGCTAATGAAAAAAATATTCTAATTACGATAGTTGTGATATTAGCCCTTCCCACATGGCTTGGTTTCTCCTAAATTATCTATAAACTTATTTTCGATTGCTCAAATGGTAGATAATAATTATGATGTACACTTTTCTCGTGATGGTTTTGTTGTGCAGGATCAGGTGTCCGGAAAGGCGATAGCGAAGTGACCTGAAGTGGACAAATTATTTACATTACAATTTATCGTTCCTCGGACTTTGTCATTAGCTTGTTAAGTTGTTGAAAATAAGGCTGGCATCTGACATAGACGATTAGGTCATCCAAATAATGTTCTTTTAAATCATTTGTTACAAAGTAGTGTTTTTGGATCTACCGATAAAAGTTTATTAATTGATTGTTCCACTTGTAAGTTTGGCAAAAGTAAAACATTGCATTTTTCTATTTGAGGCAGTCGTGTCAAAAAATGTTTTGACATTATTCATAGTAAAGTTTGGGGAATTACACTGGTTATTGCACATACTCATTATAAATATTTTGTGTCATTTATTAACAGTTACAGCTGATTCTCATGGATCTATTTTTTGCATTCCAAAACAGAAGTGTTAACCGTGTTTCAAACCTTTGTGACATATATTTAAACTCAGTTCTTTACTTATATTAAAACTTTATGGTCAGAGATATGATGTACATATTATTGTTAGAATCTTCTGTCCAGCTAAGTTTTGGGCATAAACTTTATCTACTGCAGTTTATCTAATTAATCACTTACTATCCCAACAACTGAAGTTTGATTCTCCCTATTATCAAATTTTTTGTAAACATCATAATTATCATATGCTACATATCTTTTGATGTATTTGTTTTGTTCATTTACCTGCCTAAGAATGTCATAAGTTGGCAGCCCAGTCTATTCGATGTGTCTTTATGGGTTACATTCTCAATCACAAAGATTTTATATGTTATGATTCAATTAATAAATGATAGTGTAACTCTTGGGATGTGATTTTCTTTGAACATGAATACTATCAACATCATCTTTCGACATCTGACACCATTATATTTTCTCACTTTGATGATTCTTCTTTTGATAAACTATTCAAGCTTGGAATTGTCTACACACGACGCCTAACCCTTTCATCTCCAGTACTTCCCGACCCTGCTCCTGAAAAATGCTCCAATGAGTCTTCGACGATCAACTCGGCACATTCGCCGTCCGAATAAATATGTCTATTCTACAATTTTAACTAATACTTCAGTTCCTACATCTTATTCTCAAACTGTTAAACGGACTTGTTCGGTAAAAGTCATGCAAGAGGAACTTCAGGCCCTACAAGACAATCACTTGGGATATTGTTTCATGCCCTGATTGGTCTTAAACCCATTGGATGTAAATGAATTTATTCTCTTTAGCTCCACTCTGATGGCTCCCTTGACATATATAAGGCAATATTGGTAACTCTTGGCAATCAGCATAAATATGGGATTGATTATGAAGAGGCATTCACACCTGTGGCTAAGATGACAATTGTCCGGCTTGTTCTATCTTTTGTTGCTTCTAAAAGCTGGTCTTTATAACAAATGGATGTTAAGAATGCATTTTTGCATGAGAACCTTAAGGAAGATATTTATATGACTCCTCTAGGTTTGTTTTCTACACCCTCACATGATGTTTGTAAGCTCAAACCGTCACTATGCGGTTTGAAACAGGCTCCACGGGCCTTGTTTGAAAAGTTACGCAAAACTCTTCTTAGTTTCTCTTTTATTCAAATCAGTATGATTCTTCATTATTTCTTTGCAAAAATGACAAGTGAATTGTGTTGTTATTAGTCTATATTGATGTTATTGTCATCACAAGATTCGATACTCAATTGATGTCTCAATTACAGAAGCGTCTTCAGGATCTGTTCATATGAAGGATTTGGAGTCTTTAACCTATTTCGTAGATCTTGAGGTTCACTCTTCTCCCGATGGTAATTTTCTTCACCAGCATAACCATACTAAAGAATCCATTGCTTTGGCTAAGCTTCAAGCAGGTCGTCCTGTTGATACTCCTTTGGAAGTGAATGTTAAATATCAACGAAATGATGGCGAATTTCTATCTTATTCATCTTTGTATCGACAACTTATTGAGAGTCTCAATTATCTAACCATCACACGTCCTGATATTTCATTTGTTGTGCAACAAGTTAGTTAATTTATGCAGACACATACACATCTTCATTTAGCTGCAGTTGACGTATTATTAGGTATTTGAAAGGTAATTCTCATCGCGGCTTGTTCTTTTCTGCGGAGTCATCTATTCGCTTAACAACATATAGTGATGCTGATTGGGCTGACTGCTTTGAAACACGTCAATTTATTATTGGTTGGTGCATGTTTTTGGACAACGCTTTAATTTCTTGGAAGAGTAAGAAATAAGATCGAGTGTCTAAATCTTCTACTGAGTCTGAATATTGTGTTATATCCTCTACTTGTTCTAAGATCATTTGTCTTCGAGGTTTGTTGGCTGAGCTTTGTTTTCCTCAACTTAAGCCCACTTCTCTTGAAGCAGATAATACCAGTGTTATCCAGATTACTGCTAATCTTGTCTTTCATGAGCGCACGAAATAAATTGAAGTGGATTATCATTCTATTCGAGAAGCTTATGATAATACCTTATTTATCTTCCTCGTATCTCTTTTGATCTTGAAACGACTGATATATTTACTAAGATCATTTCTCAGCAGCGTCATCAGTTCCTTATTGGCAAATTGATGCTTCTTGATCAGTCAACATCAATTTGATGGGGGATACCAATCAAGAATAACTAAAATCGAGCATAATTAAGAGTTTCCTAGTCTGAATTGCTTAATTAAATTCCATAACTTAATTGTACATATTCTTTCCTTATACTTGAATATTTAGATTAGGAATATGTATATTACAAATTATTATATATTATTAGACTACCTAAAATAGATTGTACAGACCATTATTTCTTGGAATGAAAGCAAAGGGAAAAGGCATTCAACTAATTTACCCAAAACATTGACATTTCTAATATAGTTTTTTTTTGGGGATGCTTTCACATAAATACCATAAGATTTTTATTTATTTACATATCCAACACCTAAAGTATGATATTTACATACATAACACTAAAATATTTAACAGCACATAAAAAAAAATATCACAATTACCAACTTTTTAGAAGTGAAATACACCATTTCATTCATAGGTTATAATAATAATGTGTCATAAATGTAAATATCATAGTTTAGGTGTTAGATATGTAAATGCATAAGAATAGTGTGGTATGTATTTAAACTCAACACCACCCCAACCACCAACCCGCACAAATGTTGAAAGAATCAAAATTAACTTGTTGGTGAGAACAACAAATCATGACATCAGACAGTTTTAATCAAAGAAATTGGACATGAAGAGAACCTTGTAGTAATGATGATGGTGGGTAGTTCTCACTAACCTGTTTGAATTTAGTTGCTTTACTTGAGATGGTAAAAATTATTGTAGAATTTCTATAAGAAAGAAAAATACTCTTCCAGTAAAGTAGAACATAGGGTAAAAGAGATTATAAAGATTAAACATTTAAAATTCTACATATTAATACATCTAAAGCCTGGAAAGCAGATTGTTCTTTCATTTCAAAAAATAACAGTATATTCCGCCTCTGAGCCGCTGTGATGAATCGCTAGGATAAATACTGACAATATTTCAAGATCAATATTACTATTTGGATAAAATCTGTGCAATAAAAACATTTGCATAAATAAGAAATAGTACTTCGTAAAGCATGCAGCAGTAATACATGGAGAAGAAGGATTCGTGTCAAGCCAACAACAACAAATGGTTGAGAATCAGTAACAGACAAACAGCTCCTACCAATTTTAGGATTGAGAATGTGATGAAAAATGAGGGCTATGTAAGCATTCCTTTCGTTTGCCGACAAACATGGTTTCTCTTCCTTGCATGTTCGCTGTTATGATGTTGTGTGCGACACCCATAACCATACCAGCAGTTCTGTCTTGCAGCTAAATCAGGTGGGAAAAGCTGCAGGGAGGGTAAAAAAAACAGAACAAGTCAGAATGAGTCCAAAATCGAATGAAGTTATAAACCTTGTAGTGCTAATATTTTCCAGTAAGGTTAAAATATGGCACATAAGGTCAGTTTGTTTTGAAGTTAAGCAAATGGAATCGGTTCGAGATAAGCAAGTGAGTTTCAGAAATTTAATTTGTTTTACTTCTGCATGAACTCGCTTTTTAAGAATTTTGTTGAGCTGTTTGTTGGAATTTGCAACATCTTACCAGTGTCATATTTTCTAGTTTTATAAATTTATACAAAAATAAAAAAATCAAAGTAACTGATACTAGTAGACCGATTATTGGCAAACAATTTCTCTGTTTCTCTCAGAATTACATATTAAGCTTACAATATGCATGAATTTGTTATGCACAAGTTTTTATGTGAAACGTGTTCTTAATCATCCACATGAGAATCCAGATTCATGAGGAATGCGTCAACAATGATGAGAAGCCTATAAATTCAAAGTAACATTGTACAAGGTACTATTTAAGTTTGACAAGAGGTTACAGACGTCGGAATAGGAAGTTTGCCATGTTCTGGAGACTCTAAAAAGTTAAAGAAGATTTACATACATAACACTCAATTCCTATGTATTTACATATCTAACACCTAAACTTCATTTTTTACGTACATCATCCTTATCTATACATGAAAAGGTGCATTACACTTTTTAAAAGTTAAAATGGTGGTATTCTTATGTGATATAAAAGATTTGGGTGGTATAAATGTAAAAAGTAAAGTTTAGGGTTGGATATGTAAATACATAGAAATTAGGTGGTATGTATGTAGATGCCCAAAATGCTAAACACTAGAAAAAATATAGTGAAGATGTTTAAAAAAAAAATCTAGGGAACCAGAAACTCCGAGTAACAAAACTTTCAAAAACTTGAGAATATGTTTGGATGTTGGGAAACTTGAGTCAAAGAAAATGAACAAATAAAATAAAAGTTCACAGAAAAAAAAAAAAAACATTGCTATACATTCAAGTCAACCCAGAAGCAGTTGGGACTTCATTTAATTTCCATGTTTTTCTTAAAATTCAAACAAAGCCTAAATGATTTGTGTAGTTGTTGGATTTTTAGTATCTCCTATTATTCCTATTTTCTATTTTTAGTATCTTTTATTATTGGCAAATCATAATTCTTGTTTCTTTCTTTTATTATAGAGAGTTATGGCAAATATTATTATTATCCCAAGATGAGAGTCATCCTCCACTATTTAACTTGTAATCGTTGTTCTATGAAATTGAAGAAAAATAATTATTTTTCTCATCCCAAAATTTATATGGTAACAAAGATCTAATCTCGTCGACATCTGCCGCCCTAGTTCTATTTCATGACCCCTCGCCAAACAGCCTCTATTAAACTTCGTTGTGAAGGCAATGACCAGATCGCAAGACACAAAGAACGGAATCATGGCATTCAGGGACCACCCTAAGACATTCAATTAAAGCTCGTTGGGAAGGCAATGAACACATCGTGACACTCAAAGGAACAACTGCGACACTCAGAGGAAGGGCTCTATTAACGATGACCACGTGTTCTCCTCCTCCTACTTAGTCATCACGATCCAAGATTAAAGCAAACTGTGAAACGATCCAGTAGTGATTAGAACTTGCGGACAAGCGATCGAGTCGCGATTAGAACTTGCAGACAAGCGATCGAGTCGCGATTAGAACAAGCCATGAAGATCGGGATCATATACAGACGTTGGGTCACGACTTTTTCCTTGCTAGAAAACCAATGACGGGATCGCGGGGTACAAACGTGTGCAAGAAATGAACAGATCGCGGTGTACAAGAGTTATGTGCTGTTCTTGATCAAAAACAACAATCGGGATCACGGTGCAAATGAGTTTTGCACCACTTATGGAAACAAGTAAATCGATAGCGACATATAGGAGTTTCGCGTCATGCTTGATCGAAGCATAAAAAGGTTGTGTTATTCTTGATCATTTTTTTCAGATTCTAAGATGTCGTACAAATCAGCAATGGGAATTCAAAGAAATTGTGCGACATCGATAGATTCCGGTAATTTTGAAACCATCATATCTCACCTAACAACTCTCTTAATTGGTATATTAGTACACTTTACCTCACAATTATAAAATTTAATGGGCACAACAATCTTGAGTGGGCACGGTCTATACGATTGGCAATTGACGGGAGAAGTAAAATTGGGCAATTTAACCAAAGAAATCCCAAACCTACTACTTATGACCTGAATTTGAGAAAATGGCAATCAAAAAATTCTCTAGTAATGACATGACTTATAAATTCCATGAAACCTTTCATAAGAAAATCTCATCTTCCTTCTCACTACTCGAGATATCTATGAAGCTCGGTTCAAGTTCTCTATTCCAACTTTGAAAAAACTTCACAAATTTTTAAGTTGAAAAGTCAATTTTTGAAATCCAAACAAAATAATCATGATATTCGTACATATTACAATTAGTTTGCAATATTATGATAGGAGCATGATCAATATTATGATGATATTTGGGAGAATTCAAGTGACTATGGTCACCAAAAGAAATAAAAGGAAAACGATAGGTTCTACATGTTCTTAGCTAGTGTCAATCGGGGTATAGATGAAATTCGAGTTCGAATCCTTGGTAGGAAACCACTTATCTCAATTTGAAAAGTATTTTCAAAAGTTAAACGTGAAGAGTCGGGAAGAAAAATTATGGTATACAACATCGAATCATCTGGTAATATTGAACAAGATAACTCAGCTCTTGTGTCAAAAGGGGTAGATACTAACAAAGAAGGGCAAAAAACATTCTGTGAGCATTAAATAAGCCATATCAGACAAAGAAGACATGCTGGAAGCTCCATAGAAAACCTGCGAATTGGAAATCAAAATCCAAGCATGAAAGTGGAGCTTATTAAGGCACTGCTAAAAAAAGTCATGAACCATCTGCTAACTTGAATGCATTCCCTTTTACCAAAGAACAATTAGAGCACTTGCAAAAGTTATTTCAATCTCCATTATTATCCGACTCCGTCTTGCTCCTTAGTACAAAAGGATAACTCTCTGACCACTGCTTTCTTAAATGTTATTCCATTTTTTTTAATTCTTGGATAATTGACTCTGACAGAATTGATCACATAACATGATGCCCTAAATTATTTTCCTTCTATAGATATTCCCACTTGGTAATTGTCGAGATATGTACTGTTAAACTCTCATCGTTGTTAACTGTGGGAAATCAGAGAAATAATTTTGTATTTCACTTACATCTTTGAAATGATAATACAAGGTATTATACAGGAGATTACAAGTAGAAAAAAACTAGGAAACTGTTTCACTAATTCCCTTAATTTAAGGGATTACAAATTAATTCTAATTCTCTTAATTAAGGGAATTAGAATTAATTCTCCCAACCTTATTTCCATCTCAGACATATCTCGACACTCCCCCTCAAGCTGAGGAATAGATGTCTTTCATTCCCAGCTTGGATACAAGATAATGGAAACTTGAACTGTCCAGCCCCTTTGTTAAAACATCGGCTAATTGTCTTTCTGATGGAACATAGGACATACACACTAACCCTACCTCAAGTTTTTCTTTGATGAAATGTCTATCAATTTCAATATGTTTTGTCCTATCATGTTGTATAGGATTATGAGCTATATTAATAGTTAACTTGTTGTCACAGTAGAGCTTCATAGAACCCTCCCATTGGATTCTCAAATCATCCAAAATGACTCTCAGCCACAGTAATTCACATAATCCTTTAGCAATAGCCTTGAACTCTGATTCTACAGATGACATTGTCACTACATTCTGCTTCTTGCTCCTCCATGTCACTAGGTTACCTCCAAGAAAAGTACAATATCATGTAGTTGATCTTCTATCCACTAGGGAGCCAGCATAATCAACGTCGGTGTAGGCTTCCAGAGTAAGAGTCTCATTCCTTTTGAACAAGATTCATTTTCCCGAATTGTCTTTCAAGTAATGCAGTACCCTATAGGCAGCCTGAAGATGAGGTTCTCTTGGATCATGCATGAATTGACTGATCATACTTACAGAATATGCTATGTCTGGTCGAATGTGAGCAAAATANGAGGAATAGATATCTTCCATGCTCAGCTTGGATACAGGATCATGGAAACTTGAACTGTTCAGCCCCTTTGTTAGAACATCGGCTAATTGTCTTTCTGATGGAACATAGGACATACACACTAACCCTATCTCAAGTTTTTCTTTGATGAAATGTTTATCAATTTCAATATGTTTTGTCCTATCATGTTGTATAGGATTATGAGCTATATTAATAGCTGACTTGTTGTCACAGTAGAGCTTCATAGGACCCTCCCATTGGATTCTCAAATTATCCAAAATGACTCTCAGCCACAGTAATTCACATAATCCTTGAGCAATAGCCCTGAACTCTAATTCTACAGATGACATTGCCACTACATTCTGCTTCTTGCTCCTCCATGTCACTAGGTTACCTCCAAGAAAAGTACAATATCCTGTAGTTGATCTTCTATCCACTAGGGAGCCAGCATAATCAACATCGGTGTAGGCTTCCAGAGTAAGAGTCTCATTCCTTCTGAACAAGATTCCTTTTCCCGGATTGTCTTTCAAGTAATGCAGTACCCTGTAGGCAGCCTGAAGATGAGGTTCTCTTGGATCATGCATGAATTGACTGATCATACTTACAGAATATGCTATGTCTGGTCGAATGTGAGCAAAATATATGAGTCTGCCAACCAATCTCTGGTACATTCTTTCATCCACAACTGGTTCTTCTTTAGCTTCTCCCAACTTATAGTTTGGATCTATTGGAGTAGAGATTAGCTTACACCTAGTCTTCCCTGTTTCTGTCAATAAATCAATCGCGTACTTCTGCTGAGATATGAAGATCCCCTGTGTGGAATATACCACCTCAAGACTGAGGAAGTACTTCAATTTCCCCAGTTTCTTTGTTTCAATTTCTTTTACTAGTCTCAACTTCAACTCATGCTTCTCTTTCTCATCATTTTCAATCACTATGATGTCGTCCACATAGACTAAAAGAGCAGTCACTCCCCCTACAGCTGAACGTTTAATGAGAAGAGTGTGGTCACCTTGGCTCTGTTTATACACAGATTCCTTCATGACTCTTGTAAATCTGTCAAACCATGCTCTAGGAGATTGTTTTAACCCATAAATGGCCTTTTTCAGCTTGCACACCTTTTTACCTGTGTCCCATTCAAATCCCGGGGAGATGTTCATGTAGATTACCTCATTTAGGTCACCATGAAGGAATGCATTCTTAACATCATACTATAGCAGTTGTCAATTAAAGTGAGCAGTCAATGATAACAGGATTCTCACAGTGTTCATTTTTGCAACTGGAGCAAAGGTATCCTGATAATCCACCCCGTAAGTCTGAGCGTACCCTTTGGCTACTAACCTTGCTTTATATCTTTCAAGGGATCCATCAGCCTTGCACTTCAATGTAAAAATCCACTTGCAATCAACAATGTTTTTTGCCTTCAGTTTGTCAACGATCTCCCATGTTTTATTCTTTTCTAATGCACTCATTTCCTCTTTCATAGCATCCCTCCATTCCCCTTTTGACAATGCCTCAGACACATTGTTAGGAATGACAATGGTGTTCAAACTCACAATGAATCTTTTTTGGGTTGGTGATAGGCACTTGAGAGATACATAGTTAGATAGTCGATAGAGTGGATTGGATTCTTGGACTTGTGTCAGTTTAGGAACTACCTTTCTCCTTGAATACACCTGCGGAAATCTTGGGAAATTGTGAGTGACACTGGTTGGAGTAGGAGATGATAAGGGTTCAGGATCAGGTGACTCAGATGTGATTGGTTTAGAGGACTTGGGTTCAGCTGGAACAGGAGAAGAGTTTGATTCAGGATCAACAACACGGGCTGGCACATGTGGAAGGTCAAGAGTTTTAAGTGGTTCAAAGGGCTCACAAGTACTATCTTCCATCATGGAAATCTCCCCCTGAAGAGAGGACTTAGAAAAAAAGGGTTTATTTTCTGTAAAAGTGACATCTGCAGAGATGTAAAATTTTCTGATAGAGGGGTTATAACATTTATATCCTTTTTGAGTGAAAGAGTAACCCAGGAAAACGCATTTGATGGCTCTGGGATCTAGCCTCCCTCTATGTTGTTTGTGGACATGAACAAATGCAATACACCCAAATACCCTGGGAGTGAGATCATTTGATGTTTTGAAGTGAGGGTAGAAGTTATTTAGGACCTCTATGGGGCTTTTGTTTTCTAACACATGGGACGAAAGTTTATTGATCATATATGTGGCAGTAAGAACGGCGTCTCCCAAATAGAACTTACGAAAATTCCCTTGGGCGGCATTGAGTAAATGCTCATTCTTTCTTTCAGCTACCCCATTTTGTTGAGGTGTGTCCACACATGATGAGTCATGGATAATCCCCTGTGATTGAAAGTAAGATGATAGAATTTGATTGAAGTAGTATCTAGCATTGTCTGTCCTAAAGCCTTTTATTTTGACCCCAAATTGATTTTGAACCATTGAATGTAAATTAGGTATAACAGTACTAACATCATATTTTTGTTTAAAAAGGAAGAGCCATGTAACCCGAATGCAATCATCAATTAAGGATACAAACCAATGAGCCCCAGAAACATTAGGTATAGTGGAAGGACCCCATATGTCACTATGAATCAAATGAAAAGGATGAGAACTTCTTTTATTGCTAATAGAAAAAGATACACAGGAATGTTTTGTCAATTCACAAATGTCACAATGAAACTCAGAAATATATAATCCTTGGAATAAATGAGGAAACATTAAATTTAGAACCCCAAAAGAGGGATGATCAAGACGTAAGTAATACAGTTGTTCAAGAAACTAAGGAAAAATGAAGAAAAATTGCTCCTAATTTTCTAGGATGGTTCAAGATGGTAAAAACCGCTCCTTTCCTTAGCAAATTCAACCCTCCTCTCAGAGTCCTATTCCTGAAAAACACAATAAGAAGGGAAAAAAACAGCATAACATTTAAGATCATGAGTCAATTTTTGGATGGAAACAAGGCTTGTTGACAGTTTGGGTACATGAAGAACGTTTTTAAAGATAAAGCTAGGTGTGATATGTATATCACCAATCCCTGCAACGATAGCTAAAGAGTCATTGACCATGATAAATTTTCTATTACTTAGACATGGGGCATAGGCGCGGAAGAGTTGAGATTTGGGGGTCATATGGTCAATAGCACCGGAGTCTATGATCCAAGAGTTGGTATAGAATTTGTTTAAGACATTCAGGCAAACAGTTTTACCTAAAAGAGCTATCGAACATGCTCCAGAAGGCTTCTCAAGAGATCCCAACAAGCTTCTCAATTCCTCAATTTCTTCACTGCGGAACCCCCCTATTGTTGAATTTTCCTCAATATTGAGTTGCTCTGCCATATGCCCTTGAGGCCTTTGTTGCCCCCCACAGTTGTCCCATTCTCGGCTTGGAGGTTTACCATTCAGCTTCCAACACTTCTCCCTTGTATGTCTTGGTTTCTTGCAATAAGTACACCACAGATTGTCTTTGTTCTCATTCCCTTGGTTATCTCTACTAGAGTGTTTAAGCAAATCATTCTTCGACTTCTCCTGATTTATTTTTGCTGTTAAGGCTGACCCATCCATAGTATGTGGTTCAAGCATGACACTCCTCTGACTTTCTTCTGCTCGGATTAATGAAATTGTCTCTTCTAGAGACAATGTATCCTCCTTGCCGAGGATTTGGATCCTAACCTGATCAAATTCAGAATTCAATCCTGCCAAAAAATCATATATCCGATCCTTCTTAATGAACTTCTTAAAAATGGCAGCAAAATCAGGGCATTTCATCTCAATTATTCGATAGTGATCCAGTTCCTGCCAAAGATTTTGCAACAGAGTTGCATACTCTATGACAGATTTGTCTCCTTGTTTGGTGGCTCCGGTTTTTGCCTTGATTTCATACACAAGGGCAGCATCACGGGCCTTCGAGTATGTGCGGTTGGTATAGTCCTAGATTTCCTTTGCGATATTCAAGAACATGCAAGTGTCACTGATCGTTGGGTCAATGGAATCTCTTAGTCAGGACATAATCATGGAATCCTCCTCTTCCCATGCTGTAGAGGTTGGATCCCTTTTTCCTGGTTTGGTTCCAAGTAGGTGATTAAGCCTCCCTTTGCCCTTTAGGTATGTGCGGACAATTTGTGACCATTTGAGATAGTTCTTCCCATTAAACCTATTGGATGTCTGAATATTCTGCAACTCTCCAATTTTCTGAACAGAATTGGATTCTTCGAAAGGGTTCGAATTGCTGGAGACAGTGGTTTCGGACATTGACATGGTGGAGAAGAGGAATTCACAACAATTAAGGCTGGAATCAACGGCTGCAGCGGTAAAAGAATCGCAGCAATTAAAGCTGGAATCAACGGTTGCAGCGGTAAAAGAATCGCAGCAAATAAAAGAATCAGCGGCAAAGAGGCGGCTCAGCAGCAAAGGAATCCTCAGAGCGAACGCAAGATCTGCTTCTTTACGCGCTTCTTGACGATCTTCCTCGTGAGCATCGGAAAAGAATCAAATGGTTGCAAGCAACCCTAGAGGCGAATAGCGGAGGAGAACCAAATGACCCTAAGTGGAAAGGATCGAATGGCGGCAACAGGCGATGGTGTCCTCTAAGGTTTGAGCCCTGGCTCTGATACCATGTGGGAAATCAGAGAAATAATCTTGTATTTCACTTACATCTTTGAATTGATAATAAAGGTATTATATAGGAAATTACAAGTAGAAAAAAAACTAGAAAACTATTTCACTAATTCCCTTAATTTAAGGGATTACAAATTAATTATAATTCTCTTAATTAAGGGAATTAGAATTAATTCTCCCAACCTTATTTCCATCTCAGACACATCTCGACATTAACCCTTTGTGATATCTCCATGTTCCTAATATATCTAGCAACTTGTCTATTAGTAAAATTACTACTTATCATCTATGTCAAGCTAAATTTTATTTTTCTTGTTATGAGTTTCAGGAATTGATCACAAAGAGAATGATGAGCAGTGCTAAGAAAAAGATTAACTCTATCGTTTGAAGATAAAATTGACTCTTAGAAAATATCAAAGTATTGGTTTAAACTCTATTTCTCTCAAAAGACAATAAAATTATAATATGGCGTTAAAGTTTAGGTCATCCTAGTTTTCATTATACAAAATATATGTTCCCAAATTATTTCAGAATAAAAATGTCATTTCAATGTGAAGTGTGTCAGTTTGTTAAACATCACCGCACACCATTTTCCCACAAATATAAAAAGCTACCAAACAGTTTACTTTGATTCATAGTGAAATCATGCTTGTAAAACCCATAATAAAAAAAATGTTTGTGATTATTATTGATGATCATGTTAGGATAAGTTAGATTTTTTAATGAAAAGAAAATCTAAACTAGAAATAATTTTAAAAAATTTTAACAATATGATAACCCAATTTCAAACTAATATTCAAATATTATGGAAGAACAATGGTCGACAGTATTTCAAAAACAGTTTGAGCCAATTCTTTCTTAAAAAATAAATAATTCATCAAAACTCTTATGTCGACACTCCACAATAAAATGAATTGGTTGAAAGAAAAAACAAGCACTTATTGGAGGTAGTTCTGGTTTTAATATTTACTAATCAAGTGCCTAAATATCTTTTGGGTCAAGTCGTTCATAGTTCTACATTTCTCATAAATAGAACACCTAACAGGGTCATAATCTTTGAAATAGCTTTTGATATTTTCCAATTTTTTTCCCAAAAAATTGACTTAATCTTTCTCTTTATATAAAGATATTTGGGTGTACGCATTCGTTCACAATCATCATGAAGGAAAACTTAAACCCCAAACCAAAAAACATGTATTTGCTGGTTATGCTCCTAACCAAAAGAGGTATAAATACGTTGACTTCACTACTAGAAACATGTTTGTTCTCATAGAAGTCACTTTTTTTTAACTTCAATCATTTTTTTCACCTCATCTTCAAGAAAAACAAAATAAAGATTTGTCCCCAAATTTCAATTCTTTTTCAAACTTAAGACTCCAAAAATAGTATATCCTCAACCTTAAGAGTTTAACCTGGAAATCCTATCAAAATCTTTTAAGGAAAAACTGAGTAGAGTCATTTAGATGTTGAAATTCCTACAATGTCATCTCATGACGTTCATAACAAAGAAGAAACATGAAAAAAAACTACGATAGTGGTACCGTTTAATTTTGTCTATTCGTGGCAAATGATAACTCAAAAAAAATCTATGAATTATTTGCACTCCCCAGAATTTGCGAACTAGCCAAGTACTATCCTCACTAATCATTTACTCCACATTCAAGCCACCTTATCTTGAGTTTTGAGTTTTCTAGTCCTCAGTTTGAGCAAGTTCAAATCCTAAGTCTAATGAGTTTGGTTTTTCCAATGGAAAAAAATCTTGGACTCAATATCTATCGTTCCATTATGTGTTGTACGAAAACCTTGCACCCACTTTACGTGCTTTTACCGTGCAATTGTCGTGTGTGGAGATTGCAAATACTGTGAAAGATGCTCTGAAAGTCCCTAAGTGGAAGGAAGCTATTTCTGAAGAGATGAAAGCTCTTGAAAAAAATGGCATGGGGAAATTGGTTGATTCACCTAGAAGAAAGAACACTATCAGTTGTAAATGGGTCTTTGAATCAAGTATAATTATGATGTCTGTCTAGAACAGTACAAGGCTCTATTGGTCACCAAGGAATTCACTTGGACCTATAACATTAATTATTTAGAGACATTTGCTCTAGTTGCAAAACTTAACTCTATAAGGGTTTTTCTGTCACTTGCAACTATTCTTGACTAACCTCTACAAAAATTGGATATAAAAAATGTCTTTCTCAAGGGAGACTTAGAAAAAAAAGTATATATAGATAAATCTCTGGGATTTATTGAGAAGTTTGACACAAATGTGTGCAAACTGAACATATCATTTTACACTAATTGTTAAATTTCAAGGTTATATCAAAAACATGGAGATCATACAATGTTCTTTAGACATACAAATGATGAAAAAATAATCTCACTGAATATGTATGTGGATAATATTATTCTCACAGAAAATGATGTTGATGAGATGAATCATTTAAAGAATTCTCTATCATCTATTTTCGATAATCAATGACTTAGAATCTCTAAGCTATTTCCTTGGCATCGAGATTGCTCGATTGAAGAAACGAATTGTTGTCTCCCAGCGGAAGTGTCCTTGATCTTCTCAAGGAAATTGGGCTCGGTGACTGTGGACCAGCAAACACTCTTATTGATCCAAATCAAAAACTAGGAGATGTGAAAGAAGGTGATTCAGTGAATATAGTTAGATATCAAAAATTGATGGGAAAATTGATATATTTATCCCATACATGGCCAAATATTACCTTTATTGTGAGTTTGGTAAGTTATTTATTCATTTACCCAATAAGAAACACCTTGAAGGCATCAAAATAAGTCTCGAATATCTAAAAAGCACACCAGGTAAAGACTTACTATTTCAGAAGACCACACAAAGGAACATAGAGACGTATGCTGATGCAGATTGGGCAGAGACTCAATTATTGACTGGAGATCAACTTTTGAATACTGCATCTATGTGTGGGGAAACCTAATTACATTGCGATATAAGAAACAAAATATGGTTCCAAAGAGTAGAGGCAAAATATAGAACAATGGCTAATGGAGTATCTGACAAGTTATTTATGGTTGAAAAGAATTCTTGTAGAGCTATAGATCCCGATAAATATGTCAATAAAGTTATATTGTGACAATAAAGTAGCCACAAGCATTGCAGAAAATCTTGCGCAGTATGATTGTACAGAGCATGTGGAGGTTGACAGACACTATGATATCAAAGTTATCTCAAACAAAACTAAGTAAATATTATTATAGAAAACAAATAAACGATTACAACCAAATACACTTGAAAGGGCAGATATAACAACACAACACAAACTCACACTAGGGTACGGTCCTAGGATGGTGGTGGTTGGCTAGAAGGATTGGAAATAGACTTTAGATGTAGGGAATTGTGAGAAGTGTGGGAGGGTCGTTGTTGCAGCAAATAGGGGCGTACGGAGGGCTAGTTTTGGGATGGAAACAAATGTGCAACGGCTGAGAGAGGCCAAAGAACAGCGGGTTGGCTGTTCTAGGTGACGACAGTGTGGGGAAAGGTTATTGCGGCAAGGGACAACAAGTGAGGAGTAGGGACCGCAGGTAATGATGCAGTCCACACGCAAGTCGAAACGAAGGCTTGAATGGTAGCAAAAAGAGTTGAAGACAATTCTAGACAACAGTGACAAATGAAGTAGACGAGAAGCAGGTCGGGAAGGTTCGGGAAGGGAAAAGGCCGGTTGTGTTGGGTGACAGAGAGCCTAGGATAGGACAGAGATGGTTAGAATCAGTTAAATTGCAGGAAACAATAATTAAAAGTGCTATTTCGGTGGCTAAAGTAGAGAGGGGACATGCGCATCAATGCGGGAATGTTAGGGGAAAAATAATCACTATCACGGGAGTGAGATACAACCGTAGCAACACCCAAACCCTCGAATACAGCCCTCAAAGGAATAAATGAGTGGTCGCGGTTGTCCTAAACAAACTCACACTAAAAAAACTTAAACCTAGAACATCAAAAAGGCATATATTAAATAAAAGGATAGTGAGGAGTGGCCAAGAGAGTCTACTGACTCCGCAATAATGAATAAATCTAAACAAGTTTGGTCCATATACGAAAACGGAAGCACGCATGGTTGTACCATTGCATCAAATCATGGAAACGGGAGCGGTACTATAACGAGGATGCAGAAACAGGGCTCCCAAGTAGCTAATGCGTTAGTCAATTGCGATTGGGGGAGCTTCAACCTCATCATTTGAAATTTGTTCTCTTCATAGTAATCAGGTCGGCCCCATTGAAGGTAGCGACAATGTTGCAAGCACTCGATAAGTTAGTCTTGTAGTTATTATCATTTCAAAGCACGTCCTGATAAAATAAATATCAATAGACCTTTGGCACAACTTGAGCTAGAGCTACAAAACGACGAAGATTCTCATGAGCCAAATCCTAAGCAAGTAGATCTATAATTTTCTTCTCACTCCTCGTACTATGTTGGATGTGTCTAATAAATAAGTCTGTCAAGAAGAATCAAATTTAGGACAAAATCTATAATATATTGGGCCATACTAAACAATAACCACTCAGGAGAGACATATTCTTCTCTAAAAGAACCTGGATCTCATTGTAGGACTTTCCTTCCTACAAAACTTCTAAGGCGCTTTTCAACACTGGTTCATACAACCTGCCTGATTACCTATCGATGGGTTTACTACGAAACTAAATTTAATAACTCAATGACTCTCTATGGGCTTCAAGAAGTGGCACAAAAGAGTCTCATTTCAGTCATATTAGACGTACCTAGACAAGGATAAATCAGAAAGTAGTCTATACGTCTATAAAGTCTGAATTTCTCTTATCTGGAGTTGTCATGTGTCTAGTATCGACTCCTCAAACTCATGACACTCTTGAACATAGAATGCAAGTCTTGTTGATACTCCTCTTAGCGCCTGCGAAGCAGTAGCTTGAGGGACTATAATCTCATACTCTGCATCAACGCTCATTACTTTGAATTTGCTATCTTCTAAAACATCTACAGTCAACTAAAGATAGACTCTCACTCCTCTGCTCAAGTAGAATCACTAGCTCTCTTCCTCTTAGTCTAAAAGTTAAGAACCCTCTCTGGAATCTTCATCTTCTCCTATATGTTTATAAAGCCTGAATTTCTCTTATCTGGAGTTGCCATGCGTCTAGTATCGACTGCTCAAACTCATAGAACATTTGAACATTTAATACAAGTTCTACAGATGCTCCTCTTAATGCCTGCAAAACAATAGCTCAAGGGATTGTAATCTCATACGCTGCATGAACGTCCATTACGTTGGATTTACTATCTTCTAGAACATCTACCGTCAACTAAAGATGGAGTCTCTCCTCTGTTCAAGTGGAATCACTAGCTCTCTTCCTCGTAGTCTGAAAGTTAAGAACCTTTTCTGGAATCTTCATCTTCTCCCGAATCACCATTTATTTCTTCAACTACTTCCCGATCCATGAAAGAGATCTTATTTTTGGTTGTGCAGTATGATTCAATGTACCCAAATCCATAACACTTGGAACACTTCCTAGCTAGAATGGATCTGAGAATGTTGATTGGTCCACCTAATGCCTCCTCAGGCGGGATCGGCTTTGGATGGTCCCCTGAGTGTATTCTTTGTAAAGTTTTATTTCATCTACCTGGAAAAATAATCGAAGAGTCGAACATCAGTGAGAAACGAAACGAAGATTCGGGAAGCCAAAGATGGGAGAGGTGAAACAAGGGATGGGAAGAAAAGGAGGTGTGTTTGCAAATAAACCTAAACTTTGAGATTTTCTTTACATTTTAATTTGGTCATTTGATTTGTTAAAATTTTTTGTGAGTCATGAGTCTCGGAAGATATCATAATATAATCAACTAAGTTAATCAAATAGCATAAAGAAAAAGGCATACATCCTTTAGGGTAATGCAAATTTTTGGAAGAAATATTGTGATTGGGGTAGTAATAGGATTTATGCAAATAAACCAATTCTCTAGCCACACTTCTTTATACCACCGAAAGGGGGTAAAAAAGAGTTGTGCTTCCATTTGTCACCATGATTTACTGTAAGACACTTTCACAATCAAAAGACTTACCGGAACCATCTTAAAGGAGAACTTTCAAATACTTGAAATCCTTAACCTTCTTTGTTGTTAGCTTAGTATTACTTGATAGGTTAGACCTATTTTTCATAACTTTAGGATAGATTTAAACTTGAACCTCATTTCGAGCCTTTCAGGCTATGACTGACACCTGCAGGCTAAAACTTTTCCTAATAGAGTTCATCTCGTTTCTTGTGAGATCGACACATGAATTCAATTTTGTATACTATTGATACGCCACGCATACTTGCGTGAGCCGTCCGTGCTTAGTAGCACCTAGTGCGTGTCACGAATACAAAAAATTTAGTTCTCACCGTTTGACCATTTGTTCACCGTCTTGGTTAATTTCAAGCCCAGATTGGGTCGTGACTAAAATAGTATAGTCTATAGCTTCAGCTCCTACCCAAGGTCAACCATAACAACCTATTCAACTTCAAGTATATTTTCTTACTCATGGTGAGCTTGAAGAACCTACTTTTGCATATGGTGATGAAGTTTGATGAGTTTAGCATTTTCTTATATATATAGGATATTTTACAAGCATACTTTCTTGCTTCAGTATTATTATCTAAAGAATAGTGGAGTCGCCATATATCAAGTATTTTCCCTTAATGTGATTACTTTTCATCTTAAGAAATTACCCTTAGTTTTCATAATGAAATTATGAATACTTGATGTTGATTTGCTTACTGAAATGTGATTTGAGTCTATCTATAAATTTCGATGATGAAATTTTTATAAATTGGGAAGATTGTAAAATTCGTTTCATCTACCCAGGAGAAGAATTGAAGAGTCGAACATCAGTGAAAATCGAAGCGAAAAGTCGGGAAGCCAAAGATTAGGAAGATCAAATGAGAGGATCGAAAGATAAGGAGGCGTGTTTGCCTATAAAACAACGCGGTCGAGGAAATTTACTTACCTGTAGAATCAATAAAAGTGGCACCACGATCTGGCATATGAGGGGCGTCGTCGACTTAGAAGAGGGGTGCTCTCAGCGTCAGCGTAGAGCAGCAAAGGAGCCTGCATTGGGTCGAGTCGAGCCAACAACGTCGTGCTCGCGAGCAGCTAGGGCTTTCGCCCAGCTCACTACAAGGAAGCTTGGGAAAGAAGGCAGTGTTGTGGAAGGTTGAGCGAGGTGTTGTAAGGAAGGAGCGCGTGACGAGAGTCGAAGTCGTGTGCGAGATTCGATCGAAGGAGAAGCTCTCTTGGGAAGAAGGCGACACATGCTAAAGGGTTTGTGTGTGTGTTTTAACTCGACCTTGTTTTTTAAAAGTAAAATATAATTTATTTAAAAGATTATATGTGTGTGTGTGTACCTAGGCGTCCATGCTATTCCTTGCATATAGAGAGACTGACGCCTAAGCGCCAACAACTGCTTGGAGCAGTTTTGGCAGTTCATGAAGCCTGTCGTGGGGGAGGCATGGAGAGTTGCTTAGGAGGTTGTCGGGTGATGTTTATGTCAATTGAAAGAGTTTACATATATGCATGTATCAGGATTATTAAAGGATTGATGCAAGTAGGACTTAGGATTGATGAATGGGGGGTTTATAGGGTTGTTAAGCGTGAAGAGATTAATGAATTGAATGGATTGGCTTGTTGTAGAGTCTATCCTTCTTCTTCTAGTGCAAAGGTGGAGCATCTTCCGGTCACTGCAAAGGAGAGAAAAATAAGTTTATTAAGTGTTTATTATTGTATTTCTGTTGAAAGCATTTGGATACTGGAACTCTCTTGTTTCAATGACTTCGTGTGTGTTTCTCTAATGCATCTTGAGTAGATTTCCTTACCTTACCTTGTGATGATTAAGTAGGATTTGTAGGAATGTTAAGTGTTGTGAAATTACTTTTAATTTTTGAATGTGGTGATTAACCTTCCATTTACTTTCCATTCTGGCTAACCGAAATGTTAAAATGTGCTATCAACCATAATGACTCGGGAGAACTATGATAGAATCAACTAGGTTAGTCACATTGAACGATGTGATATATGTTAATATGTCTTATAGGGAAATACAAGTGTTAGGGAAATATTCTTTAACGAGTTCAAAACAGGATTTAAAAAACTAAAATCGTTTTAACCAATCTTCTTTATGCACTCGAGAGTAGGTAAAGAAAAAAGTTGTTCCTATTTGTCACTAGACATTTACAATTTGCATTTTACATTTCCTGTACTCCACTTACATCATTGCAATGGAGGGTATCTTTAGAACCTGATATTCATCAATCCAACACCTTGCTAAGTACGATTTCAGTAGGATTTTCACTTTACACTTGCTTTAGATATTTTAGAATTACTTCGTAGAACTCTAACACAAACTAAATTCCAGGCTAAGAACAAAACTAGTAGGCTAGAACTTTTTTCTATTTTGGAATCACCTCCTTCTCTATAAGATCGGCATTCAGGACTCTAAAATCCAATTTTACTGATATGACACGTGCACTTGCGTGAGCCCTCAATGTGTAGTAGCACCTGGAGACGGGTATAAAAGATCAAAGCAACGAAGAATAGGCCGCACAATTTTGGTTTCCAATATCAAAGGCGGCCCCTTATGGAGGTCATAGGGACTTTTGTATCAAGTAGACCTCCCAGAGTTCGAGGGAAGCATGGACCCAGAAGAGTTTAACTGTCTGCAAACAGTCGAATGAATCTTCGACTAGAAAGACGTACTAGAGGACAAAAGAGTTAATCTAACTGCAATTAAACTGAAAAAGAATGTCACGTTATGGTGGAAGAATCTACAAATGCATAGGAGGGAAGAAAGTGAGAAGATAACTAAGTGGGAGAAAATGAAGAAGACAATGAAAAAATATCCCGATGAAAAAAATCTCCCACCGCAGTATCGTCGGGACATGTTCCTAAAACTCTACAACTTGCAGCAACAAAACCTATTAGCTGAGGAATCCAAGGCCCAGTTCGACCACATGCAGCTAAAGTGTGATCTGACAAAGCCAGAGGAGCACAAGATCACCAGATATTTTGAAGGCCTAAAACATATCATTAGCAATGTGGTACAATTACAACCATATTGAATGTTGAGAGATGTCCAGACACTAGCCCTGAAGGTAGACAAATAGTAGAAGCAAAACAGACAACAGTCGTCATTCAGACCAGCACCATCAACTAAGCAGTCACCTGCAACTGCTACAACCGACAAGGGTATCTTGTGAGAAAATAACAGACTTGTATAAGGGATCGATAGGGCAGATGAGAATGAGGAGAAGATAAAGAAAAGTTGTTCCTCTAACACAGTGCCAACCAGGAAGTGTTTCTGACGCCACTGCTACGATCACATAGTCACCAGCTGCCCAAAAAACTGAGTTGTCACATTCACGGACCAAGGCTTCGTCGAGAGTCAATGAGGAATCAGAGAAGAGTCTAGAGGAAGAGCTTCAGCTCCACGGAGTTGAAGGGGAAGCATTAGTCGTACAGCGAATACTACAGTTTGAGCCTGAGCGGGGCCAATCTCAGCTAAGGTAGAACATTTTTCGCACCAAGTGCACAATAAAGGGAAGTTCTACAACCTAATCATCGACAGTGGGAGCTGTGAGAATGTGGTGTCCACGCTCATGGTTAAAAAGTTAAGATTGAACACACAGAAGCATTCCCAGACATATTCTCTTACCTGGCTGAAGAAGGACAGTGAGATACGTATAAATTAGCAATGCCTAGTTGACTTCTCCATCAGAGACCAACTACACAAACAGATCTGGTGTGACATGGTTTCTATAAACGCATGCCACATTCTGTTAAGTACCCTTGGCAGTTTGATTGCAATACTCAACACAACGAGTTCAAAAATACATATTCTTTCAAAAAGTATGGGAAACGTATAATTTTACTACCAAGAATGTCAAAGGCGGAAACGATACAGAGGCAACATTAGTTCCTCGTACCACTTTCATGCAGTCGGTCAGAGATGCCCCTGTAACACTAGTATTAGTCCTCCTGGAAGAAAGAAAGAAGATGTACCAGCATTATTGCAAACATTGATACAGAACTTTCAGAATGTTATGACTGACAGCTTACCAAATGGACTACCACCACTAAGGGACATTCAACACGTCATCGACCTTATACCAGGATCCATATTGCCAAACTGATCGGCCTACAGATTAAGACTTGAGTATGAAGAACTGCAACAGCAAGTGTAGGAACTCATTGCAAGGGGGCTAGTATGAGAAAGCATCAACCCTTGTGTCGTCCCGGCCTTGACGGTGCCCAAAAAGGATGGATCGTTGCAAATGTGCATCGACAACGAAGCCATCAACAAGATTACCATCAAGTATTGATTTCTCATACCCCGCTTGGATGATCTCTTAAACTAGCTACATGGAGCCACAATCTTCTCTAAGATAAACTTATGCAGCGAATATTACTAGAGACAGATGAGGACAAGAGACAAATGGAAGACACTTTTTAAGATGCGGTACAGACTTTATGAGTAGATCATTAAGTCTTTCAGTTTGACGAACGCATATAGCACTTTCGTGAGATAAATGAGCCAGGTATTCCAACTTCACAATGGAAAGTTTGTCATTGTCTAATTTGAAGACATTCTGGTATAAAGCCGATCGGAGGAAGATCACTTACATCACCTGAAGGCAATATTCGAGGTACTGTGAGCCGAGCAACTATATACACATCCAAAGAAATGTCACTTCATGATCAGCCAGGTATGTTTTCTGGGTTACATCATGTCTAGTGCAGGTTTTCAGATGGATATCGTAAAGATAAATGTCATTATCAGCTGGGTCGTACCACAATCATTCACCGAGCTAAGGCAATTCTTGGGACTGACATTCTTTTATCGAAGATTTATCAAAAACTTTAGCACTATCATCTCCTCTCTGACTGAACTTCTAAAAGGGAGGGGGTTTACTTAGACAGCAGCAGCCCAAGACAGTTTTGACACACTGAAAGAAAATGTGACTCAGGCATCCGTGCTAGCACTACCTGACTTCAACCAACTTTTCTATGATGCCTCCGGCTTAGGGATCGAAGCAGTACTAAGCCAATAAGGGCACCCCATTACTTTCTTCATTGAGAAGTTGAATGAGTCAAGGAGAAAATTCTCAGCCTACGACAAAATATTTTAAACCATCGTAAGAGCTCTAGAACACTAAAGTTATTATTTATTAACAAACGAGTTTACACTATTTACATATTGTGAGGGCCTAAAAAACCTCAACAGTCAGAGCAAACTAAAGAGACAACGCGTCACCTGGGTGAAATTTCTAGTTTCATTCCAGTTTGCGCTAATGCACAAGGCGGGAAGCCAAAACCGCATAGCTGATGCACTGAGTTGTCAACACTTGTTGATCACATCCATGCAGGCGTCAAGGCCATAAATGATCTATATGAAACAGATGAAGATTTCAAAAATATATGAGTAAAGTCAAAAGAAGCCATCAGGGCAGTATTACCGCACATACGAATACCTATTCCACCATAGTCAGTTACATATTCTCCGGTGTTCACTAAGAGAGGGCATTGTCCAAGAAGGCCACAACAGAGGACTAACAGATCACTTCGGTAAGGACAAAACCCTCGCACTTGTAGGGAGCTTTTTTCTGGCCAAAGCTAACAAGAGATGTAGAATAGCATGTCAAGCATTGCAGGATTTGTCATCTAGCAAAGACAAGAGCCCAGAACGTCGGATTATGCACATCACTTTCAGTGCCAGAGGCATCGCAGGTGGACATCAGCATGGATTTCATGCTACGACTTCCAAGGACTTAAAGAAACAAGGATTTTGTGATGGTTGTAGTAGACAGATTCTCTAAGATTGCTTATATTGTACCGTCACCGGACATTAAACGCCTCTCACATCGTCGATCTATACTTCANTCACCGGACATTAAACGCCTCTCACATCGTCGATCTATACTTCAAGGAGAATGTAAGGCTGCATGAGATTTCCAAGACCATCACCTTCGACATAGACGTCAAATTCCTAAACCACTTCTGAAGGACACTATTAGGAAAGTTCAGCACCAAACAGCGCATCCACAAACAGATGAACATACAGAGGTAGTAAAACGGAGCCTTGGTAATCTCCTGAGGTGTTTCGTGGGAAAAAAAATGAAACAGTGGGATCTCATCCTAGCCCAAGTTAAGTTCTCCTATAACCAATCTATTAACCAAACTACAGAATGAACTCCCTTTGAGGTTGTGTACGGGCAAAAGCCGCTCACACCACTTGAATTGGAGGTGCTCCTGCCATCTTCAGAAATCAGCAAGGATGTCACAAAACGGATTCAAGTGATCCAGAAACTCCACGAAGAAGTCGGCAAGGAAATTGCTAAGCAGAATAAAAAATACCAGGCATAGGCAAATAAATCCAGGAAGAAGTAACATTTCAGGAGAAGGCGGCCTCATATAGATTCAATTTAAAAAGGAGAGATTTCATGCATATCTTTTGTGAAGCTAAAGCTGAGAGCAGATAAACCTTTTAGAATACTTAAGAAGCTGAACAATAATGCATATAAGATCGACCTGTCTGGGGACTACAACATTTAAGGCATATTCAACGTCGTCGGCTTAACACCATACTTTGAAGAACCTGGACCTTTGACTTGGTCGAAGCTCCCCCAACCCTAGGAAGATGACACAGGCGCTAGGGCAACGCCCGATTGTGGGCGTTGAAAGCATTTGATGTGAGCTTTTCGTTTCAGGGAAGAGTTCCTAGATTCTTCTTATTTTTTGCACCTCTTTCCTTTTGTGTAGAAGTAGGAGGCTATAAATAGTTGTACCCTATATGTAGGAGGCAGTTCTATTATAGTTGTTTTCAAATCTCTTGTATGGAGTCTCTTCCCTCTCATTAGGATTGTAATCGACGTCAGGAGATCGTTCCAACTTTATCATTTTCTAACGAGAAAAAGAGATCGTCGAGAATGTTAAGATTGTAAGATCATTCCAAGTGAGAATTTAAGTACTCAACATCATTATTAGTTCTATATTTTAAAATAAAAAATTGTAAGATAAAAAATACAATGAATCATTGCCATAGAATTAGATTGGGACACTTAAATGATAAATAAAATTATTTTGTTTGAGTAAACTTCAAGATTTCATAATTTGAGATGTTCATGAAGAAGTAAGTTCTATGGGATATTGAAACAAACATTATTAAATATGTGACAAAAAATGTACTTAAAGAATCAAAAGGAAACATTTCTATAAATAAAAAATCGATTGTTGAAGAATACTGTGCAAGAAAATATAAAATATAAGTTATGTTGTAAAAATTAGTTTAAATGTAAAAGTTTAGAGAAGTGGAAAAAAATATAAGGTGGCCCGTAGAAGTTTAGGAAAACAATTTGCGTCATTTAAAAATTTGCTTATAGTGATCTTTATAATATATTAGATACTAAAGAAGGTGAAAAATATATGTATAAACTAGCCAAATAAAAAGAAAAAATATACAGATTTAACACAAGTAAAATGTATTAAAAATGAAAATAAAAAAATATTTTCTTAGAAAAAAATATTTAGCATAAGTAGTTGAGCTATTCTAATAAACTTTTCAATAAAATTTCTCAAAAAACAATCGACCTTAGTGATCTTGATATCGTTAATAATAATAAAACATTTTATTTTTATTATCGGATTAGTAAAAAAAGAAGTTGAGGCTTTAAATAAAAATAAGGCTGGAAAATCAGTAGAACCTCATGATATCCCAATTCAAGTGTGGAAATATTTAGGAAATTTGACAGTTTCTTGGCTTTCTTAACTCTTTAATATTATTTTAAAAACTAAAAAGATGTCTGAGAAGTGGAGGAAGGGTATTTTGGCCCCCATTTTTAAGAATAAAGGAAATGTACGTGAGTGTGCAAATTATAGAGGAATTAAATTGATGTGTCATACTTTAAAATTATGGGAAAGGGTAATTGAACATAAGTTAAGATATATTGCAAAGATCTTTAAAAATCAATTTGGATTTATGCCATGCAAGTCTACCATAAATGTTATACATTTATTGAGAGGTTTCATGGACAATTACAGAGAGAATAAGTAGAATTTACATATGATTTTTATTGATTTAAGAAAAGCTTAAGATAAGGCTTCAAGAGAAATTTTTTGAAGAGTTCTAGAAAAGAAAAGTGTTAAAACGACTTATGTTCAAGGAATTAAAGATATGTATACTAGAGTTGTTACTTGTGTTCGAACAAGAGGATTGACCAAATATTTTCCTAATTCAGTTGGATTTCCTCAGGGATCGGCATTAAGTCCATATTTTGTTTTAGTTATGGATGCTCTTACAGGACATTTACAGGAGGATGTACTTTGGTGTATGTTTTTTGGTGATAATATACTTCTTGTTGATAAGACTAGAGAAAGAGTTCAAGAAAAACTTGAATTATGAAGGTTTACATTGGAGGCTAAAGGCCTTCAATTGAGTATAATTAAAATTAAATACATGAAATATAATTTTACTAGTATCTCTAGTGGCAAATTTGTAATTATGGGTGATCAAATCATTAAAATATGTGAACATTTTAGATATCTCAGGTTTATTGTTCAAAGTAATGGTAATATAAATAAGGATGTTATTAGTAGAATTCAAGTTGATTGGTTGAAGTGTAGGAATGCATTGGACCCATTGTCTGATAGAAAAGCACCACTTGGACTAAAAGAAAAATTTTACAAGAAGGTAGTGTGATCCACAATGCTCTATGGCACAGAATGTTCGTCTTTAAAAGAGAAGCATAAGCTAAAGTTAAGCATTGTCGAGATGAGAATGCTTAGGTCTGTGATAGAGCTGGTGTAACTCTAGCGGCGGATAAAATTTAAAAGATTCGACCTAGTTTGGTCACATTAAATGCCGACCATCTGATGATCTAGTTAGGAGAGTAGATGTTTTAGATTTGACTTATGTTAAGAAAGGTTGAGGTAGACCTAGAAAAACTTGGGCATATTGTATAAAAAAAGATCTTAATTTATTATAATTAAATAAAAATATGACACTCAATAGAACACAATGGAGAAAAAAAATTCATATAGCTGACCCCACTTAGTGGGATAAAGGCTTGTTGTTGTTGTTGTGATCATATTGTTAAGATACTTACTCTCATACATTTTGTGTATGTTTTATATAGTAAGTTAAATTGAATGTGATGAATACATGAATGATATGTTTATGTTAGCCGCTCGTATGTGCTTGCTTACTATGATGGAGTCACTCATTTATGCTACTAGTGGGGGAACATTAATATGCATATGCACGTATATGGAAAAGAATATTGATATTGATGTGTCTTAATTGACAAAATTTTTAAACGGTACTCCTATGACGATTCTATAGATATATTATGATATTGATATTGTAAGGTTCTTTGAATAGTATCAAATATTTTTTTTTCATTTGTTAGAAGCTTGATGGCGTGCATATTGCTTCTTTTTCTCTTATGGTACTGTTATTTATGAGTATGAGTATTCATTGGTTTATTTAGCTCATTGTTATTTTAAATTAACTCTTTCAGGTTAATTAGATGATTAACAATGAGCGTTAGAAGAGATAAGATTTATAAAAGATGCAGACAAATAATAACAATACAATTTTAAATACTGTTTTAATTAAATTGAATAAGGGCGCCTTCAATCAATAAAATGGAAAAGAAAAAAAAAAAATTAAGTCCGAACAATTAAACAACCGGCCCGGGCCTGCCGTAAAAAAACGGGGGTGAAACCCGGCAATAAGATGTGGTGATCATCCAGTAACGTTATCTCCATTTTAAAGCAAAGGTCTGCACATTCTGTTCGTAATAAATTGATAGGTATTGGCGTTGCATCTTCCATTTCATCTTGGGATTAAATAGTGATCTTATATTTTCCCTCAAACTAGCGTAGGTGCTTCAAATTTTACCATCAAAATCATGCACTCTTCTTTAACTTGTTGACACCTAGTTTCACCATTTTGTCCAATGGGACGTCCCAGTACTAAAAAAATTTCCATAGCCTAGAGCCACTCAGTGAACTCGTCCAGATCTAAGTGACCGTCAAAATATGACAAATCCACCTTTAATTCAAAATTATGGCTTTTCAAATATTTCAAGATAAATCTTCAGAGTAGATGTTCTTCATCCTGAAAATATCTAACAAGTGTTTCATCTCTAGACCTCCTCTAATGTCGTCTCCCAAAGCATTGTGGCATGTCTTATTTTCCATTGGAATCATCCCTACGAGAGGGATTTAGGTGTTCCTTCCTCTCTCCTCTTCGGATCTCGCTACCACGCTCGTAAGTAACCTCTCCCTAGATCCTTTCCTCAATTTCATCAAACTTCAATAGCACTCGGCGGAGCTGCCACTGTATCTCTTCCTTGGTGAACTTCTAATCAGGTTCTGGCTATTGCCTCCTTTGTGGTATGATTCATTTTCGTGTGTGGGTAGATGGAAGGAAGTGTGTAAGGGTGATGTAGGCTGGGGAAAAAAATTTTGGTTGGGTGGTAGTGAATGCTAGGAACCTTAGGATAGGACAAAGGTCAGGATGGCTCTGATACTAAATGATACAGTAGTTATCCCTAACAGCATAAAAAATAAATATTATTACTGAAAACAAATAGACAGATACAACCAAATACGCTTGGAAGAGCAAAATAGAACAACACGAAACATAAACTCACGCTGGGGTCTGCTCCCGTAATGATGGTGGTCGGCAAGGACTAGAAAGGGGTGTAAGATGGTTGGAATTGTGGGAAGAGTGTGAGAGAGTAGCGGTTACAGCATGGGCATATGGCATGTTTTGGGACGGCAAAAAAAATATATGGCGGCTAGGAGAGGCCAAAGAACAACAGTTTGGTTGTTACTGTTGACGGCAGCACGGGGAATGGTATTGTGATAATGGGCAGCAAGGGAAAAATGCAGGGACCATGGGATATGATGCAGTCCAGGTGGCAGCAAATCAGAATGAAGGTTGGAATGGCAGAACAGCAGTTGGACGACAGTTCTAAGGGGCAACAGCGAAGGAAGAAGCCAGAATGGTTCTGGAAGGGTGGAGGCCAGCTGTGTTGGGCGGCAGCAAGCCTGGGAATGGAGGGAGATAGTTAGAATTGGTAGAACAGCAGGAAACAACAGCAAAAACTGCTATTATGGCGGCTGCAGCAGGGAAGGGACGATATGAATCGATGTAGAAATGTTGTGATAGGTTAGGGAAAGATAATCACTACCTCTAGAGTGACATACAACCGGAGCACTACCTAAACTCTCGGATACAGCCCTCAAAAAGAGAAACAGACGTTGGTGGCTGTCCTAAACAAACTCATGCAAAAAAAAACTAAACCTGGAACATCAAAAAAGCAAATATATAATAAAAAGATAGTGAGAACTGGCCCAAGAGAGTCGCTCGACTTCTCAACAATGAAAAAACCTGGCTCGGTTCGGTCCAAACACAAAAATGGAAGCTCGCATGTTCACGGGGTTATAGCAGATCGAAAAAACGGGCGCAGAAATATAGCAGGGATATAGAAACGGGACTCCCAGATAGCTCTCGCGTCACATTTCATAAAAGAGAAAATTGATTGTGGAGCTATTTGAATGTCTACCACTCAACAAATAACAGATATCTTCACCAAAGAATTAATCAAGCCAAATTTTGAGATTCTTGTAAGCATGTTGGGCATGACAAATATCTATACTCCAACTTGAGGGGGTCTCTTGGATTTGTAGTATCTTCCATTATTAGTAATTTCTATTTTAGTATCTTCCATTATTGGCATGTTATAATTCATACTTCTTTCTTTTATTAGGGAGAGTTATTGGGGATATTATTGTTTTCTCAATATGAAAGTCATTCTCCTCTATTTAACTTGTAATCATTGTTCTATGAAATTCAAAGAATAATAATTTTTCCCTACCAAAAACTACAATAATCATTACCTAAAGAATAAATTTAATAGAATTATCATCAAAGAGAAACGTTTAGTTGGCCCAACTGATGTTTGGACAATGTCAGGCCGGTTTGCCAATCATCTTCTACATCATTGTTTTCTAAGGCTCTGTTTGGCGCAGCTGCAGCTGCGCTGCCCCAGGAAGCAGCTGTGGGGAAGCAACTGCGGGGAAGCTGGTTGTCTGTTTGGTGCAGCTGTGTGAAACCAGCTGTCAAACAGCTATTTATGAAAAAAAAGACCATACTGCCCATGTTTGGTAAAACTGTTTAAAAAAAGAGTATAACAATCATTTTTTTAGAACTTTAGTAAGCCCGCAAAGTGCTTACAACTTCTATTTATGAATAAGAACACATACGCAACACAATCTTATGAATTTACATATCTAACAGATAAACTTTGAAGTTTTACGAATATTTGCATATTATTTTGGACGTCTTACGAAAGAATTGAGTCGCATAAATGTAATGAAGTTAAATGTAGTGTTTGATATGTAAATATGTGAAATTAATTATAGTTTATATACATATCACACAATTCTTATATGTACAGCACACTAATTTACTCATTGAGCGGTGAATAAGAATAAACTGAATTTTGTGTTACTTCCTACTGCCATTACTGAATTCCTGTATCCTAACTACATGATGAAGGTTTAACATTAGTATATATACACATCCTCATCAATCATGTAGGCCACAAAGGTCTGCATAAAGATGGCCTGCATATATAAGAGCAATCGAAGTTTCAAAGTGTTAAATATGTAAATAAGGTTTGCATAAAGATGGCCAATTTAAAGTGCTAAATATGTAATTATAAAAAAAAACAAGAACCAACTTATTCACTGGTCCTTATTTCAAACCCAAAATCTTGAATAAATAAATTCAATCTTAAAAAAAACCAAATGGCTTCCCAGCTACAAAACCCGTCCAAGCTACCATGGCCCAATCATCAGAAATTAGCTTAACATAACTTCAATCACAGAAGAACCCAGGTAAGCCATTTTCCATGTGTAAACAAAGAATTGAGATAGTTTTCATTGAAAGAGCTTCCATTAGAGACCCAGAAACTAATGTGTTTTACTTGCAAATTAAAGCATCAATAATGTATTAGAGGCAACTATTAATCCCAGCTGCAGCAAGACCAATAATGGAAATACATACGAATCGTCTTCTTCTTCTCCTCCCTGTAAATGGAGAAAAAAATCTTAACCACAAACAAAATCCATGGAAGCTTAATCTTTACTCTTATTTCAAATAAAGATTTCAAAGTCCTTGACTAGTGTCTACTAAAATAAGATTTATTTTTCTATTAAATTGATTCTCAAAATTCCAAATGAAACTTGATCATAATTTAATTGAATTTATTCTTTAAAAGCTTCATCTTAAACGATGAATTAGATCATTTTTTTTTTGTAATGTAATGACTATCCTCTGCTGCCATCCGCTCCTCTGGATTGGGCCTCAGCGCAGCCTCTAGAATGAGAGTGAGGCCTGGATGGTCCATAGTCGCGGAGAATGGAAAATAGGAATCAGGACCAAGGAGCGATCCTAGGGTGTCTTATTTTACTTCTCCTCACGGGAGAAATTGAGAGAACAACAGCTGGTGGTGGAGAAGGGCGTCAAACTGGAGGCACTTTGCTCCCTGAACGTGGGCAGCGATATGTTAGCACCATCCAAGCGGCGGACGACGAGCCGAACACCTTTCGACTTCTGTGGTTTCTCTCTTTAAGGGCAGCTGCAGCTTCTCTGCCCTTAAGGTAGTCGAAGATCGCGGGAAAGAGAAGAACATAAAATGTGAAGGCGTGAAGGCGGGTGTCAGGAGAAGGGCATACGTGTAAAATTTGAAAGAAACGCTCACAGCAAAAGCGGATCGCGGGAGGGTTCCGGCGGCCAGCGTTCCGCTGCGCGTCGAGTCCGCCGCGATCAAATCGTCGCCCCAAACGGGCGAGATTCGCGGGGGGACGCCGTGCCGCGCGAAAAAATCCCCCCCAAACGATCCCTAAATATGATGTCCATCTAACAATTAATTTGTTGCTTACTTAGCGGTTTCAATGCATATTCTAAAACTTGAAATGGGGCTGTCAAACCAAGTTGACGGGTGAGTATATATTGACCTAAAATTGACTCGAACCAAAATTACTCGACCTGAACCCAACCCAAATATTAAATAGGTCAAATAGCATAACCCTCACGACCCACATTCAACCCGATTGACCTGAGATTGACCTGCAAAACCATTTAACATATACATAATAGTTATTTGGGTAAATTTGGGTTAATTGTGAACCTCGTTTTTTTTAGTTAGGTTCAAGTCGAGTTCACATGTGAGGTAATACAAAAATGTCGAAAAGATGAAAAGAAAAAATTAGCATTGATGTTGATATCAAAAATAACTTAGAATTGTAAATGATGTTTATTAGTTGTAACCAAAGCACATTAATAAGTTGTCAGGATGAGTTTATGAGTGCCAGTATAATTTTAATAAATAAAAAGGGGCGGGTAGGGGTGGGGGTCAGGGTGATTTGTAAACAATTTGCTTAATGCTGACTTGCTTTCCTTTTCTAATTGTTTATCAAGTTCCAAACTACAGTGCCCAATCTACGATTTGTTACTTGAGTTGACCGATATTCATCTTTTATTCTACCTTTTTCTTTCAAAGCCAATAAAAGAAAAAAGAAAATACAGCCATTTTTCAGAAAAATAAATTCATATATAATCCTTCTTCATATTTCCACCAGTATTGAGAACAGTCCAAAAATACAATCGTTGAAGAAAAATTCATGCTAAAACAGAAGGTTTTGAAAAACACAACTTACCAAAAGAGCAGTGGCAACTTGCAAATTTAAGTATTACACCTAACTAAGTAATACAAAAATAAAAAATGGTATTGCTACGTAAAATGTTCTACAAATAAAGTTTTGAATACTTACATGAGGAGGCAGTGTTATTCGGAACCAGTAAAGGAGATAATCCACCAATTTTTCATAACAACCACTGTAATCATGCATAAGTCTTAGCTGAGTCCCAAGGAAAGTACAATAAAATTATAAACCAATAGAAGATCGAGATTAACAAAAACAATTGTATTCTACTGTAGACACGTACTGGAGAGTTACAAACACGCAAAAGACATCAGCATTTAAAGGATAGAATGATCCAAAGCATGTCAATGTACGATGAGGCAAAAGTGGGGATGGATGTAAATATAATGAGACAGAGCAGTTGTGGAAACAAAGAGCCTGGGAAAGGGGCAGACCAAACTTTATTCTTAAGAGTGGGCAAAATAATCAAATATTTAATTGTTTTTATATTGAGCAAAAAGTTTATTGAGAAATGGAAAAATTACAAAATTGCTTAAATTAAATAGAAAAAAAAACTCAATTTTCTATGCTTAATAGAGAAATCTAAAATTCCAGGGCTGAACTTAACCTGGTTCCCTCCCCAAAATATTTAGGTGAGCCTTTCCACCACCTCTCACCTAAATTCTTAGTTGCATTATTGTGGATCATGACGATAGATTTCAGCTATAAATTTCATATGAACATGATCATACCGCAGATGGGATCAGAATAATTGGCCTTTGCTCAGAACTTACTTGCATAGAGGTGTCTTAGCAGTTATAGCTTCTGGATGATTCATTTGTAGATTTGACATATCTGCAAAAACAAAATTTATTTGATAATATTAAAGCAATATTATACAAGTAATGCTTTTTAAATGTCTTGAACAAAAACTACATTATTTAAACTAAAAAAGGTACAGGACTTAGGTTAGGAATACCACAAATTGCTTAAAAAATAATGATGTACTGTATAAAAAGTACTCCAAAATAGTTTTTATTTCCGTTACTTGTCAAAAGAAACGGGAAAAAAAAATGTCTTCCTCAAATTTTAGAAGCTTATAAAATTGTCCCAGATAACAAAGACATGAATCCAAATAGTTGTATCCGCTGCCCATATTAATTACCATGCTGAATAACACAAACAGCTTTTAGTCCTACTTCCTGAATGAATGTACAATTGATTGGGCGAACCGGCTCAAAATCAACTTGTGAGTGAGCTATCACAAGTCGAGCACAAGCTCATATATTAAACAAATTATATATCCAGCCAACGGTCATGTCAATGCCTTTATCAATGAGTTTCATTGGCTATTCATTTTTTTTAGCCGTTGATCAAATCAATGCCTTCTCCAGCGAGCTACAATGGCAACTTCTACTTTGGCTTGAGCTCAAGGGCCTGCTCACAAGCTTGTTGTTATTGATGCAAGCCAAGCTCAAGCTAGCTCTTTGAGCTCAACTCAAGCTCAAGCTTGAGGTTATGCTCGTGATTTGATTAGCATGCATAGCTCTAGTTAGGCATGATTCGAGCTTGGTTTGACTCATTTCCACCTCTACGCTAAATTAAACAAACCTCATACGAAAACCTAAATCAGCATTGCATGGGTTTGCATTACATAACAAAACAAAAATCACCTCAACCTAGGCCTTCAGCTTCCAAGTTAACTCCAAACTATATTTTAAAGTTATTTCAAAACATAGGTGAAGCCAATGGTGGCACTAGGTGATGCCGAAGTTAAACCAAACAATAATAGGAAAGCAAATATTATATCAAAATCAAATCGGAACTTACAATCAGACAACTGAAATAAGAGATAACAACACACACGACTAGGGTGAATCGAATGCGGTGATTGTGGTTGTTGAGGTCCGGAAAGGTGGCGGCATGGTAGGGAATTGTGCGAGACTCCCAAGGAACAGCGGCAACATAGCAAAAGGGGATAAAAGTATCAATTGGGAAGACAGGGACAGCAAGGAAAGCAAGTTGGGCAGCAAGCTTTGTTGCAAGGAGCAATGGGAATTACTGGAACAGCTCGGGAACAACAGGAAATCAGCAAGCTTGATGTTTTCCTAATGGCGACGGGGAGGGGGAAGAATGAGAGGAGGTGGACGAAGGTACTGGGATGGATGAGCAAGGAGACAACTAGGATGGCATACGGATGGCCATTCGGAGGTGGGGGAACTGCAGGAAGAACAGCCAAGAGGACTATTTCTGGGGGTTGCAATAAGGACGGTGACGACAATAGCAAAGAGAGGTTTGCAGAGGAAGGAGGGAGTCGAGAATAAATACCACCTCAAGAGTGAGATATAGTCAGAGCACCACTCGACCCTCGAAAAAATACCACCTCAAAACAAGATAGAGTCGAAGCACCACCTACCCTTGGATAGAACCTGGAAGAGAAAATAAGAGATGCCAACGGCTGTCCTGACAAAAAAAAAAAATAACAAAAAACTGACATAAGCATGACAACATCGACATATATAGGCCTATGATAACTAAGGAGCAAACCCCACTCCTATGTGCAGCAGATTCAGGCCCAGGAAGAGTCGGTTAGCTCCTCTTTCATGTTTGTTGAATTGGAGAAAGGCTCGGCGCTCTTTTCCGCTTCCGTTAAATCAGATACACGGTGTCGGTTCAGAGAGGACCCCGACCCACACGTTAGTCTCCCAGGATTGGGAGAGTTTTGACCTCATGCATCAAAGCTTCTGTCTGCATGTTGATATGATGGCTTAGATCCCATTGTTGGTTGGACTGGCTCCCAAAATACCTGAGTTTTTTCCACTTGCAAGCATACATCCATATCAGTCCAACCTTCTAGGGATATATCACTGAAATGAGTTGGGAGTTCATGCCATGTATATTCTGTTGAATCCTCCAAAAGTAGCCCACAGTTGGCTCAATCCTCTTTGAAGTGAGGACAATCTGAATCTCCTCGAATGGTGGCACTATGGCAGGAAGCTATCGAGCAAAATGTCCTGAAACTCTCTCTATACTAATTGTATTATGTCTGAAAGCGGCTCTTTTGTCTCGTTGTCCTCTGCCATTACCAAAATTGATCCCACCAACATTTCTTTGTTGGCTAATGCCCAAAATTCTGTGAAGCACACAACAACCATGCGTGTATGCATGCCACTCAAGAGAGAAATGCAATTTTGGTTACTACACTTTATAAAAAAATTACAAAAACTTTCATTGCAAATAGAAAAGAAAATTACAAAATGTTAGAACAATTCAAACTAGATTCCTTGCTCGTTGCACTAAATTTCTTCCTTTTTGCAATTACATGCTTGCACACTCTTTACTTACAATCTTAGTTAAACACTTAGAGGATCTCATAATTACATTTAAAGAGTCACTCTCCTCACTCGCTCTTCGTGTTATGTGCTCTCTCATCCGTTGACATCTACCAAAATCCACCAACAGTCCTCAATTCTTTGAATTAGACAAAATTAAGTCATCCACCGCAAAACGATGTGAATGAAATGTCTTGAACCGTAATCTTGTGCATAAGGGCACCTAAGTGTTGGATTTCTGCTTGCTCGAAAAATTTTAGGTTGTTTCAGGCACTTAGGCATCCATAATTGGCGTTTGGGTGCCTGTTGGTCTGGCTTCATGCCCCTAGGCACCCAAAATTGGCACCTGGATGCACGTTGCTCGAGCTTCAAGCACCCAAAACAGGTGTCATGGCTCTTGTTTAACACATAGGCACTCATTTTGGCTTTTTTGCTCCTCCATGCTTGCTCCACACATGTTTCCTGAATAACACAACAAATTCCACCTACCACAAGCATAAACCTAGCATAAATAACAATAAAACACATAATTTATATCGCATTACACTGTATTTTTACTTCACATTAACTTTTCACAAATTTACATATTACTTGCCCCCAAATGTCCGATATCAAAATTTTAGATTTATGTAAAGGTTATTTAATAACACACCATAAACATTTCTTGGACATGAACAACATCATAAAATTATAAAATTGTGAAAATATTAATAAGGAATTGAACTCTAACTAATTTTAAAAAATGTAACACTATTTAAATTAATCAACTTATTAGCACAAAAAATCTTAAAGCACTTAATGTAGTTTGACAAAAACTAATTTATTTATCAAAGGTATGTTTAAATCAGTTAACTTATCAATCAAAACAATCCTAATTTCATTACTTTTTTTTAATATAACATTAGGGAACACAATTAAGAAAGCTTTTAAGTTTAATAACAAAAAAGAGTTAGGACATCAATTTTAAATTTTATATTTAACCTCAAACTTCTTCTCAAAAGACTCTAAAATATTCTTTTTTCTATTCTTAGAGTTTGCTCTTTTTACTTGTCTTCATCTTTTTCGTTTGTCTTTTTCACTCATTGAGAATTACAATATTTGATCAAACTAATTTTTGTTTTGAATGTACATTCTTCTCTATTCTATAATTCTTAATCATATCTTAATTTTCTTACACAAATTGTTATAATTCATTTAAAATTAAATTTCAATTTGGTCATTTAGATTGATAATAAATGAATTAAATATAATTGATTAATTAATTATATTTATAAACCATCTTCCTTAGGTGTTTAAAAACACTTATGCTAAAGAAAGAATTAATTTAAATATGATACTAGTTATTATTAAATTAACTAAATTCAATCTCTATGTAATAATTTCTCCACTTTTATGTCTACTCTATGTGTATTATCACACTACAGGGAGTCCATGTTGTTATACTAAATAATCATGAAGTCTACATTTTAAATATTTTAATTAAAAACCCACCGCCCCGCAAAAAAAAAAAAAAAAAAAAAAAAAAAAAAAAAACCTTGTTTTCTAACCTATACATGACATGTGAAACAAGAAAAATATTAATCCTAAAAAGTACAGTAGAGTATCATGTGTTGATGGCAACTATAAACTATGAATCACATAACAGAAAAGCATAAATATCCAAACAAACATGAATCATGGAAGCAATACAACTCAGAACTACTAAAATAAAAATAAAAAAATAAAAAAACATAACATTAAGAGTAATCCACCACATCACATACACATAACAGTAGAGTAGCATCCACAGAATAATATTCACCCCAACTAACACAACAACATAAATAGTATCCAAATCATTAACTCAACAACAAAGAAATAGAACTAGCATCCAAGTAATAGAGTAAGAAAGAATGATAAATTCATTCCTACTACTCTTCATCATCATCCTCTATCATAGGCTGTATAAAGTCATCGTATGGTGGGGCAGTAAGCAATTCCAATGGATTAGGCCCCGTATTCCACTAGTTGCGCCGATACATCTCCCATTGAGCCGTATGATATCGAGCCCAAAACTGGTACTGGCGTCGATGCTACTCTACATAATGGCTTGAACACTCAGTAAGGTCATGCAACTCCCACTGCATAATCCCCACATCTACGGAAAGGATATCAAGACGCTTAGAAAAAGGTAGCAATCAAAGTTGTGAGCCTAGGTTGAGGAGAAGTCTAGTGGAACTCTCACCTCTCCCAAAAGAAATTTTGTTACAGGCCTTCTTCAAGATAGGTATAAGGAGATGAAATTGTTCATCCCAACTGTCAAATCTCACTCCCACCTTTAGACACAGAGAAAAAATAATAGAAGAATGTCAAAGCCCAATTGTAGTACATTCCATAAGGATATTGTCCACGAGAGATTGATTACATTTCCTACATCTATGGAATTCTCCCATTGTATACAAAACATCAAAATAGCTTTATCTCTCATAATATCACTCATATTAGTGGAAGGCAAGAATTTGGCCAAATTATGTCATGTCAAGATTTGGACTCGGTATTCAAGGTAATGGCAGGGAAATTAATCTTATTATTATTATTATCGTGTACCCGCCACGTACCATGACCATCGGTCAAAGACTCAATGATTTCATCAAGATCGACATCAAAAGGAATAAAATATGATTACATAACCTCAAGAATATTAGGTAGCTTAAAAGGTGAGTTGCTTTAGTGGAGCTAAAATCTATCTGCTTCCCTCTGATAACTATCTATTTCCATCTCATAAAAAACGTCTCCTCCTTATGCTCCTAGAGATCAGCAAAGAAATCTCGAACTACAGATATCATTGTTTCATAACAAAATCTTTCTCATTTTCTCTGCATGATTACTCTCTCTACCTAAGATTTTAGAAATATTCATGGTGACTAGAATTTTGGAGTGATTAATGAAGAAATTAGAGTCATATTACATTTTTCTTTAGTGTATGTTTTTGTTATTACTAATATTTTATTTAAGAAAAGAGATGAGCATATTACTACTTATAAAAATAGATCTCATAAATCACAAATTTATTATTTTCTTATGAAAAGAGATAGCCGAGAATGTGAAGATTAAGAATTTAAGTTCTCGACATCAATTATTAGTTTTGGATTTTAAAATAAAAAGTTATAAGATGAGAAATATTAAGAATCATTGTCATAGAATTAGATGAAGCACCTTAAAGCACAAATAAAATTATTTTTATGAGTAAACTTCAAGAATTCAAGATTTGAGATGTTCATGAAGAAGCTAATTCTAAGTAAAATAAAGTAAAAAATACTATTAAACAAGTGACAAAAAATATACCTGGAAAAAAAAAAAGTTTCTAAAAAAAAATAGTTGGTGATGAAGTAATAATATACAAAAAAAATATACGAATTTACATTATAAAAATTGATTTAAATATAAATGCATAGAGAACTGGAAATAGTATGAGGCGGTCCGTAGGAAGTCTAGGAGAATAGTTGGTGATGCTAAAAATTTAGATTTTAGCGATCTTTATAATATATTAGATACAAAAGAGACTAAAAAATATATGTATAAAATAGTGAAACAAAGAGAAAATAAATGTAAATATTTAACTCAAGTGTACTAAAGATGAAAATCTAAAGTGTTTTTCTTAGAAAAAAATATTCAACATAAATGGGTGAGCTATTTTGATAAACTTTTTCCATTTAGTTTATAAAAATATAATCGACCACAGCGATCTTAATAACAATAATAATAATAACATATTTTATTTTTACCATCGCATTAGTAAAAAAAATTTGAGGAGGCTATAAAGAAAACCAATGGTAAAAAATCAATAGTACTTAATGATATCCCAATTAAAGTGTGAAAATATTTTGGAGATTTGGGAGTTTCTAGGCTTTTTAAACTCTTAAATATTATTTTAAAAACAAAAGGATGTTCGAGGAGTGGAGGAAGAGTATTTTGGTACCCATTGTTAAGAAAAAAGGGGATGCACAAGAATATGCAAATTATAGAGGAATTAAGTTGATGTGTCATACTTTAAAATTATGAGAAAGGGTAATTTAAAAGAAGTTGACATGTTACAAAGATTTCTCATAATCAGTTAGGATTAATGTTGGGCTAGTCTACCATAGATGTTATACATTTATTGAGTAGTTTGATAGAGAAGTACAGACACAATAAGAAGGATTTACATATGATTTTTATTGACTCAATGAAAGTTTAAGATAAAAGTTCTAAAAGAAAACCTTCGGAGAGTTCTAGAGAAGAAAAGTGTTAATACAAATTATACTTAAGTCATTAAAGATATGCATACTAGAATTGTTACTTGTGTTCGAACAGAAGAAGGATTGATTAAATATTTTCCTAATTCAGTTGGATTACATCAGAGATCGGCTTTAAGCCTAAATCTTTTTGCTTTAGTATGTTTTTCGTTGTGATATCCTTCTTGTGGATAACACTAGAGAAAGAGTTTAGGAAAAACTTGAATTATGGATGTCTACATTGGAGACTAAAGGCCTTCGTTTTAGTAGAATTAAAACTGAATACATGGAATATAATTTTAGTGGTAGCTCTAGTGGCAAAGTTGTAACTATGGGTGATCAAATCATTTAAAGGTGTGAACGATTTAGATATCTCGGGTTTATTGTTCAAAGTGATGGTGATATAGATGGGGATATTATTAGTAGAATTCAAGTTAGTTGGTTGAAGAGGAGGAATGTTTCGGGCTTATTGAGTGATAGAAAAGTATCGCTTAGAATGAAAGAAAAATTTTATAAGGTGGTGGTGAGACTTCCAATGTTCTTGGCGCAAAATGTTTGTCTTTAAAAGAGAAGCATAAAACAAGTGTTGTCAAAATAAGAATGCTTAGGTGGATGAGTGGCTTAACACTTAGAGACAAAATGCGAAATGAATATATATGTGATAGAGTTGGCGTTAATCCAGTGTCGAACAAAATTATAGGGAGTCGTCTTAGATATTTTGGTTATATTAAACGTCGACCAGCTAATGATTTGATTGGAAGAGTAGATGCTTTAGACTCGGCTTATGTTAAGAAAGGTAGAGGTAGACCTAGAAAGACTTGGGCATATTGTATAAAAAATGATCTTAATTTATTAAAATTAAATGAAAAAAAGACACTCAATAGAACGCAATGGAGAAAAATGATTCATGTAGCCAACCCCATTTAGTGGGATGAAGGCTGGTTGTTGTTGTTGTTGTTGTTGTTGTTGTTGTTGTTGTTGTTGTTGTTGTTGATTACTCCCTCTAACCTACCTCCCAGTTCAATAAATCCTCTCTTAAGTATGAAATTCTTCGACGCCAGTAAGTCCTCAAATTGTTCTGCAGCTTCGACACTAATGAACGTTTTGGTGTTGATGAAGATTTGATTCTGCCCACTTTTAGTCTTATGGGTCATGTAAGCTAAGGAAATGGAACCTAAAAAAATGAGGATAAAGAGCAGAAAACCACATATGATTCGAATAGAGTGAAATGCAAAGAAAATCTCACCTATAAACTAGGAAACACTAGGTGCAGCTCTTTCTCCTACTTTGACTTTCCTATTGGCTGATAGGGCAAGAGTTTGCTGGAGAGATGTAAATGAGGGTTAAAGTTTGCTGCTTCAAATAAAAAGGTTAATTTATCAAATATAGCACACCAAATATATCACACAAAACATTTCAGATGCAAGGGCGTTAGATCTAGTGTAACAAAAGTTCAAGCAACTAGGCGCTAGGTGTGACACCTCGGCGCCTGCCAATGGCAGTGCTCAGGCGTCAAGCATTGGCGAGTTGGCGTTAACCAGCCTTGGAGAAGCGTTGTGGCGTCAGGCTAGGCACAGTAGTGTTGAATGCTAAAATCAAAATCACCTATATTTCTACAGCCCTAAAACAACCAAATCACACTTTCAAACATATAGATAATAATGACCCGAAGAAAGCACACACACTCAAAATTATCATAAAAAAAGCAAATAAAGCTAACTTCAAAACAAATAGACAATACACGCAATAGATAACACTTAGGTTACCTCTCAAATAGTGATTTGTTTAGTATTGTTAGTCATACATTGTCAGATCTACTACCTAGGATGACCCAAAGTCAGAATATCTCTAGGATTAATACTATCACTTCCAAAATACAATTTTAATATCTAATCATTACCTAGAAAATTTGAGTTGTTTTTCTATCATTGATTTCGACCTCTCCAAAAGAATAGACTTTCTAGGTATTGAACAGACCAAAGAACTTGGACATAAATTTTCTTCGGAATAGTCTTAATTGTGAGTTGTATAGCAAACCTCTTGTCCAGGATTAAAATCTTTTTTTAATGAGATCATGCTATTTCTTCATATTTTTCTTATAAATCTTAGCATTTTCATAAGCTTTCGTCTTAATTTCTTCCAATTCATTAAACAGCAATAATTTTTTTCTCTGTCGAATCTTTAAGATTATAATTAAATTCCCTTATTTCCAAGTTAACTTCATGTTGTAATTCAATATAAGTAGCAAGTCATCCCAATAGTCGGCCTATAAGGGGAGATTCCGAATGGATATTTAATAAGCAATTCTATAGGCTTCAAATATCATCAAGCCTCAAAAACCAGTCTTTTCTACTAAGATTAATTGTTTTTTTTCAAAATTCTCTTAATTTTTCTATTAAATACCTCTGCTAATCCACCAAACTGGGTGTGATAAATAGTAGAAATCTTATGCTCGATTCCCACTTCGATACTAATATCCATGTTCTCTCATAACAAAGGTGACTTCCATCACACTGAAAATCATCTTAAGTGTTCTAAATCTGCAAAAAAAAAAAAATATTTATTCAAAAATTTATGAACACTCTGGTAATTACACAAATAGAACCAATTCTTCAATCCATTTAGAGACAATCTAATGTTATTAAAATATAGAGATTTCTTAGAGAAATGCAAATGATAGCATAAAATCAATCTCCCAGACATAAAAAATTTTCACCTCCAAAATAAAATTCAAGAGCATCTAGCCTCATATAGAAATATCTACTCTCCTAAAAAATTTATCAGATCTCCTTATATAATCATTTACATCCTTGAATAATGTAAGTAAATAAAATCAAGATTGCAAGATCCTAGGAGTTCTAAAACCTCTAAAGTGCCCTCAAAATTCCAAATCGTGACAAGATTTTATGATTTTGGCGATGGCTTCCTAAGGGATATATCTCTAAATTATTTTATCCTTACATTTCCTAAAAGTCATAAGGTCATCCCAATAGTAGAACATGGCATCAGAAATAATTTTTTTTTCTTTGGTGATATGTCAAATCATATAGAATTATGCTTCTGACAATGAAATTTCTGAAATTTGCATAACAAAAAATTTGTTCTCATAAAATATTGCAAGGAGCCGCTCGTCAGAAAACTTCGATTAATTTCAATAGGTGAATCCTCAAAGATTTCAACTTGAACCTGCACAAGTTATCCGCTACCTAATTTTCAGTACCCTTCCTATCTACTATCTCAATATCATATTTTTGTAGCAAGAGGGCCTATTTAATCAAATGGTGTTTCACATCCTTCTTAATCACGAGATATTTGATAGCAACGTGGTCTACATATAACTTAATTCTTATATCATTCAGGTATGACCCAAATTTATCAAATGCATATACTATAGCAAGTAGTTCATTTTCAATGGTGGTGTACTTAACTTGAGTCTCATTAAGTGTCCTATTAGCATAATATAGCATGAAAAAACCTAAAAGAGTGATCGGTGAAAGTCTCACTTCTTTAAAAAAAGCCTTGATATAGGTCTCAATAGTCGTCTTCGTGATAGGTTTAAGAGGATGAAGTTGTTCTTCCCAACTCTCAAAACTCACTCTCGCCTTCAAATAGAAATCACAAAAAGATGTCTTAGCCCAATTGTGGTCTTTACCATAAAGATATGGTAAATCAAGACATTGATTACATTTCCTACATCTATGAAATTCTTACGTTGTATACAAAAGTTCAAAATAGTTCTCTCGTAACATCACTCACAATAGTGGAAGATAAGAGGTTGACCAAAAAGAAATAATGTCAATGTTTGGACTCAACATTCAAGGGAGTCACAGGAAAATTAATCTTCTTATTATTGTCTCCCAGCCATGTACCATTACCATCGACCAAGACTTGATGATTTCATTATGATCAGCATCAAAAGAAATAAAATCTGAGTACATATCCTCAGAAATATTAGGCAAATCAAAAAGTTGTTGATTTGGATGAAACTAAAATCTAATTGCTTCCCTCTCACAGAAACCTTCTCCACCTCATGCTCCTTGAGATTAACATAGATTTCACGCACTACAGGTATCACCACAACCCCTAGTTCATAACAAAAAATTTCTCATTTTCTCTGAGTGATTACTCCCACTACCCTACCTCCTGGCTCAATAAATTCTCTCGAGAATGAACTTTTTAGACACTAATAAATTATTATATCATTTGGAGCTTCGATACTAACAAATTTTTTGGTGTCAAGGAGGTTTGCTTTTTCCCACCTTTAGTCTCACGAGCCATGGAAGCTAAAGAAATGAAAGCTACTAAAATGAGGAGAAAGAAAAAAAAAATCACAGATGATTCGAAGAGAGCGTAAGGAATGCAAAAAAAATCTCACCTTTAAATTAGAAAACCATAGGAGTTGGTCTTCCTCCAACTTTCGAATGGGCTATTTGGGCAAGAGTTCGCTCGAGAGATATAAATAAGGATTAAATTTCATTGTTTCAAATATGAAGGTCGATTTATCAAAAACAGCGCGCCAAACAAATCACACATAACATTTCACATGCTAGGGTTTTGGACCTAATGTTTGGGAGCTACCAAGGTCCAGGTAACTAAGCACTCATTAAGTGTCTGTTTGGGGCAGCTTATAGGGTGCGGCAGCGTTTTCAAAACGCCGCCTCCAAAACGCTGCCTCCTTTTTTGAATATCGTGATTGATCTAACTTTTTAGTACCGCAGCATTTTTTTATTGCTATTTTTTTCTTGGTTTCGCAGATCGTCCGCCTCCTGCGCCCCGCGTATCAATTTTCCTAATCCCTGTGCTGCCCTTCGCAAATCTCGCTCGCCGCCTCGTATCGCTTCCTCGCCGCCTGATTCGCCTAAAAATGTATTATTTTTCATGTTATATTTTATCATGATATTGCACTTTAAAGATATATTTTCTCGTGTTTTTTGTTGTAGGTACATCAAATTGAGGAATTTGGAGTGATTGGAGCAAAACGAACAAAAATGGACCAAAACGGATCAAACCAGAGCAAATCAGGTCGAACCGAGGCACACCGGAACCAAGGGGGCCAAAACCGGGCACTTAAGTGTCTGTACCCGGCGTCAAATATGGCGCTTAGGCGCCACCAGACATAGGGGGCGCTTAAGCACCCAAAAACGGCACTTAGGCGCCGGAGACGGTTTTCACATATCTTCTAGAATATACGTCGGATTGGAACGATTTTTGAAGTGTTGCTTCGTACATTTCTTAAAGAATTCATTGGAACTAAGAAAAGGGACTTTCTAGAAGGATTTGGGGCGGTTATATGGAGTTTTGAAGAGGCACTTGAGGCACCTTTTGGAAGATACATTGAATCTGGACATTTTTTAAGAAACACTTAAACATCTCTTGGGAAATTATAAAAAAAGGCTTGAAAATATTTTTAAAATAACTCTTGAACTCTTGAATCAATAGGAAGAGAAGAAGGCTTGGAGAAGAAGAAGAAAGCTTGGGCGTGAGCCCCAAGTGGGGCGGCAAGATGAGAGAGAAAAAGAGAGAGTGAGAGATTTCTTCTTTTCTTTTCACTTTGTGCTTGAAGAGGATTGTAAGGAGATTGTTTTTGCCATACAAGAAGAGTTTGATTTCCATCAGAGATAAATATTTTCATTGTATTTTGATTCGAATCTAGTACTCGGTTTGTATGGTTTCAAAGTCTTGTTCAATGAAAAGTTATTGTTGTTTCTCCATATATAGTGAATAGTTTTCTTTACTCTTCCCTCTTGTAATCAATTAATATGCATGTGTAGGATATAAAATTGAGTAGAGTGATACTATATTGTGATGATTTAATTTTATTCTTCATTTACATATAAACTTGATCAACTTGCATGTTAAAATCTATTGTGAGAACATGTAAGATCAGAGATGATGTTGTCTCAATCAACTGTGATAGAATCACATGAGATTGTATGGATGAGAATGCAGTCCATATGGTTGAGTGCAAATAAATAGAAAAATAATCTTTAATGGGTGTAGAATTAGAGAACTTTAGAATGACAGGCTAAAGCCCCCTAATTTAATCTATTATTTTAAGTTTTGATGTGAAGTGTTAGCCTTCAGGTGAAGGGATAAGAGGGAACTCTAGAGTGAGAACTAGTATCTTCTCTGCTTGGCCCGTCTCCAGAACTATTCAAACTTTAGATTAATCAATGTTATTTATAGCATCTCTAGTAAGGGTAAAGAATATAATTACTCTTATTTGTCACAATTTCTCTCACTACTTGTTTTACTTTTACACATGTCACTAATTTCATTGCATGAGAAATAGTACTTTTAATATATTAAACCCCACTTTCTGATTTTCACTGAGTATTTTAGTTTAGGGTTAGAAATAGTATTATAGTGATAATTGTAGGATATAATCAAAATCAAACCTTTATCAACTTTCCAAACTAGGGCGTGTTATTCTAGACTAGAACTTCTCTTGAAAGCCATCGTGATTAACCTCGATCTCCGTGGGATCGATATTTGGGGCTTAATCAAAAAGTCTTATATTACTTGATAACGATATGTATACTTACAAAGAATCCCAACAAATATAATTGAAATCTTACTTTGTTTGGGATCAAGCTTGGGATTAAGTTTTTTGTGTCATTACCGAGGATTAAAATATTCAAGTAGTGGTGTCAACTTCATGAATTCTTACATATAAAAAATATAGTGATCACTGCCCTTCGAGAATCGCAAATTGTCTCGCTCCCACGCCCTCGCCTCGCTCCCACGCCCTCGCCTCGCTCCCACGCCCTCGCCTCGCTCCCACGCCATCGCCCTTGGAGAATCAATCTCCTCTGCTCGCCCAGGAGATCAGCGCCCCTTCTAGGAGAATCGCACGCCTCGCCTGGTAGATCTCTCTCGGCTCGTCGATCCTCCTCTCCTTCGCTTTGATCGCGTAAGGTATACCCGATATCCCTTTCCTTTCTTCCCACGAGCCCCAGAATTTTGATTTTCCTTTCTGATTTGTAATGTATGTCTTTTCTGTTGGTTTTTTTTTTTTTTGGAAAGTGGAGATGCAAGCAATTTTTTTTTTTTTTTAACTTTTGGTGTGATATATGAATGAATGGTTTTTGGGTATATCCTAGCTTAGATCTGTGGCTTGAGGGTT
>NEWO01000124.1:400118-445984 GCA_003013225.1 Phalaenopsis aphrodite | reverse complement strand
AAACAAAGAGAAAATAAATGTAAATATTTAACTCAAGTGTACTAAAGATGAAAATCTAAAGTGTTTTTCTTAGAAAAAAATATTCAACATAAATGGGTGAGCTATTTTGATAAACTTTTTCCATTTAGTTTATAAAAATATAATCGACCACAGCGATCTTAATAACAATAATAATAATAACATATTTTATTTTTACCATCGCATTAGTAAAAAAAATTTGAGGAGGCTATAAAGAAAACCAATGGTAAAAAATCAATAGTACTTAATGATATCCCAATTAAAGTGTGAAAATATTTCGGAAATTTGGGAGTTTCTAGGCTTTTTAAACTCTTAAATATTATTTTAAAAACAAAAGGATGTTCGAGGAGTGGAGGAAGAGTATTTTGGTACCCATTGTTAAGAATAAAGGGGATGCACAAGAATATGCAAATTATAGAGGAATTAAGTTGATGTGTCATACTTTAAAATTATGAGAAAGGGTAATTTAAAAGAAGTTGACATGTTACAAAGATTTCTCATAATCAGTTAGGATTAATGTTGGGCTAGTCTACCATAGATGTTATACATTTATTGAGTAGTTTGATAGAGAAGTACAGACACAATAAGAAGGATTTACATATGATTTTTATTGACTCAATGAAAGTTTAAGATAAAAGTTCTAAAAGAAAACCTTCGGAGAGTTCTAGAGAAGAAAAGTGTTAATACAAATTATACTTAAGTCATTAAAGATATGCATACTAGAATTGTTACTTGTGTTCGAACAGAAGAAGGATTGACTAAATATTTTCCTAATTCAGTTGGATTACATCAGAGATCGGCTTTAAGCCTAAATCTTTTTGCTTTAGTATGTTTTTCGTTGTGATATCCTTCTTGTGGATAACACTAGAGAAAGAGTTTAGGAAAAACTTGAATTATGGATGTCTACATTGGAGACTAAAGGCCTTCGTTTTAGTAGAATTAAAACTGAATACATGGAATATAATTTTAGTGGTAGCTCTAGTGGCAAAGTTGTAACTATGGGTGATCAAATCATTTAAAGGTGTGAACGATTTAGATATCTCGGGTTTATTGTTCAAAGTGATGGTGATATAGATGGGGATATTATTAGTAGAATTCAAGTTAGTTGGTTGAAGAGGAGGAATGTTTCGGGCTTATTGAGTGATAGAAAAGTATCGCTTAGAATGAAAGAAAAATTTTATAAGGTGGTGGTGAGACTTCCAATGTTCTTGGCGCAAAATGTTTGTCTTTAAAAGAGAAGCATAAAACAAGTGTTGTCAAAATAAGAATGCTTAGGTGGATGAGTGGCTTAACACTTAGAGACAAAATGCGAAATGAATATATATGTGATAGAGTTGGCGTTAATCCAGTGTCGAACAAAATTATAGGGAGTCGTCTTAGATATTTTGGTTATATTAAACGTCGACCAGCTAATGATTTGATTGGAAGAGTAGATGCTTTAGACTCGGCTTATGTTAAGAAAGGTAGAGGTAGACCTAGAAAGACTTGGGCATATTGTATAAAAAATGATCTTAATTTATTAAAATTAAATGAAAAAAAGACACTCAATAGAACGCAATGGAGAAAAATGATTCATGTAGCCAACCCCATTTAGTGGGATGAAGGCTGGTTGTTGTTGTTGTTGTTGTTGTTGTTGTTGTTGTTGTTGTTGTTGTTGTTGATTACTCCCTCTAACCTACCTCCCAGTTCAATAAATCCTCTCTTAAGTATGAAATTCTTCGACGCCAGTAAGTCCTCAAATTGTTCTGCAGCTTCGACACTAATGAACGTTTTGGTGTTGATGAAGATTTGATTCTGCCCACTTTTAGTCTTATGGGTCATGTAAGCTAAGGAAATGGAACCTAAAAAAATGAGGATAAAGAGCAGAAAACCACATATGATTCGAATAGAGTGAAATGCAAAGAAAATCTCACCTATAAACTAGGAAACACTAGGTGCAGCTCTTTCTCCTACTTTGACTTTCCTATTGGCTGATAGGGCAAGAGTTTGCTGGAGAGATGTAAATGAGGGTTAAAGTTTGCTGCTTCAAATAAAAAGGTTAATTTATCAAATATAGCACACCAAATATATCACACAAAACATTTCAGATGCAAGGGCGTTAGATCTAGTGTAACAAAAGTTCAAGCAACTAGGCGCTAGGTGTGACACCTCGGCGCCTGCCAATGGCAGTGCTTAGGCGTCAAGCATTGGCGAGTTGGCGTTAACCAGCCTTGGAGAAGCGTTGTGGCGTCAGGCTAGGCACAGTAGTGTTGAATGCTAAAATCAAAATCACCTATATTTCTACAGCCCTAAAACAACCAAATCACACTTTCAAACATATAGATAATAATGACCCGAAGAAAGCACACACACTCAAAATTATCATAAAAAAGCAAATAAAGCTAACTTCAAAACAAATAGACAATACACGCAATAGATAACACTTAGGTTACCTCTCAAATAGTGATTTGTTTAGTATTGTTAGTCATACATTGTCAGATCTACTACCTAGGATGACCCAAAGTCAGAATATCTCTAGGATTAATACTATCACTTCCAAAATACAATTTTAATATCTAATCATTACCTAGAAAATTTGAGTTGTTTTTCTATCATTGATTTCGACCTCTCCAAAAGAATAGACTTTCTAGGTATTGAACAGACCAAAGAACTTGGACATAAATTTTCTTCGGAATAGTCTTAATTGTGAGTTGTATAGCAAACCTCTTGTCCAGGATTAAAATCTTTTTTTAATGAGATCATGCTATTTCTTCATATTTTTCTTATAAATCTTAGCATTTTCATAAGCTTTCGTCTTAATTTCTTCCAATTCATTCAACAGCAATAATTTTTTCTCTGTCGAATCTTTAAGATTATAATTAAATTCCCTTATTTCCAAGTTGACTTCATGTTGTAATTCAATATAAGTGGCAAGTCATCCCAATAGTCGGCCTATAAGGGGAGATTCCTAATGGATATTTAATAAGCAATTCTATAGGCTTCAAATATCATCAAGCCTCAAAAACCAGTCTTTTCTACTAAGATTAATTGTTTTTTTTCAAAATTCTCTTAATTTTTCTATTAAATACCTCTGCTAATCCACCAAACTGGGTGTGATAAATAGTAGAAATCTTATGCTCGATTCCCACTTCGATACTAATATCCATGTTCTCTCATAACAAAGGTGACTTCCATCACACTGAAAATCATCTTAAGTGTTCTAAATCTGCAAAAAAAAAAAAATATTTATTCAAAAATTTATGAACACTCTGGTAATTACACAAATAGAACCAATTCTTCAATCCATTTAGAGACAATCTAATGTTATTAAAATATAGAGATTTCTTAGAGAAATGCAAATGATAGCATAAAATCAATCTCCCAGACATAAAAAATTTTCACCTCCAAAATAAAATTCAAGAGCATCTAGCCTCATATAGAAATATCTACTCTCCTAAAAAATTTATCAGATCTCCTTATATAATCATTTACATCCTTGAATAATGTAAGTAAATAAAATCAAGATTGCAAGATCCTAGGAGTTCTAAAACCTCTAAAGTGCCCTCAAAATTCCAAATCGTGACAAGATTTTATGATTTTGGCGATGGCTTCCTAAGGGATAAACCTCTAAATTATTTTATCCTTACATTTCCTAAAAGTCATAAGGTCATCCCAATAGTAGAACATGGCATCAGAAATAATTTTTTTTCTTTGGTGATATGTCAAATCATATAGAATTATGCTTCTGACAATGAAATTTCTGAAATTTGCATAACAAAAAATTTGTTCTCATCAAAAATTGTAAGGAGCCGCTCTTCAGAAAACTTCGATTAATTTCAATAGGTGAATCCTCAAAGATTTCAACTTGAACCTGCACAAGTTATCCGCTACCTAATTTTCAGTACCCTTCCTATCTACTATCTCAATATCATATTTTTGTAGCAAGAGGGCCTATTTAATCAAATGGTGTTTCACATCCTTCTTAATCACGAGATATTTGATAGCAACGTGGTCTACATATAACTTAATTCTTATATCATTCAGGTATGACCCAAATTTATCAAATGCATATACTATAGCAAGTAGTTCATTTTCAATGGTGGTGTACTTAACTTGAGTCTCATTAAGTGTCCTATTAGCATAATATAGCATGAAAAAACCTAAAAGAGTGATCGGTGAAAGTCTCACTTCTTTAAAAAAAGCCTTGATATAGGTCTCAATAGTCGTCTTCGTGATAGGTTTAAGAGGATGAAGTTGTTCTTCCCAACTCTCAAAACTCACTCTCGCCTTCAAATAGAAATCACAAAAAGATGTCTTAGCCCAATTGTGGTCTTTACCATAAAGATATGGTAAATCAAGACATTGATTACATTTCCTACATCTATGAAATTCTTACGTTGTATACAAAAGTTCAAAATAGTTCTCTCGTAACATCACTCACAATAGTGGAAGATAAGAGGTTGACCAAAAAGAAATAATGTCAATGTTTGGACTCAACATTCAAGGGAGTCACAGGAAAATTAATCTTCTTATTATTGTCTCCCAGCCATGTACCATTACCATCGACCAAGACTTGATGATTTCATTATGATCAGCATCAAAAGAAATAAAATCTGAGTACATATCCTCAGAAATATTAGGCAAATCAAAAAGTTGTTGATTTGGATGAAACTAAAATCTAATTGCTTCCCTCTCACAGAAACCTTCTCCACCTCATGCTCCTTGAGATTAACATAGATTTCACGCACTACAGGTATCACCACAACCCCTAGTTCATAACAAAAAATTTCTCATTTTCTCTGAGTGATTACTCCCACTACCCTACCTCCTGGCTCAATAAATTCTCTCTCGGGAATGAACTTTTTAGACACTAATAAATTATTATATCATTTGGAGCTTCGATACTAACAAATTTTTTGGTGTCAAGGAGGTTTGCTTTTTCCCACCTTTAGTCTCACGAGCCATGGAAGCTAAAGAAATGAAAGCTACTAAAATGAGGAGAAAGAAAAAAAAAATCACAGATGATTCGAAGAGAGCGTAAGGAATGCAAAAAAAATCTCACCTTTAAATTAGAAAACCATAGGAGTTGGTCTTCCTCCAACTTTCGAATGGGCTATTTGGGCAAGAGTTCGCTCGAGAGATATAAATAAGGATTAAATTTCATTGTTTCAAATATGAAGGTCGATTTATCAAAAACAGCGCGCCAAACAAATCACACATAACATTTCACATGCTAGGGTTTTGGACCTAATGTTTGGGAGCTACCAAGGTCCAGGTAACTAAGCACTCATTAAGTGTCTGTTTGGGGCAGCTTATAGGGTGCGGCAGCGTTTTCAAAACGCCGCCTCCAAAACGCTGCCTCCTTTTTTGAATATCGTGATTGATCTAACTTTTTAGTACCGCAGCATTTTTTTATTGCTATTTTTTTCTTGGTTTCGCAGATCGTCCGCCTCCTGCGCCCCGCGTATCAATTTTCCTAATCCCTGTGCTGCCCTTCGCAAATCTCGCTCGCCGCCTCGTATCGCTTCCTCGCCGCCTGATTCGCCTAAAAATGTATTATTTTTCATGTTATATTTTATCATGATATTGCACTTTAAAGATATATTTTCTCGTGTTTTTTGTTGTAGGTACATCAAATTGAGGAATTTGGAGTGATTGGAGCAAAACGAACAAAAATGGACCAAAACGGATCAAACCAGAGCAAATCAGGTCGAACCGAGGCACACCGGAACCAAGGGGGCCAAAACCGGGCACTTAAGTGTCTGTACCCGGCGTCAAATATGGCGCTTAGGCGCCACCAGACATAGGGGGCGCTTAAGCACCCAAAAACGGCACTTAGGCGCCGGAGACGGTTTTCACATATCTTCTAGAATATACGTCGGATTGGAACGATTTTTGGTGTTGCTTCGTACATTTCTTAAAGAATTCATTGGAACTAAGAAAAGGGACTTTCTAGAAGGATTTGGGGCGGTTATATGGAGTTTTGAAGAGGCACTTGAGGCACCTTTTGGAAGATACATTGAATCTGGACATTTTTTAAGAAACACTTAAACATCTCTTGGGAAATTATAAAAAAAGGCTTCAAAATATTTTTAAAATAACTCTTGAACTCTTGAATCAATAGGAAGAGAAGAAGGCTTGGAGAAGAAGAAGAAAGCTTGGGCGTGAGCCCCAAGTGGGGCGGCAAGATGAGAGAGAAAAAGAGAGAGTGAGAGATTTCTTCTTTTCTTTTCACTTTGTGCTTGAAGAGGATTGTAAGGAGATTGTTTTTGCCATACAAGAAGAGTTTGATTTCCATCAGAGATAAATATTTTCATTGTATTTTGATTCGAATCTAGTACTCGGTTTGTATGGTTTCAAAGTCTTGTTCAATGAAAAGTTATTGTTGTTTCTCCATATATAGTGAATAGTTTTCTTTACTCTTCCCTCTTGTAATCAATTAATATGCATGTGTAGGATATAAAATTGAGTAGAGTGATACTATATTGTGATGATTTAATTTTATTCTTCATTTACATATAAACTTGATCAACTTGCATGTTAAAATCTATTGTGAGAACATGTAAGATCAGAGATGATGTTGTCTCAATCAACTGTGATAGAATCACATGAGATTGTATGGATGAGAATGCAGTCCATATGGTTGAGTGCAAATAAATAGAAAAATAATCTTTAATGGGTGTAGAATTAGAGAACTTTAGAATGACAGGCTAAAGCCCCCTAATTTAATCTATTATTTTAAGTTTTGATGTGAAGTGTTAGCCTTCAGGTGAAGGGATAAGAGGGAACTCTAGAGTGAGAACTAGTATCTTCTCTGCTTGGCCCGTCTCCAGAACTATTCAAACTTTAGATTAATCAATGTTATTTATAGCATCTCTAGTAAGGGTAAAGAATATAATTACTCTTATTTGTCACAATTTCTCTCACTACTTGTTTTACTTTTACACATGTCACTAATTTCATTGCATGAGAAATAGTACTTTTAATATATTAAACCCCACTTTCTGATTTTCACTGAGTATTTTAGTTTAGGGTTAGAAATAGTATTATAGTGATAATTGTAGGATATAATCAAAATCAAACCTTTATCAACTTTCCAAACTAGGGCGTGTTATTCTAGACTAGAACTTCTCTTGAAAGCCATCGTGATTAACCTCGATCTCCGTGGGATCGATATTTGGGGCTTAATCAAAAAGTCTTATATTACTTGATAACGATATGTATACTTACAAAGAATCCCAACAAATATAATTGAAATCTTACTTTGTTTGGGATCAAGCTTGGGATTAAGTTTTTTGTGTCATTACCGAGGATTAAAATATTCAAGTAGTGGTGTCAACTTCATGAATTCTTACATATAAAAAATATAGTGATCACTGCCCTTCGAGAATCGCAAATTGTCTCGCTCCCACGCCCTCGCCTCGCTCCCACGCCCTCGCCTCGCTCCCACGCCCTCGCCTCGCTCCCACGCCATCGCCCTTGGAGAATCAATCTCCTCTGCTCGCCCAGGAGATCAGCGCCCCTTCTAGGAGAATCGCACGCCTCGCCTGGTAGATCTCTCTCGGCTCGTCGATCCTCCTCTCCTTCGCTTTGATCGCGTAAGGTATACCCGATATCCCTCTCCTTTCTTCCCGCGAGCCCCAGAATTTTGATTTTCCTTTCTGATTTGTAATGTATGCCTTTTCTGTTGGTTTTTTTTTTTTGGAAAGTGGAGATGCAAGCAATATTTATTTTAACATTTGGTGTGATATATAAATGAATGGTTTTGGAGTATATCCTAGCTTAGATCTGTGGCTTGAGGGTTACTCTGATCTTTCTGCATCTTTATTTTGGAGGTGTAGTTCCAAGCAAGCCAGTTTCTATCATTTGTGCTCTTCTAAAAGATTGTGATAAAATTATTTTTGTTATTATCATTTATCAAGGGAGTTTTTATACTTTAATACAACATTATCAAAGCGAGAGCACAATATTGTTCTAACAAAAAAATTGTTAATTATGCAAATAGATCTTCCAAACCAATGATGAGCAATGATACTTTTCAAGTTTGTTATTACGACTCTTTTGAAAGAGGATTAAAGAAAATTCAGTAAAATTTTTAATTTTATTTAAGAATTTAAAATTATCCTTCAAACTATAATTAAATTCTTTAAATGTCAGTAGGCTTTATGCTCTAATTCAACAGGTATGTGGCAAGCCTTTCAAAAAATCAATCTAAGTGACCAGGTTTCTTACCACGATTAACACTTTTTTTCAAAAGTCTATTAATTTCTCTATTAGATACATCTACTAATCCACTAATATGAGGGTAATAAATAGTAAAAGTTTTTTTCTTAATTCCATACTACATTACCAATATATCTGTTTTCTTAATGCAAAAGTGGTTTTCTCCACTAATAATCACCATAGATATTCCAAATCTGCTAAAAATATATTTCATCAAAAATTCTTAAATATTCTTGGAATCACATTTGGGTAAAGTCACTGTTTGAATCAACTTAGAGGCATAGTCTACTGATATTAAAATGTAGAGATTTTCTAGAGAAGGCACAAACGGTCCCATAAAATCAATCCCCCAAACATTAAAAAAAAAATTACTTCCAAAATAAAATTCAAGGCCATCTGACTTCTAGAAATATTGTCTCCCCTCTAGCATTTATCACATCTTCTTATAAAATCATTTTCATCCTTGAATAAAATAGGCCAATTAAATCTTGATTGCAGTATCTCAGAAGTAGTTCTAAAACATTTGAAGTGCCCTAAAAATTTCAAATCATGATAAAATTTAATAATTTCAATGACCATTTAAAAGGGACACAATATAATTTGATCATTATACTTTCTAAAACAACGGGATTCATCTTAACATTAGAATTTGTTATCAAAAATGAACTTTTTCATTTTGTGGAATGTCAGAAGTATGAAATTATGCCACTGACATTGGAATTTACGATATCTACGTACCAAGTAATGTTCTCATCCGAAATCACAATGAACTTTGTCCTTCATGTAAAATGTTATAGGCAAGAAGTCGTTGCCCGCCTTTGTTGCCTACATGCTGCCACCGCTGCCAGCACACTGCCGCCACTCGTAGATCGCATGTCGTCACCCGTCCCCGCCGTCACCTCCACCTACCTGTCGTTGCCCGCCTTCGCTTGTCTGTCGTCGTTCGCCTCCCGTCCACCCACTTCTTCAGCTCTCAACCATCCTACGTCATTGGTCGCCCACCCGCCATCACCACTTATAGCCACTAGTCGCCAACTGCTGCAAGCAGCCACCGTTGTTGACGCCCTCCTGCCACCTGCATCTCGACGCTACTTACTGTCGTCGCCGTCGTCGTCCTCTACTTATTGCTTTTTGCTAAAGTAAATACATTATTTTCAATCTACTTCAAACCAAACAAAAAAATATAACGTCTTACGTTTATTTTACAGTGAACGAAACTCAAAAATATTTGAACTACATTGGAATCATAATACTCTGTAAACCTTTTACATTGCATTATATTTTTAGCAAACCAAACAACCCCTTAGAAAACTCCTAATCCCTTTAACAGATGTGGATGGGGATAGCTTTTCTATAAATTTGAGTTTAGTCTGATCTACCTCCATTTCTTTCTCAGACAACCTATGCCCTAGAACTATCCCTTTAGTCACCATGAATTGGCACTTTTCCAAATTTAGTACAAAAGTTAATCTTTTCACGTCTTTGCAAAACTTTTGAAAGATGATCAAAACATGAATCAAAGGAAAAACCAAATAGAAAAAAAAAATTTGTCCATGAACACCTCAATCCCCATTTTAATCAAATCTAACAAAAATCAACATCACACATTTTCGGAAAGCGGTTAGGGCATCCTCCTAAAGGCAAATGTTTCATAGGACTAGCAAAAATTGGTCTATCCTGATCTTCCAGTGCTATATAAGTTTGGTGGTAGCCTGAATAACCATTTAGAAAGCAAAACTAATAATTTCTCGCAATTCTATCAAGCATTTGGTCAAGAAAAAATAAGGGGAAATAAGCCTTTCCACTTGTCTTATTTAGCTTCCTATAGTCTATGCAAATTTTCATCATGTAACACATCTAGTGCGGTATCAGTTCATTCTTATCATTTTCCAATACAAGTACACCTTCTTTAGGTACACAACATATAGGGCTAACCCACGTACTATAAAGAATTGGATAAATAATTCTACGTCTAACCACATCAGGATCTCTTTTTCACTACATATTTTATTATTGTGTTTAGCCTCCTCTATGGATTAGCTTCGAGTATATGATCTTCCTCAATTAATATTCTATGCATGCATAAGGAATGGCTTATACCACAAAAGTTTTATTAAAATTCCTCAATGCCCGCATTAACTGTCTCTTGCACTCCAGTCAATTTAGAAGAAATAATAATATGCAAAGTAGAAGATTCTCCTTATAATGCGTACATTAAATGTTTAGAAAGAACTTTAAGTTCTAAATTAGCGGCCTCAACTACAAAAAGTACTAATAGTTTAGCACTAGCCGAGATATCTAAAATCTCAAACATATACCTAATCACTTTAGGGATACCTTCTAACAAGAGAGTAGATTCTTTCGTAGGGTTTGTACTATCATCCTCAATCAAATCTTACTCTATTGGGTCCATCTCAACAGTATCTCTAAATTAGCTCTTTATTACCTCATCCACTAAGTCTAACCAAAAACATGAATCGTCACTAAGCCGTGGGGGAACTTAATGGATTTCAGTACATTAAAAGTCACTTCTCAATTATTAACTCTCGTAGTTAGCTCCCCCTTGTGAACATCAATCATAGTCCTTCATGTAGCTAGAAAAAGACTTCCTAAAATAATAGAAATTTCCTTATCTTCCCCCATGTCTAAAAAATGAAATTTGAGGGGAAGATAAATATATCAACCTTAATCAAAATATCTTCTATCCCTACTTTAAGATATGTAAAAGACTGGTCAGCTCATTGGAGGGTCACTATAGCAGGTTGAACTACTCTTATTCTTAGTCTTTTAAAATAAACAGAGGCATAAAATTGATACTAGCCACCAAATCACACGGAACCATTCCAAAAAATTTCCGTATGGCATATGAAATAGTAAAGCTACCTAAGTTCTTAAGTTTCTGAGAAAATTTCTTTTGAAGATTGCACTAAATTCCTCACTTAAAAATAACAGTCTTGAAATCAACTAATTTTCTTTGCTTATTCAGAATATCTTTCATGAAGTTCATGTAACTAGATATTTGTTCTATAACTTCAGCAAAGGAATATTAATGATGAGTTCTTTAAATACCTCTAGAAATTTGAGGAACTGCAAATCTAACTTACTTTTTTGAAATCTTTGTAGAACATGTGGTGGTGATCTCTCTTGTTCTTTTCTAAGAGGTGGATCGAGTTCTTCTAAATCTTGGGACTTTCCTAAGTCCTTGGTTTTTCACAAGTCTTTCAGGCTCTGTTTAGGGTTTAGAGTTTTAAGGAAGTTTTCAGGCTCAAGTTCAGATATTTCTTTTAAATTGGACTCATTCTAAGTTTCCTCTTCTGACTCCTTCCCACTTCTTAACCTTATGGCTCTCATTTGCTCTTTTCCTTTTTTTCTTTTAGATTTGCTTCAGTGTTACTGAGTAAAGTCCCTTAGGGTATATTACTTAAGGAATTTGCTAATGGGCCCAATTAAGTTTCAATAATTTTTATGGTTGTAGCTTGACTTTGTAATTGATTCCACATCTATAACACTACTTTCAAGGATTATTTTTTAACCGAGTTTTTAAAGTAAATCCTAGTGGGTAGTTAGGTCTAGGTTTCCTTGAAGTGATGTTACCCTAATTGTTCTATTTACCTAACGGGTTAGGTTGGGTACTACCCCACTATGAATTTCCCATGTTTTGATTATTGATCAAACCAAAAATGGGGTGATTCCTCCATCCAAAATTACATGTGTTAGAGTAGGAATTATTGGTTCTATCGGTTATAGCATTCATGGATTCTATAGGCACAACACTAGAATCAACTAGTTATCCATAACATAAATTATCTAACTTATTAGAAATTGCCGCTACTTGTGAAGTTAAGATTACTAAAAAGTTTGTGTTATGGACACTTGCAACATTCCTAAGATTAACACTCTTAGAGGATCATTAAAAATTATTTGTAGTCATTTACTCAATCAAAGTATACACCTTTTCAAGTGGTTTAGACATTAAAGATCCCTAAGCTAGAGTATCTATAATCGACCACAATGAACCCACCAAACTATTGTAAAAAAATCTAAATTATAAGTCAATCCGGTAGAGTATGGTGTGGGCACTTCCCAATAATCTCTTTGAATCTCTCCCAAGCCTCATTAATAGATTCACTATCTAACAAAGTGAAAGATGTCACATCATTCCTATGTTTGACAATTTTTTAATGTAAGAAATATTTTGCTAGGAATTTCTGAGCAAGATCAGTCCAAGTAACGATAGATCCTAGACCTAGAAAACTCAACCAAACATTAGTTTTACCTCTAAGAGAGAATAAAACCGACAACATCATCTGAAATACCGTTATATAAAGGTCAAGCATAACTCTAGGAAACTAGCAAATGGAGATTAAGATCTTCTACAGTTAAGTCTCAAAATTGGTTATTTTGAACCATCTAAATGATAGCAGGTTTGAGTTCAAATACGCTACTTGAATAGTAGGATTATTAATACTTTCATAAATTTCATCTACCATTGGTTAAGCAAATTCCCTAAATAGTTTAAGCATGATATTCTCTTTTTAATGTGAGTTTAACATTTATTCGAGATTTTTTTTTTTTTAGCAGTTATTTCTAATTAAGGGTCGTGAGGCACAAGTTCAGTTAATCCAGTCTTTTGCATACAATGTAACTAAATTTAAAAAAAACACACATACAATGATTCAAAATACAAACAACCACTTATAAAGCAAATAACGTGGAAACTATCACAACAAAAATCACAAGATGTAATATTTTTGGATTGTTCACAACACAGATGATAATACAAAAAAATGAAAATCATGAAGCACACAATACTGAACAAAAATACAGTACAAGTTTCAAGCCTAAACATCAAGTGTTTCATCTAAAATTCTTCTAAATTAGAAAATTAAACGTCAATCCTGGCGAAGATGCAAAAAATTTGATGCCTGAAATGTTGTGATGCACATGATAACCACACAAGTATGTGTTGCTCAAGTAATATACGAATTTGAGTCGGTGTATCAATCCCTCAAAGAACTTGTTTAATTTTCAAAATACGAAAAGTTCTAGTGTTCTAGCCCTAAGTCTAGCTTGAAAGGTTGAAGTAATGGTGAATTTTCAAGGTGATTAAATCCTATTTTTTGTAAAAAGGAATCATAACTATGTTTGGAGAGAGGTTTTCAATCAAATAAACTAATCTCACTTGAACCGAACCTAAGAATTTCATATCAATCCATAAAATTCTAAGATAGATGATAATCAGGAACAACTCTATTTCATAGCCTCTTCTAAGTCTATGAAAAAATTGGGATTTAATATCACAATTATGTTCCCTTAATCAAGTAAAAAAACCAGTGTTCACCAATTTTCCAAAATGATTGCACAATTCTAACAACAACTTTCTTATTCTCCTACACCAGTGTATGTTAGCATAATCGTTCCACTAGCCTATTTTTGTAATACTAGATACTTATTTTAACTTTGTAGATGGTCAGTTTATAAGTAAATTAAACATGCAAGGTTAACATATCATCTTGTACATGAAATTTAAAGGTTATACTAATTCATGGATTAAATCTTCAATTCCTAGATTCTAAATCAAAAGAGATATACAATTTAGTTATGACAAATTATAAAAAAACACAAACACTTTCATTGCAAATAGAAAAGAGAATTACAAGCATTTCAGAACAATTCAAACCCAATAATTCCTTGCTCACTCCAATGAATTTTTTCCTCTTTGCAATTGAACAATTGCACATAGTAGTGGAACAATCATAAGATCTCACAATTACACATACAGAGTCACTATCCTCACACACTTGCTTTTCTCTTCGTGTTCTCTGTTTTCTCTCATCCACCAACATCTGCCAAAATCTGCCAACAATCCTCGATACTTTGTATTAGATGAATTTGAGCTATGGCTCACAAAATGTCACAAATGAAACATCTCAAATTGTAATCCTGCACTACAAGGGCTTGAGCAATAGCCTGGAGCATTGGTTTTTTGCTTCCTCGGGTAACTTTAGGTCGTTTTAAAGGCCAAAGCGCCCAAAACTGGTGCTTGGGCGTCTGTTACTCTGGCTTTAAGCACCCAGAACTAGCTCTTTGGCGCCTATTTCTCTAGCTACGGGCACCTGGGTGCCCAGAAAAAGCGCCAAGGCTCTGGTTCGGCACATAGGCACTCATTTTTCCCTTTTGTTCCCCTAAGCTAACTCCACACATGTTTACCACAAAACACAATAAATCCACTGTCAACAAGCATAAATAGCAAGTAAAGCACATAATTTATATTACATTACACTTCATTTTTACTTGACATCACTAGCAAGGGCACCTGTAAGCTCAGACTCCACGGAAGAAAGAAGAACGATATCTTGTCATCCTTGTAGGAGTAGAAGTTTCTGTAGCCAACATGATTAGTCTTGCGATCAAACTAACACATTCTCCCCAACAAAAGGTGACAAACATCCATGGGCACCACATCGCACCACACATGATCTTGCAACTATTCTTGATCAAAAACTCCACAATTCACATCCTATCAATGTTGACCTTATGCTTCTTCATCAACCATGTCAAGGAGTAGATTAGGAATGCTTCTGAGTCATGAGGTTCAACTTGTCCACCATATGAGTTGACGCTAAAGTTTTATCATTACCTCCATTGACAATAAGATTGTATATCTTCCCCTTCACAGTGTCATATGTGTAGAATATATTGTAGTGAAGCTACTGCTGCTCCCTCGCACTCAGTCTAAAGGAGTCGTCAAATCAAAAGCATCTCGCTATTATCCTGTGAAAGTTGGTACTGCTCACCCATTTATTTAATTACATCTTCGTCGCTAACTTCCTCTATTGCACCCTGCACGATGAAGAACACAACTACGCTCATCGAGAAAGTAGAAGTGATGTGTCCTCCTAGACTTCTCAACTCTTAGGAGTGCCCCAGCATCACTGAGGTCCCATGCCACCACTTGCCCAAGCTTATATATACATACACATATATATGTATGTATATTTTTTAAAAAAAAGTCCAAGGCAAATTTATTGAAGAGAAAAGGGTACAAATAGGTTGTATGAGTGGACCCGAATAAGCAACCAACTCATACAGTACAACACTCACAAAAGGTACAAATAGGTTGTATGAGTGGACCCTTCACAGTGTCATATGTGTAGAATATATTGTGGCGAAGCTACTGCTGCTCCCTCGTACTCAGTCTAAAGGAGTCGTCAAATCAAAAGCATCTCGCCATTATCCTGTGAAAGTTGGTACTGCTCACCCCTTTATTTAATTACATTTTCGTCGCTAACTTCCTCTATTGCACCCTGCTCGATGAAGAACACAACTACGCTCATCGGGAAAGTAGAAGTGATGTGTCCTCCTAGACTTCTCAACTCTTAGGAGTGCCCCAGCATCACTGAGGTCCCATGCCACCACTTGCCCAAGCTTATATATACATACACACATATATATGTATGTATATTTTTTTAAAAAAAGTCCAAGGCAAATTTATTGAAGAGAAAAGGGTACAAATAGGTTGTATGAGTGGACCCAAATAAGCAACCAACTCATACAGTACAACACTCACAAAAAAAAAAAAAGAAACTTAAAACCCATAAGTAGATGGTACATATAAGATCAACCAGTTCGACCCACTTTAGTTATGTCTTTGTCTTTAGTTCTCGAAAAGGAACCAGCTAACAGCTTGGTGAGATGTGTATCATTGCCCGAAGTAACCAGAGTATTATCCATTAGATTTGATTAGCTCAAGTAGATCTTCATTCTTCTTCTTCCTCCATGAAGTGTAGAGTTGTCATTCCTCATCCGAAGATTGTTGCTCATTCGTATGAGGTGTTAGTGCTGCAGTAGAAAGATTGCCAACAGTTGTGCCCACAAATGTATATGAGGTAAGAGTCGTCGCCTCTACCCCTAATATTACCTGAATATGGGGGAGCTGCAAGGTTCTCCTGATTATCAATCCGTGAGGTAGGGGTCATTCATTATTATTTTCAATAGAGTTTGAAAGTGTAGGTTGCTCAGCAGGGTCATCCACCTTCTCATCAATCGCAGAAAGAGTACTTTCAAGGGGAGGGTCCACAGGGGCAATAAATTCAGACACCAAATCCTGTCCTGTTGTAGTTTTCTCTCCAGGTAGAACAGATATATCCTTAGATCTATCCTTATTCACTTGATCTTTAGATTTCAAATTAGAATGAAGCTTATGGCATTTATCAAGGGTATGCCCAAACATCTTACAATGAGAACAATACGGAGGTCTATGCTCCATGACAATTTGTTGTCAATATTCATTATGCGTTGTGCCCAACCAAACTTCTGTAACATCAGGCAAAGATATCTTTTTCCACGAGCATTCTGACCACAGAAGATCTGACAATGTTGAAAGTGGGTAGATCTAGCTTCATAGGGTCACCAAGTATGGCACCAATAGAGTAAAGAACCTGATGATGAAAACAGTGCAGCTTGAGACCAGATATATGTATGCGTATATATATATATATATATATATATATATATATATATATATATATATATATATATATATATATGTGTGTGTGTGTGTGCGCGCGCGCGCGCGCATAATTTGTATAAAACCTTAATAATCTCCCCATCACTCAAATCGCTCGTCTCGACAAAAATGTAGCTAGTCCATCAAAGGCAGAACCAGCCCTTTTTTAGGGGGCAAACTGTTCCTTTAAACCAAAAGTGGGAAGAGCTAAAGCAACTAAGAACAAAATGATATTTCAGGAGGGGCAAAAATAGATATTTTAGAAGGGATAAAAAAGTCAAATTCACCTCCCATATAAGTAAAAATCTGAATTTGAGGGGGGAGGCAATTTTCCCATAGACACTATGTGGGTCCGCCTCTACAGTCCACACGGGCACACTGTCAATCAATCGTTACAAGTCGGACTCACCACATAATGACTCATTAGAAATTACTCTTCTTCTCACTTGAAGGCTTCACTATGGGATTGTCAAAGTTTTTGATGTGAGACGACCTGTGTATGAGACACATGAGTTGGGCGAGCTGATAAGAGTGGATACGGCGACAAGTGTTTGGCAGAGGTAGCTATGTCTAAGGAGAAAACCTGGTTCTTGGTTTTTGTGCTCAAGTCAAATAAGAAACGGAGAAATAATGATTGAATTTCCATCGTAAAGGCATTTTTTCTACTTGAATATTTTCTAATGAGAATTATTTTTTGGTAAAAAATATGCCACCACTAAACTATACTTTTCATGTTTTTAGAAATAGCTTACATGATTTAATAAATTATGAAGTCGTCATATTTGGATTAAAATAAATACAGGACATGATATAAATTTAAATCAATTATTTTTCGATATACAGTTTTTAATTCAAAATTAATTTGTCTTGTATCATTAGTGATTTTTTAAAATGATTTCTTAATTGATAGTCGTTTCATTGAATTTATAGGGACTGTAATGAAAACCAGTAAATTGGAATGGTTCCTGTCAGAATTAAGTGTATATTGCTAGCTAGTTGCCGCACCTCAAGCCCACACAGCAGGTTTGCTCCCTTAAACCCACGCCACAACAATAGTTTCAACATATAAAAATTCAGAGAAGAAATTATCAGTAACGCTTTTTGTAATTTTTTACTTCACATATATTTATCATTTTCATATTAAATTCTAAGCCAAAATGAAAAAATTGTGGGAATTTTTAAGTCATTAGTTTATGACTCAATAGAAAAAAATTTTCTAGCTCCGCCCCTATTTCAACGATTCATGAGTATCTTTTGTGCACTTAGAGGTTAGTAATTTTTTTGTTAACTTAAACTCATTAGAGCTTATAGATAATCCACTTGCGTAAAAAAATCAAAAAATAATTAAAAACAAAAGCAAATTCAGCTAAATTTCTACGCAAGCAAATGATAAAAATATTGGCCCATGCAAATTAAGAAACAAGCCATTTCGCCACTTCTAAACAAGAAAATTTTTTACCAATTTCTCGGTTAATGAATTTTGCAAACCATTCCGAAAGCACACCCTGTAACGTCTTTCCTGTTTCATTTATACACCTTTCTGTCACCTGGAAGAACATTCATCAGAAAATCAATAGAGTGCACTCAAATGTAAAAAGTCCTTAATTCTATGTAACAAGTTTTATCCAAAGAGAGGTTACGCACGTCTCTTTCATACTGATTACTCTGGTGGACTGAATCTGGAATTCTTGTAATGTAGTGCTCTGAGATCTGCAATACGAAGTTTTTCTTTAATATTGAATCCAGGAAAAATTTAAACTAACTTATTATAAATAATTCCTAAAAAGTAGCTCTCGGCATAGGAATATTGGTTAGCTTCAGTAAACTTATAATCAGAATTTAATGCATTAAGAATTCCAACCTCGATTCTATGGTTATTACAGCTTAAGAAAGATTTGTCAAAAGCTTCCAAAAGGATGGTAAACCGTAATTTTCAAAGACAGAAAAAGGTATAAATTTTCTTATTGGATGTGAAGGAATGAGGTTGATGCACTCTAATTGTATTAGAATTTCCAGCTAACAATTATCATCTGATAATATTGGAAGATAAAGTTAGGTGTGATAAGCCCAAAAATCTCTCCTCTATTATAGAGAAGAATAAAAATCTAGATGATGACGCAATTTAAGAGTTGAGGCTGGATGTATGAAACGGAGTAATTTCTTGAGAGTTATAAGTGATGAGAGCTTACAAAAATTAAAATAATGAAGGGATTTTTACATACGTAGCACATAAAATATTGTTATTTATGTATCTCACATCCTAAACTTTAATATTATGAAACACGCACGCTAAATCCGTTTCCGTTAAAGTCCTCTTCTTCAAGGAGGGGAGTAGTCTAGCAAAAGAGTTTATGAAACAATAGTTCTGGCAAGAAACCCCTTCTTGAAACTGCAACATGCATTAATAAATCAAAAATTTACAGAAGAAAACCAAAAAGTATGCATATGGGCATCTATGATGTATAAAAAAAGACCTATCTTCTATAAGTATGGTAGAGGGTCCCTATCATCTTCCACATGCATCAATGTAAAAGAGCCACTACTGGTGAGATGACTGCTATAGAGGATACATTTCGGATCCCTATTTCAATTTCGAGAAGCCGTCGATGGGTCTGAAATCACTGGAATTCATGGGTGATTTGGCGAATGGTAAGGTGAAACAAAGAGGAAGAATAAGAGGAAGAGGTTGGAACCAGCTCTAGAGACATTGGAGATCAATGTTGTGAAGCTGGCTTCAACTCAACATCAACATCAGAATTTGACCAACCAAATCCCACAGTTCTGCGGTGAGTAGCATCTCAGCACTGCCACTAACCAAAATTAGAGTAATACTTCTCACGAAACTTGAGCTTTATGCACCATTGCCAGTTGTGTCGAAAGACGAAAATACTGCCAAAAAAAATTATAATATCGTCGTTCTGGTTCAGGAACTAAGACCGGAAATGTTGTTATGTTGAAGGAGATGTTCGAGAGGTTGAAGATGAAGGATACTGAGTTACGAGTGATGGAGGCTTTAATAATGGCGTTTCATGTGGGAACTCCATCCCAGCCATCTTTTCTTCTTTATCCTGCATTCACTACATCTTTTCCCATTTCCACCATAGGTCGTGAGTTTTTTCGTACTATGACATCCAAGGGGAACATTATCGTCATCATGGCAGCTTCCACAGCAATGGCAAATTTGGAGGAGAGGCTCAATAGCATCTACCATGTAGCGAGGAGCATAAAGAGAAAACAGAATTACATGTACATGGCCCTCCATTCAATCTACCAGGGCTCTATTTTCATAGCGAAGATCGTCGGGCTTTGGCCGGATCTTCCCTCAGTGGCCAACCTCCGTTGTTGGCTCTGGCACTCTCCACATTTTTAGGCCAATTGCTACTTCTCATCAACCGACAACCACACCAACAACTCGTCTTTCAGCACCTTAGCAACTTGCGCCTTAACCTTCACCTCGCCCTTCTCGCCAGTACATCACCAATGCCATATTGGTTAGATTTTAAGACAAACCGGCGAGGATCAGTTGAGCTTTGAGACGGAAGCGTTAACGGAAGCGGGTTTCGTAATATAAAAGTTTGGAGTATGAAATATGTAAATAACAATATTTTGTGTGCTATGTATATAAAAACTCTAATAATAAATTAAAAAACTATTATAATAAAAAAATATTTGATAACATGTTCAAGCAACCTAAATAAAATGATCTTAAGCCCAAGAAACAAATATGACTTCAAATAATCTATTTGATATTTTCTTTCTCAGCTTAAGGACTTCCATTCAAATGCGCGAGAAAATCCAAATTAACTTGATATAATCAATCCTACATAGAGTAAGGCTGCTATCTTGTTAGAAGAATGGAAGTTGTTATCCTCACATATTTTATACCATTCAACAACCTTTTCTGAGCAGTTAAGACTTTAGTAGTTAAGATTTGAAGTGGATTTCAACTTTTAAAGTGGATTTCAACTTTTAAAATATAAATTGGGAGTTGAAAAATAAGTATGACCTGCTTTAAATCTCAATCTATCAAAAAGACAGAAGAAAATGTAATAAATACGGAAATAAATATAGTTTGTGTGTCAATGTGAGTGCGCGCGCGACTCAAATCTCCATTTCATTCATTTATACATTATCAAATAAAACTGATTGCAAAGTTAATCTTAAATAAAATCTCTATTTAATCCATTTGTTGTGCAAATTATAGATGAATTAAGATTTGTCATACTTTAAAATTATAAGAGAGAGTAACTGAACATAGGTTAAAAAGTGATACAAAAATTTCTCATAATCAGTTTGGATTTATCCCGGGCAGGTCTAAAATGGAAGCTATACATTTATTGAGAGGTTTGATGGAGAAGTACAGAGAGAATAAGGAGGATCTACGTATGATTTTTATTGACTTAGAAAAACTTATGATAAGGTTCAAAGAGAAGTCCTTTGAAGAGTTCTAGAGAATAAAGATGTTGATATAACTTATATTCAAGTTATTAAAGGTATATATACTCGAGTTTTTACTTATGTTCAAACATAAAGAGGATTCACCAAGTATTTTCTAATTTAAGTTGGATTACATCAAGGATTGGCTTCAAGCACGTATCTTTTGCTTTAGTTATGGATGCTCTTACTGGACATTTACAAGAGGATGTACCATGATGTATGCTTATTGTTGATGATATCCTTCTTGTGGATAAGATTAAAGAAAGTTCAAGAAAAACTTAAATTATGGAGGCCTACATTGGAGTCTAAAGGCCTTCGTTTTAGTAGCTCTAAAGCTGAATAAATGTAATGTAATTTTAGTAATAGTAGCTCTAGTGGCTGAGTTGTAACTATAGGTGGTCAAATTATTAAAAAGTGTGAACATTTTAGATATCTTAGGTTTATTCTTCAAAGCGATGGTGATGTAGGTAGAATTCAAGTTGGTTGGTTGAAGTGAAGGAATGCATCAGGCCTATTGTGTGATAGAAAAGAGCAGCTTAGACTGAAAGGAAAATTTTATAAGATGGTGGTGAGACCTGTAGTGCTATATGCACAGAATGTTGGCCTTTCAAAGAGAAGCATAAAATAAAGTTAAGTGTTGTTGAGATGATGATGCTTAGGTGGATGAGTGGTTTGACAATTAGAAACAAATTGCAAAATGAATATATCCGTGATAGGGTTGGTGTAGCCCTAGTAAGGGACAAGATTAGATAGAGTGGTCTTAGATGTTTTGGTAACATTAAATGTTAACCATCTGATGATCCGGTTAGAAGAGTAGTGTTTTAGATTCGACTATGTTAAGAAAGACGGAGGTATACCTAAAAAGACTTAGGCATATTGCACAAAAAATGATCTTAATCTAACACTCAATAGAATGCAAGGGAGAAAAGGATTCACGTAACCGACCCACTTAGTGGGATAAAAACTAATTATCTTTGATGTTCATCATAAGATACCACATGTACTTTTTACATTAAAACTAAAATATTTGCAGAAAACATTGTTTACAAAAGTAAACAAAATGTAAGGTCAAAGGATATTAAGCTATTTAATGAATTTTTATGTGTGAATGAGTGTTCAATGTAAGGTCAAACTTAATCAGAACTATGATACTGGGATTTCAGTTTTGATGAAGATGAAATTTATGAAGCAAGCAGGTGAGGGAGAAGATCGATCCATAAAACTTATAAAGTAAATATTAATACTATATTATTATTAGAACAAATAATATTTTCAAAAAAATTAATGTTATTGAATTTTTTATTGTAGTAAGAAAGTGTGTAGAAGGTTGATAAATTCTTGGAATTTGAGGAAGGCAAAGAATCTTAATGTTAAAATAGGTTAGTGTTTTTAATCATTTTATACATTTAAATATATTATCAACACTTAAGACTTTCTTTAGGATGTGATTCTCATAGATATATGCACTTTTATTTGATTTAGGAATTAAGACTTTCTTTAGGATGTGATTCTCATAGATATATGCACTTTTATTTGATTTAGGAATTAGTCAAAAGAAGTAATGTCAAACCTTAAACTATACAAAAGTCTCTTAACATAAAGGTGAGTAATTATTTCGTTATAAGTATTAAATTAATGTTTACTTAATAAAGAATTTAAGTAATATTTTAAACAGTCATTTTATAATTATATGCATTCTGTGAGCTTGAAATTTAAGGAAATAAAATAGGGAAAAGAAAAAATGAATGTTCAATGTTTTTTAAATGAAATATAAAAGTTCAAATCATACAAGATTACTTATAGATGGTACTGGCAGAGAATATGAATTACCGTGTACGATAAAAGAACTGGTAAAGATGTTTCATAGCAATTTTAAGAATATCTTCGAATACATTTTTTATGGTACCTACAAGTACAATTTTTTAGAATATGTCCAGATATATTATTTAAAATCCATTCTGGTATGATGGTAATCTTGTTATGACTCATAAAGAGATGAAAAAATGTAAATACTTAAATTAAAATAGGAAGGGGTAAATTTTAAATGAAATTTTGATGTTTTCTAAAGAAATGAGTTTTAAGTTCTTTTGGTCATACATGCAAAGTATTGACACAGTAATTTAATGTAAAAAAAAATTATAATTGCTCATTAAGTCAAACTTATTGTTGTAATTAATATTTTCTTTCAGGAAAAGAAAAGTTTTAAGTTGATATATCAGGTACGATAGACTTGGTTTAAATAAGGAGGTCTACAGTGGATATGTAGTATGTTCTGATGAGTTTGTAGTTTATATATATATATATATATATATATATATACTTTCTTTTGGTTAGTGATATAACGTTGTGTGGATTGCTATTTTAATTACAAATTATTTTTCCTATGGTTGGATGATTTAAATTTGTTTATATAAAATTGTGACACTGTCATTGTCATTGTCGGGTTCTAAGCCCTGAAAGTGAAAAGTGGAGGGTAGTCAGCGTAAAATTTGCCAAAAAATCATAACAAGCTCTATCGCGTTAAATGTTGGCCTTTAAAAGAGAAGCATAAAACTTGGTGTTGTCGAGATAATAATGATTAGGTGGATGAGTGGCTTTACACTTAAAAACAAAATGCAAAATGAATATATTTGTGATAGGGATGATGTAGCTCCAGTGACAGACAAAATTAGAGAGAGTCGTCTTAAAAGGTTTGGTCACATTAAATGTCGAACATCTGATGATCCGATTAGGAGAGTTGACAATTTAGATTTGACTTTTGTTAAGAAAGGCAGAGGTAGCCCTAGGAAGACTTGAGCTCATTGTATAAAAAATGATCTTAATTTATTAGAATTAAATGAAAATATGACACTAAATAGGACGCAATGAAGAAAAAGGATTCATGTAGCTAGGGTTGTCAAAACGACTCGTTGTTCGTGAACAGCTCGTGTTCGGTTCGTTAAGAAGCTCGTGTTCGACTCGTTAATTTTGTTCGATAAGTTAACGAGCCGAACACGAACTAAGATGTGTTCATTCGTGTTCGGCTCGTTTTGGCTCGAAATACTACTCATCAAGTGTGTATATATATATATATATACACACACTTGATGAGTAGTATTTTAAAAAAATCTAATTGACTACAAGGCTACAAAGATTTATAATCAATTAAAATATTGATTAAGAAAATAAAATAAAAATTATTAAATTAGATTCAAATGATGTTTTAATATAAATAATAATTTTTAAATCTTGCTCAAACTCTTATTGTCTTATGACTACATGATTAGAGTTGTTAAAATGACTCTTTGTTCGTAAACAGCTCGTGTTCGGCTCGTTAAGCAAATGAGTCAAACACGAACACACTTTTTGAGCTCGAAATATAAACGAGCCGAACACGAGCTGAGCATGGCTCGCTCGTGTTCGGCTCGTTTACACCCCTACATGTAGCCAACCCCACTTACTGGATAAAGGTTTTGTCGTTGTTGTTGTATATGAAAATGTGAAATTCTTAGTCACTCTTTTATGATTTGGAATATTCTATAATTTTGTTGATAGTTATTTAAATGTTAATACCATCCAATTGTTGTTCCTAAATTGGTTAATTCTAAACTACCAGACCGGGTCGTCACACCTTACAGGACATGTGAAACTCCAGTACTGTTATAATGCCAAAAATTGTTGATGCCACTATAATATCAGGCACAATACTAGTGAACATGGTGAATAGTAACTTCAAAAAACAAGTAAACTATATGTACTACGACCGCACAGTTATGAGATAATTTAATGGAAAAAAACATACAAAAACCTAAATAGTAAAATTTATGATGTAATCTTCCCTTAGTAAAAATCCAACTTTGACACTAGGATTAGGGTACATTAGTGCAATTGATATGATGCATTGTATAAATAATGCAAAGGCAATTTAAGATTAGACTACAAATCAGCAAAATAATTCAAGCACTTCCTTTCTTTAAATGAAAATAGGCAGTGGTAGAACTAATACCCAGTCAATAGCAAAATGATTGAAAAATCCAAGAAATTTATGATACCGGAGTTAACCAAACAACAATGAAAAAAATAAATATTATTGTTGAATTCTAATAGAAACATACAACCAAAGATACTAGAAATCAAATTGTAACAAATGACAACACAAACTCAACTAGAGTTGGATCCAAGGACGGTGATGGTGATAAGCAAGGGTCTGGAGAATGGCAGAGTGATGGATGAGGTGGTTAGCAAGCAAAAAACAGAATTGTTGTGGTTTCCGATAGTCTGGGCTGCAAGCAAAAAGTGGGAGTCGATGTGAGAGGGTTGTCAAGAGTGACGGCAGCAAGAATGTGACCGGTCCGAAGCAGAAACCAGCAAGGGGCATCTGGTTTGGGGTGTTGGTCGCAAGGGAGAATGTGATAATGGAGGTTCTAGATGATGGCAGCAAGCGGAAAGGGGTAGAACGCAGATTCTAGAAGATGGAAGCAAATGGAAAGAGGTAGGGCACAGGTTCTACAGGTGGCAGCGCATTGGAAGGGGAGACGTGGTGAGCGGGAAGGCTGGAAAAGGGAGGGACAGCAAGTCCTTGTTATCCTGGATGTCGATAACAAGCAGAAAAGCGACTGACAGCGGCTAAAAAATAGAAAATTGCAGAAAGAAACAGCCTAGACAGCTATTCCTGACGGCTGTAGAAGGGAAGGGGAGGTTATGAGTTATGTGGAAAGGATAGGAAAGAGGCTAGGAAATATAATCACCACCTTGAGCCCAAGATACAGTTGAATTGGATCCCTATGATACATTCCTGGAAAGGACGACGCCGGCGGCTGTCCCAATACAAAACACACAAAAACCTAACCCTAGACTCCTATGAAAAAAATATATAATAATAGGAAAACTAAGAGTGGCCCATGAAGACCAGCCGACTCCTCAAGAGGGACAAAACTTGGATCGGTTCGGTCTAGCAACAAAAGTCAGTCGTTGTTCATTAGCAAGAAACGCACGTCAGGAGTAGGGGCGCTCTCGCATCTATCTCTCGGAGCTAAGGAAACACTCGAAATTTGCCACCAACCCTAAAACTCGTCAATCTTTTATGGAATTAGTCTACACTAAGCCAAATTAAACCATGCCCAGCAATATAAATTATCTTGATACTTGAAAATAAAATGAAAACCTCTTAACCAACATCATTGGCATGCTCTTGATCAGATAATAAAAAATACAAAAAACTGTGGCCAAAGCATCGCTTCGTGCAAAATTTTCTATGAGAAAAAACAAGAAAATTTCAATGAAATTAATTTTGTTAGAAAACCCTAACAAAGATTCAGCATGAGCTAAATTGGTATCAAACTTTTACATTTTGTTAGCATGTCACTCAATATGACACAATGGAGAAAAATGATTCATGTAACTGACCCCACTTAGTGGGATAAAAGCTTGTTGTTGTTGTCACTTAACAAGATAATCTAATTATTAGTGTAATTTAACAAATCATGAATAAAATCAATAGGTCAAATTATTGAATCAGCGAAATTAAATCTAATGATGACATTAATTTAGTTAAAAAGAATTGATAACTTAGAAGTCAATCAGTTTATGAAAGTGAACCATTGAATGTTAACAATTTTAGAAAATAAAACGTAGCGATAAGTATCATTACCAATTTCATATGTATCATTGAAAGATAGCAGCATTACGTGTAAAGTACGAGTTAGGTTTATCATGAATACAAAAATAGTTTAATCCTGTGACAAGATTTAAGTGTTTATGTAAACTTGCTAAGTATAAAGTGAGCATTTAATTGAACTACTTATGGAACAACAACAGAGCACATTTAAATAAGGAAATAACACTCAATGTCAAAATTTAGTCATTTATATGCTAAGCACCCTCCAACATGTCATGTTTGCAAAATTATCTAGGCAAGCAAACATAAATGAGATTTAAAAATGAGCGTCAAGTTATTCATTAAAATGTATTGGGTCCCTGCAATGTAATCCATAGCTAGAACTCACATCAGGATACTTTGTTTCTTATTTTTTAACATAGACTTTAATATTTACTTATCTAGCACTTTAATATCACAATCACATTAAAATATATGTATGAAAAGATTATTTTGCTATGAAAAATAAAATATTTCTATTATTTTTTATGTGATGTTAAAGATTCTAGTGTTATATAAGTAAACATCAAAGTTTGTGTTTTATATATATATATATATATATATATATATATATATATATATATAGTTAGATAATGTTAGTAATATTTTTTATGCATGTTAAATTATGCACTCAAGAAAAAAATAAAAAGACTTACATGATAGCCATGTAAATACAAAAAAATTCAGTCGTATGTAGTTCAATAATTTTATTGTAATTTATGGATTCTAGACAATAAACTATGTTTTCACATCCCTTTAAAGATTTCAAATGTGTGGCATATGCCTTTCAGTTTTGTGGCACATGCTTTAGAAAAAGAAGGTGTATTTTAAAGAACTATATGAGTATGCGGATGCCTTTATAGTTTCAAATTTGTGGCACACATGCCTTGGGAAGTAAATTAATAAAATATTGTCCACATGTAATCATTTTTATGTCAAATATCCTCTATAAAATTAATAAATATTTTATGTCCTCAAATTTGAGGCAAATGTCCTCATTTATGCTCAATCATCTAAGTAAACGAACACAAATGAGCTTTAAGAGAATCATGTGTCAAGAGTAGTACCAGTAATTAGCCCATATCCCCTAGGCATTAATCCTCTTAAAAGGATAGAACTACGCTTACATTTATAACAAATTTTATATATAATAAATATAAAGGTTAAATGCATGATTTTACAATGCTCCAACACAAAGAAAATGAAAACGCTTGAGAAGAATGCTTACGGGTTTGAGCGTTTCTGGACTGCAAATTATGCTAAATGCTTTCCAATCCATGCCCTGAGATAGCCAGTAAGCCCCACAAAATGCTCTATTACATCCTAGACCTGCAAGAAAAAAAGAAAAAAAAAGGCATTGCATCAAAATCAATGAATAAATTAGAACTGGCAAGGAGCTACAATTAAACAAATTTTACCGTTAGAGATAAAGGGAAAATGATAGATATTATGAGAAAGGGGAAATAAACTCCCCACAAGAAAATTTATTAATTTTGAGTGAAAAAAGGCTAGACTACTTTAATAGGAGAAATCTGCATCAAATTTAAAGTATGTGAAAAAAATCAAAATGGCCCTTGGACTATTTATGGAAAGGCAGTTTTAAAGTATCTAATGGGTACAACTTAGCCCCACACTCCTGAAAGCTGATCCAAAATAGGCATTTCACTCATCAAATATGGACCCAAAATAATCCAATAAGGAACCATTTTGAATTACAATTGAGGATTCAAAAAGCTAAATGATTAAATTTATAATCGAGTACTAAAATGATCCTATATAAATAGTTCAAGAACAATTTTGACATTTTTCTCAACCAGCAAGTTTTACAGGTAAAAAACAATATAAACCTAAATAAAAAGTAGTAACTATTTGATAGTGTAGCAAAGCCAATGTATTGCGGGCTTCTATACCTGGATCAGTTCAATGCAAGGTTCTTGAGGGTCGGTCGGCCCTCTAGTCAACTGGGAGTCCTGCCGAACTGGAGTGGGGCTCTAGGATTATATACATACTCTATTGATGTTTAGGTTAGTTTTGTGTGATTTGCTTTGGGACAGCCATCAGCATCTCTTTTTTCCTTTCTAGAATTATATCTCAACTTTCGAGTGATACTTTGGTTGTATCTAGTTCTCAAGGGAGTGTGTATCCCCTTCTGCCCGCCCCCTCACCTCTCGCGCATAAATTTCCCTCACCGCTCCATTTTCTCCCTTGATGCCACCACCCAAAAAGGTAATCAAAACTGTTGTTTTCCATAAAATTGCAATTCATGTTCTCCCCCTTATTGAATCTCATCACCTGTTGTTAAACAAAGGCCCCTCAGCACCGCCTACACCCTAGATCCAACCCTAGCTCCAATGTTGTGTTGTTGTTTTGTTGCAATTTCAATTTTCCCTATTGTTTGTTATGATTTCAAACTTTGAATTCAGTAAATATATTTGTTTTCCTTGGGTGTTTGTTAAATTCCTGTATCATTTAATATAAGACCTAGCCCAACCTTATTCCGTCCTCGAATGGCCTAAATCCACCAAACCATAAGATATTGACCTAACAGTAATTCTCCTTGTTAATATTCAAAATCAACAACCCTATTTTTTTTCTACAACCTAAATCAGTCTCGTACACTCCCTCTCACCTCCCAAACCTAAACCCTAGTCATGCCACTGAGGAGACAAGTTCCAAAAGCCGATCAGAAACTTACCATGGAAGAGAAGCAGTGTGAAATACGCTAAGTTCAGCAAAGACCTGCATAAATTAAGGAAGGGACCCATTGAGAGATCACCGTTGATCTTGATGATGAGATTCAAAGAGAAGCGAGGTAGGAAAATCTAAATCCCTTCCATAGGGATGATTCTAGTGAAGAAGAGAATAGGCCACAATGCTTTAGGATTTAGTATCAGAAGAGGCCAAGAGATGGATTGGCTTTTTGAGGACATGAAGACATGTGAGTCAATGTAGATTTATCAGATTTTAAGGGAGAATGAATATGAATGATTTCATTGAGTGGTTGCAAACTATTGAAGATTTTTTTAATATAAGGAGGTGTCAGTTGATAGGAGACTGAAGTTTGCTGCCATAAAGTTGAATAAGTGCTTTTTGTGGAGGGAGAATCTGAAGAGAGTGAAACAGAGAGAAAGTAAGAATAAGATCACTACTTAAGAGATGATGAAGGAGATGGAGATGAAGTATCTACCCCCACACTACCACCAGGGCATGTTTTTGAGGCTACATCACTTACATCATGGAGAGTAGTCAGTAGAGGAGTTCAGAGTACAGTTCGAGCAGCTCATGCTGAAATGTGAGCTAAAGCAGCCAGAGGAGAATAGCATAACCAGGTAATTGGAAGGCCTGAAGTCAACCATCAATCATGTCGTTCAGGCGCAAATTTACTAGTCATTGAGTGATGTTTAGACATTTGCCAAAAATGTGGAGAAACAACAGAAGCAAAACAGGACCGTCTTTATTCAGACGATCACCCATAGTAGGAGTCAGTAGTACACCTAAGAAAGGTGTAAAAACGGTTTAGAAAGATGATAAAATTGATCAAAGTGGAAAGAAGTCTGAGAGGAGCAGTACACCTGCATCATGGCCACAAGGAAGTATTTCAGATGCCATGGGTTGGAACCATTGCCTCCAGTTGCCCAACTACCAGAGTTATTTTTTTCACTGAGCAGGGAGTTGTACAAAAAATGGATAGTGGTACCAGAGACAAAAGATAACGAAGATGTGCAGGAGTACTAGCTTTCAGCTTATGAGGGCGAGATACTTACGGTTCGACGGATCTTTCAGACTAAGGGTGTGTTTGGGAGCACTTTTTGATTGCCTTCATTTTTAAATACAATGAAGTTTTGTGTGGGAGCCATCGTTTGAGGTGCTTTTTTGTGAAATCGCATTAAAATGGGGAAGTCACGAATAGTGCTACGGAGCTCAGTTCAGCAGAACTACTAGCGGTGGGGAATGATCTACGTGCCCCGCATCATTTCTAAAATTACTCATGTTATCCTTGATATTACCCCTCCTATTCTCTTCTCCCTTTGTCTTTGTTGCGAGCATCCTGTATTAGGAAACATTCGCAGTGGACTTCACTTCTCCCCTATCTTCGTTGTCGCCTCTCTGTATGTAATCTTGAACGAAACTTGTTTTGGATTCTTGTTTTTCTTCTGTGGTTGTCGGTTTTGGCTTGTAGTCTTTCATCTGTTGTTATGGTTTGAGGCTTCTTATTTTTTTCTTTTGTAGTTATGGTTTGGCTTCTCGTTTAGCCCCTGTGGTTGAGATTTGATGCTTTTCGTTTTACTTTCGTGGTAATGCTTTGATGCTTTTCATTTTTTCTCTGATTGTGATTCGGTGCTTCTCATTTTTTCTCTGTGATTGTGGTTTTTTAGGCTTCTTATTTTTCTTCTCTGGTTGTGTTTTGGTACTTCACATTTTACTTTTGTAATTATGATTTGGGGCTTCTCGTATTTCCTCTGTAGTTGTGGTTTGAAGCTTCTCTTTTTTCTTTTGTGGTTGTGGGTGGTGTGGGGCTTCTCGCTTTTTTCTTCTGTGATTATGGATGCACGAGAGTTACATAGAGGTTTTGGTTGTGGTTTTACAATGCCATCTCGTTATGGTTGTGGGTGTGATACTCTCTGTTGGTTGTTGCCTACAAGGTGTGGGGTGGTTTTGCAATGTTGGTAGTGGTGCATTTGCAATGTGGGTTGTAGGTGAGGGTGTAACTTTTACAAATTCTTGCTCTTTTGCACTTCATGGGTGTGGGTGTGGTGGTCTCTGTGGGTTGTTACCTGCAAAGTTTGGGTGTGGTTTTGCAATATAGGTTTTGGGTGTGCTTTTGCAATATGCGCTATAGGTGTGGGTGAGCTTTTTACAAATTCCTGGAGAATGGCTGCAGGGAGATATCCAACAGGAAGAAGAAGTGACAGGATCAGCTGCCACAGCCCTGCAGGGAAACAGCATGAGAAGTGAATTCTGTGAATGGTCACGAGAAGAACGGAGCAAATTCTAGAGGAGGGCCTGCATGCAGGGAGAAGCCGGAAGGCCTACTACTCGGAGAAGCTCCAATGTTGGCCTGCAGGAAGACAGGTGGGTGTAGGAAGGATTCTGAATGCAAAAGAGAGAATTTCGAGGAGGGGCCTGCAGGGAAGGATTCCGAAGGGGAAAGCTGCAAGGTACGGCCTATAGGGACTAGTGGAATCTGCCAGTAAGAGCCTAGGTGGGGAGTTCAGGATAATTCTGCTTGCTGCACAAGGACAAATGATTTCCACTAGAGAGCGAATGTGATTTACACTGGAGGGAGAGCTATTTCGACTAGAAAGAGAAAATAAAATTGTGTCAATCTCACGGGAGTGCCCGGGCTATCCCTGCCTTGCAGAGAAACATGATCTGCACGGGAAGAGCGTTGGAGGAAGAGTTCTGGTGAAGAACTTACCTGCAGGGAGAGTATTCTGCTGCTGGAGGGATCTTGCAGAGAGGCGTAGCCTGCTGCAACGAGCTATGGAAAGGTTGGCTGCTCCTCCAGTTGCTTTGCTTACCCAGGAAGTATTTCTACTTCAATAAGGAGCAGCAACGTGCCAAGGTTCTGTGGGCAAGAGATTCAGCCAGCAGTAGGAGCTCCGGCTGGCAGGTTGACTACAGGATTGAGATCCATCAGGATGGAGAGGAAAACTCCTGCTCCAGGAGGAGGAGTGGGAGAACTCGCTGCAGTGCAGGGAATAAGTTTCATGCGGCTGTGCGAAGATGGTGGTCCGGCAGAACTTAGGGCTGTGCAGGAAAGGAGTTTCCTGCACTGGGAGTGTTCCTGCAGGGCAGGAGTTTCCTGCCGCCTGCTGTAACACTATCGCAACTCACAAGTAAATAGATCATAGTTACAACTTCGCAGCACACTGGCAAATGTTTGAAGTTGGCATTATCAAACAGGTTCGCAATGTAAAGGTTCTCTGAATATAAAACAACCAGTTTGTCACTAATTGACAAATTAATGTACCCAAAAAAAATGATCCGACACTACAAATAATTGACTTCATGAAAATATAGGTTAAAATAAAATCTTAGGAAAGAATGTTAATGAAACTCACAGTGTTGTGGTACACCGATATCAGGCCTAGATGGCATCCTTCCGCTACATTTATGACACTGCAAGTGAGTGGTGGTCTGGCTGCATTTGAATCCTTCAAGTTCAGTTCCTGTGCAGAGATTTCAATTAGGGATAAAATGTTTAGAAATTTAAAATATTGACAGCAAAAATGAAACTAAAAAACTTGAGCAAATAAATATAATCTAGCCACGGCCTATTGTCCTATTAGGATATCAAACAATACAAGCAAAATAATCAGTAGATAGCAGAACCTACAGCAGAGCAATCAATCTTGTTTCATCCAACAAGATTAGCAATTATTTTTTTTTTTGCTTATGAATTAGGTGAGGTTATCATGTGCATTGTCTGTATAACTGTACTTTGATGCCCTATTTGTAAAGAAATTGAATCGAAAATAAAAAAAGTAGATCTGCAAGAATTCCAAAAATCCTAAATCCAAAACTCTGGAAAGAACGTAGCATCATTCCAAAAACTAAAATCAACTGCTAATTGAATTCATCAAAAAAAGGAAATAGGTAGTAAAAATCTGTGGAGTTGATTCCACAATCATGGAAGGGATAAACCATCTTCAACCCACACTGTCAGGTAGTGAACTTTACCACTCGTTGCTTGTTCTTCAGTTCTAAAGGCCTCACTTGATTCCAAATTAGGGAAAATGAACTAATTTTAACAGAGTACAAACACAAAAATGCATGTTTTCCACGTTGTCAATCAATTATCCATATACATATAAAAGATTTTCTCTTCAGCTGTATTGACAATATTCATCATAACCTAGGTTAATGATTGAGGTTCAAAAAAATGTTAATTTGATCCAATAATAAGGAAACTGCATTTACTTAATTAACACACATAAGTAAAAATACCATTGTCAAATATTATCCTTGAAACAAAAAAAATTGCAAAAAAAGAAAAAAAGAAAATCTACAAATGAAGCTTATTTACCAGGCTAATATCACTTAAATTTAAAATCAATTCTATAATTTTGAAAAGTATGTTATACTTCAAAAAGAACTTTGTACTTCATATTACCGCATTGTGGACAAGGAAAATCAACTCTACCACCATCATCATTAGAGTCCGCAAAAGTTCTCTTTCTCGAAGGTCCTTTCGGAATCCCCAATAACTAAAGATAAACAATGGAATAGCATCACCACAAATAATTCACCAAAACGATCGAAAAACATAAGTTAAGGTACATTAAGAAGTCATTTGTAGACATAAAATTACTTTCAGATGTAAGAAGAAAATTATAATTGATTACAATCAAACCATAAACCTCATAAACCCTACTAACTATATGACTTTAACAGGTTGGATCCTTTTTACAAAAATATTCTAACATGGAACGTCTAAAACTGAAGGCAAATGGATTCAAGAAAATTCTTGCGACTAATTCAAGACATCAAAATCTGATGTGAGGCATTAGAAACTAGGTTTATTTGACATTCCTGGGTAGAATAACCCCCAAAACCAAACCTTCCTACTGACCCTTAGAATTTGAAAATGGGGCATTTACATTAAACTCAATTCCTATGTATTTACATATATAACACCTAAATTTTAATGTTTACATTTACACCAGCAAATCTTTAATATCACATTCCATCAAAAATACCACCATTTTAACTTTCAAAAAGTGAAATACACCTTTTAATGCAAAGGTAAGGTGGCATGTATGTAAAAATTGAAGTTTATATGTCAGATTTGTAAAAACATAGAAATTGAGTGGTATGCATATAAATCTTCCTCTGAAAATTTAAGTACAGCCTGTTAGTTTGCACCAAAAGATAGTCACAATTCATACTTTCGAGACTGAAAATTGAAAAGGAGGATTATGATAAAAATAAAAGGTTTAACTTTGTATAAAGTAAATGAATGAATTTTGCAGAAGTCAATATAACCAAGTCAGAAACTAGAAAAACATTTTATATCACTTATTCAGATGCGCAATTTCCAAACCCCACCAAATAGTGGAAATGATGCCAGCTCTTACATCACATTCAGTGCTGGGTAACTAAACCTTTCTTAAATGTATGCTAAGGATTATCGTTAACTACATACAATTGTAATTAGCCTTGTTAGCCTTCAGATAATCATTGAAATGGATATGTAGAGAGCCTGACCAAGTCAGAATATGAATGATCCTAAAATACATCCAAATAAAATTTTATGATGAATGACTCAGGTTTTGCTTCAAAATTTGCCGTTAACATTGAAGATGTTATATAAGTATGGACATGAACATGTAGAAATATATATATGTACATGTACATATATAACTGTATTTGTATCTCTATGTACATATTTGTATAAGTACATATACATATATGTACACATATATATATGTACATATATGTACACATATATATATATGTACATATATGTACACATATATATATATGTACATATATGTACACATATATATATATATATATTTGTATATGTATATATAGGTATATATACGCGCGCGCACACAGATATATATATATATATATATATATATATATATATATATATATATATATAATTTGTAGGTAATAGTCCATCAGTATTGTTTTCTATGGGGTTTGAAGGTGTCAGCATCACATCGCTCGCAGTAACAGTAACGGCAGGGGCAATAGAATCAGACACCAAAATATGTACTGTGGTAGCTTACAGATATATCCTTAGATTCATCCTTATTCATTTGATCTTTAGATTTCAAATTAGGGTGAAGCTTATGGAATTCATCAAGAGTATCAAACATCTTACAATGAGAACAATAAAAAGGTTTATGCTCCATGACGATTTGTTGTCAATATCCATTATGCGTTGTGCCCAACCAAACTTCAACAACATCAGGCAAAGTAATATCTATTTCCACAAGTATTCTGGCCACAGAAGGTCTGGTAAGGTTGAAAGTGGGTAGATCTAGCTTCACAGGGTCTCCAAATATGGCATCAATAGAGTAAAGAACCTAATGATGAAAAAAAATACAACTTGAGACCAGGTAGACTAAACCATACCGATAAGTAGAAGGTTCATGATTGGGGTCAAAATCAAGAGATCACTTGAGTAGCTTCATTGATTTACCAGCAATGTTAAGATATTTTTTGAAGAAAATACGAGTGTAGTCTTCATGCACGGTTAACTGAATCAATACATGTCTCTCATCCATGAGTCTCACATTTCACTTTTCTGTTAATTTGAGTTCATCAAAACTTTCTCTGATAACTTTCATAGCTGGGTGTCCCCACATAAATTTCTCAATGAGAGTAAATTTGAATTTGTCACTCAGGATTGAAATTTCTGACTCAGAAAAAAAGAGTGTTGACTTCTCACTCTTCCTGCTTGCATTCTTAATAAAAGGACAGTCATATGTACCATCAGGATTCTCCTTATAACTTGAGGGGAAGACAATTGTTGTCTCCCCCTGAGATTACCCATAACGTGGGCAAAAGAGGTTTTGTCGTGTTCAACCAAAGGAGGAAGCTCCATTATCGCAAGTCAAACAAGAAGAAGAGCTACAAGTCGGACAGAAGAGGTCAAGTGCGAAGTTGCGCAGAAGAGAGGAACCGCAGACAGTAAGCAGATGACAACTGCGCAGAACGAAATCGCAGCTCGATAGAGTCTAAACCGCAACACGACCACGCGCATAAAGGAAACCACGGCACGAAAACGCTGTAGAAGCGAAGACGCTGTAGAAGCGAAGACGCTGCAGAAGCGAAGGTCCAAATGTTGTTCACCGTCGTCGTCGTCGAGTGCAAAGGCAAAGACGACGAACGCAAAGGTGCTGAAAGGTCCAAAAGACGACGAACACAAAGGCAAATTCTGTCGTCATCGTCGAGTATGAAAACAGCGCCTTCGAAGAGGATGGATTGAAAGTCGAAGGAATCAAACCAGAGTTTCGCCATCGGGCGAAACCCTAGCATAGCAGATCACCACCGATGCCATTGAGATGAAGTATCCGGCGTAGAGGCAACTCATACTTCACATGTACTAGAACCTATTATGGGTACTACGGTTGGTATTCCTTCAGCTTTAGCTCTACCACCCCATCAGACTGATTCTTCGGATGAGGAATGGCAGGCATAATCCAAAAGGAAGAAAAAGAATGAAAGTCAACTCCAACTCGAGAACATATTGGATGACACATTGGTTACTATTGGCAATGACAATCATCTTACCAACTAATTAGCTTACTCATTCCCTAGAACTAGAGGCAGAGGCAAGACCAAATTGGGTCGCTCTCTAGCCACCTGATATTATGTATTTTGTCACTGTTAGGCTTTTTATTTTAGTATCTAATGTATTTTTTTTCTAATTTTGAAACCTTTTGTGATTTTTTGTGTGGGTAGGGTGTCAGGCTTAGGCCCTCCCACACATTGTATCTGTATCTTTCTTTCTATTTAATATATTAGCATTTTTGGACTTTCAAAATATATATATAAGAGTTTCGACTCACGGCAAACCCTAGCAACTATTATCGCATCAGATCAGAAACTATTATTGCATCAGATCATTTTCTTTCCTCGCTGCGTCTTCTCTAGCGTCGACCCTCGTTATGTCTTCTCCGTTCGTCGTTGGCTCGCTCTGCTTCGACTTCGACTAGGCTCACGTTTGTGTCATTACTTCAACGCTGACACAGTTCGCGTCCGTGTCGTTTCTCTTTGATTTCGACGCCAACAGGTTTAGCACAGTCATGCATCCCTATTTTGTGATTCTTGTCCACTGCGCATCTGTTCCGTGGTTTCGACATCTGCGACTTCACCCCGACCTTCCTTGGCTTATCATTTATGCCCTCTGCCTGACTTGGCAGGACTTCTCCTTATTGTGATGGAGCTTCCTTCTTCTTCGGTTGAACCTCACAAACTCTTCTTTGTCCACGTGGTGGGTATTCCTCAGGTGGAGACGGCGGTTGTCTTCACATAAAATTATAAAGAGTATCGTGATGGTACAGGTGATTGTCTCTTTATTAAGAATGCAAGCAGAAAAAAGTGGGAAAATAGCATTATTTTTCTCTGAGTTATAAATTTTAACCTTGACTGATAAATTCAAGTTTATTCTTATTTGAAAATTTTAGTGGGGGCACCCACCCATAGAAGTTATCAGGAAAAATTTTGATGATCTCAAATTAACAGGAAAGTGGAAAGTGTGGCTTATGGATGGGAGACATGTATTGATTCAATTAAGCGTCACTGAAGACTACACTCGGATTTTCACCCAAAAAACATCTTAGCATTGCTGATAAATCAATGAAGCTACTAAATTGGTCTCTCGATTTTGACCTCAATCATGAACCTCATATTGTACCAGTATGGTTTAGTCTACCTGGTCTCAAGCTACACTTTTTTCATCATTAGGTTCTTCACCCCATTGGGGTCATACTTAGGGACCCTATGAATCTAGATCTACCTACCTTCAACCTAACCTGACCTTCTGTGACCAGAATACTTGTGGAAAGAGATATTATTTTACCTGATGTTACTGAAGTCTGGTTGGCACAACTCATAATGATATTGGCAACAAATTGTCATGGAGCATAGACCACCTTACTGCTCTCATTGTAAGATGTTTGGGCATACCCTTGATAAATGTGATAAGCTCCAACCTAATTTGAAATCTAAAGATCAAGTGAATAAAGATAGATCTAACTCCACTGCTTTGGACATATATTTTCCATTTGGAGAGAAAACTACTACAGGACAGAATTTGGTGTATGATTTAATTGTTGTTGTGGACCCTCCCCCTGAGAATACTGTTTCTGCGATCAATGAGAAGCTGGTTGACCCTGCTGAGCAACCTACACTCTCAAACCCTATCGAAAACAGTACTGAAGAACCCCTACCTACACAGACTGACATTCAGAAGAACCTTACAGCTCCTTGTTTACCTCATTTTCGAGGTCATTTCTTTTTCCTTAGAATCTTAGGATCTAGCTCTATGAGTTCCTATTGATCGTCTTAGAAAACTAAAATTTGGACCCACCATTTTTAGAAATTCTAACTACTTCATATTTTTCTTTAATGTCTAACATTTATGGCACAAGTCATCGTCTTATGAACGAGCGGTTATGGACTATTTTGTGAATACTCAAGGGAAAAGTTCCTAATAGGACTTCAAGCCTTAGGAAAACATCTTCATGACTTTTTCGTCACATACACACACCAAATGCACAAAATTCACAAAATTGTATGAGGTCGGTCTTCAACTGAACCTAAAGGACGGGTGAAAATGCAAACTTCTCCGGATGACCTCCGACGACAAATTGTACTGCGCCAACACGTCCGGGACACCAATTTTGGTAGAAAATGACACACATATTGCAATATTTTTGACACGATAAAATAGACACGCAAATCGATGAACTCGTCAAAATGGAAATATGGGAATGGAGCATGATATTGGCTTTTCTTTTTTTTTCTTTTCTTTTCTGCTTAAGATACATGGAAAGCATGTTTAGGATCATTCTTACATCCAAATTTTTTTTGTAATCCTGTCATTTCTATATCTATATGCGGGAATTTGCTGCGATGCTTTGGATAATGGTTTAAGATCCTACTTATGCTATTCTGCTTTCTGTTGCATGTCCCTGTTCGAAGAATACATACTGAATGCAAATTCTGGGTTTTGATGTTGCAAGGAGGATCTGTTTTGGTCCATATGTGGTAGGTTTGAGTCTAGTTCCTTTTGAATTAAATGTTAGCTGGAAATACTTTCATTTGTTTTGCCTCTTTACTGAGCTTGAGTTAGCCTTTATGCTGCTTGGTTTTGCCCTTTTTGCTGGACTCGGTTTTATCCTTCTTCTAGACTGAATTTAATTGAGTTTTATATTAATTTTTAGTCCACTTGGTAGGCTTGGTTTGAGCTCTTTTCGAAATCAAATTTATACATGGAATATTTCTCTATTTTTGCTCCCTTTTGCTAGATTTGATTCAGCCTCTTTGCTGCTCGTTTTGCCCATTTTCTTGGGCATGGTTTGATGGTTGTTTTGCTCCTCCCTAATTTTACTTATGAGCTTGTTTGAGGCATGGTTTGGTGGTTGTTTTGCTCCTCTTCCAGGTTCTACCCGTGAGCTAGTTTAGAGCTTATTTAAGTCTGGTTTGGGGTTAGTTTTGTGGTTATTTTGCTCTTCTCCCTAGTTTTACTTATGAGCTTGTTTGAAGCTTGGTTTGGTGGCTTTGTTGGCTTAGTAGGCTTTGGTTTGTTGCTTTGTCGTAAACCTCATTTGGTGTTCACTACTTTAAAATTGTCCTTGGGTTTGTCCTTGGTCGCGAGTTGGATTTTGAAGCCCTTTGTGTGGGCTCGGGTTGCCCCTTTTCCTGACTCTGCCAGTAAGCTTATTTGGGGCTAATTTAATGATTGTTTGGGAGCTTTAAACTGTTGGGTTTGTTGTAGCAAAACTGTAGGAAGCTATTGTTGGCTATAGGAAGTTCAGAATTGCTGTTTGGAGCAGTTTGGAATCTTAAAAGTGTCATTAATTGTTGTAGTTAGTTGTTTGGGTGTTGTAATTACTGTTTGCACTCATGAAGTTGGTGATCGGGCCCATATAGATGTTGTTTGGTGATTATTTGATGGTTGGCTTTGTGGTGATTTTGTTCCATTTGTGAGCCTTACCCGTGAGCTATTTGGAAGCTTTTTTTTATTTTTGTCTGTTTTTCTTTATTTGTCGTGCTTGCCCTTTCACTCTCCTATGTATTTCAAAGGCAATGTAATGATAATACCCATGAGGGTTCCCTTTCACTATTCGTGGTCGTGCATGAAGTTTGTTTCCCTCTTTTCTGACATTGGCTGTTAGCTTCATTGCTGCTGTCAGTATTGTATTTAGCTCGGATTTAGCTTTCTTTTCATTTCTCCTGGATATGAATCTTTTCCTTTTTTATGATTGAAAATGTTTGATGTGGGATTAGTTTTCTCCTTTATTGCCCCTAGCTGCAAATATTAATGTGGTGAATATTCACCTTTGATGTGAAGGACGGTTCATTGATTGGGTGAGCCGTACTTGGAGCATTTTCTAATAGTATGTTTGGACTACGTTTTAAAGTTTTACCCGTCACATTTTGAAACTTTATTTGTGAAAGTCTAAATTACATTTTGAGATTTTTAAACCCCTTTTTGAGATTGAATCGGTTATTTTTTATTTTATTTTATTTTTAACGAGTTTTAAATGCTTTTAGGCCGATGCACTTACGATTTCACTCTAGGCTTTACTGATTTGACTTTGTTTTAAAAGTGGATCGGTCTCTTTTTTGTTTATTTTATTTTTTTTAACGGTCAAGTTAAAAATGAGAATTTCCAATTTAATTATATTCAGAAATAATTCATAATCTTAAGGAAAATATGAGAGAAAGAGAAAGGGAGAGAAAATAAAAAATAAGATTTGGATCTTCGATGTGATAAAACCTAAAGGGGGATAGAATAGTGAATCATCCACTGTTCATTTTTGCATATGAAAGATAAGCTGTAAATTGGAAGAATATTTGGGGGTCGGAAGAAAGTGAGAGTTTAGATAGCAATTAGGGACATGGATTGGAAAGATCAGTAGGTCTGCACTTAGGTTCCTTAAGTTTTGAATCAAATTAAATCTAATTTCTCTAACTAGGTTTGAAGCACACTTCACAACCCTTTTCCCAAAGCTATAGGTTTACCCTTTAGGTTTTAGGAGTCTGATGATAAGCTAAGCTTAATCTAAAGATGTTTGAGAGTTAGTTGAAATGACACTTAACTGAGGTTAAACACTTTATAACCACTTCAGGCCTAAATTAAAGTATGGACTTCCTAGGTCTTAGGAGCACACCCTGAGAGAGTCCATCATCCTAATCTTTAAATGATCCTAAGAAGCCAGACATCTGACCCTAGTTCATGAGATAACTGGGACAATAGGCACGAAGGTGCACTAGATTGTGACTCATGACTGATTTAATTAGATCAAATAATGAAATTTTTATCTTAACTTGACAAAAACTGAAACTCAATGCTCCGAGATTTGAGTTTGTCTTACACTCAAATCCTCCTAACAATTGGGGACATTCCAATATCACATATGAATTTCCTATTATTGGTCATTTATATGTGATATTGTATTTTTTTTTATTTTATTGTCTTTTTCCTATGATTTACCTTTTTCTGTTAAGTCCTTTTCAGGTCATATTTTCCTCTTTTACACAGCGCATAATAGCTAAACTTAAAGGAACAATGAACCTACCAGGTGTACAGGTTTAATTTATATTACAGCATTTTATTTTCCCAGCAAGTTATATTATTTTCATAGTCTGTTATACTATTTTCCCAACATGTTATACTATTTTTTATAGCACGTTATACTCTTTCTTTCAGCATGTTATATTATCTTTCTTCTTTACGGTACAGTACATTGTTACATTTCTTTCACACTGCATGTTTTATTGCTTAGTTTTTGTACTATGTCTTAGTATAGAATAACCTAGTGGTTAGGTGTATTTTCAAAACTAAAACTAAACCAGAAGGTGCTACTACGAAGAGTTTGGAGCGAACATCGTGGGCAGCACGACGAGGAACAATTTCCAGGTGGATCTGCAGCAGCAAAACACAGTCACATCACCTATCACCTTTGTTAGTTTAAATAACAACTCATAGGATCACTCTTTAGGCTTTTTGTACAACTTTGTTGTATAATTATAAGCTCTAAGTTTTTAGGATTCTGAGGTTACTGTGCGGTATGGTGTAAATCTTCTTGTCTTTTTAGGCTATTTGCACAGTCCGACATTGTGCAAACATAAGTCAAAAATCTTAAATAATTTGCAGGATTGAAATATCAAATTACATCATTTCAAAAGACATAAAGTCAAACAATAAGATAGTTGGGAGTTCACCCGGATTTTTTCTCAGATCTGTGATATCCCCTACTTTTCTTCCCTTTAGATTCCTTAAATAACTGTTCATATTTTGAGTCATTCCCATTTGATTTTCCCATGTCCAACCGTGAAAACCTAAACTTTGAAATCTTGAAAGCAAAACCACCTGATCTTAATCGAGAGTTTTCTTAAATGACTTCCAATCACTTAAGATATAATTACCTATAGGGGTTTGCTTCTATAAGGAACCAGGAACCCAGATAAAATAAACTTTATCTAATCCTCGTATTAGGTAGGGGAACTTGTCGGCAAATAAGAAAATTTCGCAGACCAAACGGATGTCACAAATTGTTTAATCTATGTGATTGAATCCCTAGTACAAGTGATATATTTATTGTTCGGAATAAGTGTATTTTACGTGTAGTATTGTATTCAATTATTTAAGTTATTTAAAATGTGAGACCCATTTGGTCTCACCTATTTTAAAATTAAAATGTTACTTTTAAAAATCAAAAAGGGTCATATTGATATTTAAATTATTTTCAAAATCACAAAATCATCATCTTTTTCAAATCACGAAGTTAAAAAATGACTGACACTCATCTCAGAAAGTATAAGGTGTAGATGTTACAACTCTTACCTCACATACACTTGAAGCTCTTGCAGGCACAACTGTTGGCAAACTTTCTACTACAGCACTACCACCTCTTCCGAATGAACAACAATCTTCAGATGAGGAATTGCAGGTCTACACTTTCAAGAGAAAGAAGAAGAATGGTGATCTACTTGAGATAAGAAATCTAATAGATGATACTTTGGTTACTTCGATCAATGGTACACACCTCATCAATTTGTTAGCTGGCTCCCTCCCGAGAACTAGAGGCATAGATAACTAAATTGGGTTGTCCCGATTGATCTTATATGTACCATCTACTTTTGGGTTTTTATTTTTCTTTTTTGGTGTGTTGTACCGTGTGGGTTGGGTGTCTATTTGGGCCCACCCATACAACCTACCTGTACTCTTTTCTCTTTAATATAATTGCCCTTGGGCTTTTTAATTATATATATATATATATATATATATAAACTTCCCGAAATGTTGACAAACAAAAAAATTGTAGCCAGTTTCTTTCTAAATGGCCTGTTTTCATAATAAACCATGATATTATAACTAAATAATGAAATGAGTACACAAGAACAAATTACAGAAAAATGCAATATTAAAATATATGAAGTAAAAAACATAATTAAGGATATTATGATGATAAAGCAGACAATATCAATCTGATAAATGAAGAGATCCAATGTAAGATTTCATTTCTAGTGCCTAACTCGCAACCTTATGAACATTAGAGAATGATGATATTTTTTTTCATATTTCTACTCCCGCTCAAAAACAATATTTGAAACCGCCCTTTAGTACTTAATAAACTACCATCAAAATCATAAAATTGACAAAAATTTGTGGCATCAGCCACTTACTAATAGGAATGGGATGAGGGGATAACTCATTTATAGGATCAATAACAATGTTGTAAAATTTAGTTTTGTAAATTAGAATGGCTCTTTTGTGTTTTGGTTGATTTTATTTGATTATAAAATGAAATTGTTCGAAAGATTTCCTCCGTCCAACCATCAACTCCTGTCTTGGTAATTCTAAGCCCATGGGTCAGCTCGTGACAAGTGGTATCAGAGAAAATTAGGATTAATTAATACAACTGTGATGAAAGAGCCACGAGGATAATTATAAGAAAACTTTAATAATAAAAAAATTAAAAATTTAAATTAACACTAATTAAATAATTATTTTAATTCAGACATACGGATGCATCCGAGATTCAACAAGGGAGAAGTTTGGTAGAAAATGGCAGTATCACTTGTTGTTAATGTTAATACAAATATTTTGACCCAGATGATAGCGACGATGACTTAGCTGATTCAAGAGTCTATATTGCAATCTGTTGAAAGTGATACAGTTGTTGTGGATAAATATTTGAAAATATTTCAAGATTTGTGTTATCACCTATGTTCAAGGGAACTGAAGATCCAATTGAAGTGGAGAATTGGCTGATGAGAATTAAAAAGATATTAGATAGTATGGCATGCCCTGATTAAAGAAGAGTGTCTTTAGCTACATTTATGTTGGATAGAGAAGCTGAAAGGTGGTGACGTGAGCAACATCAAGACATGTTAGAGGGCATATCCAACATGATGATAAGTTGGGAGAATTTTGTTGAGTTTTTTAGGGAGCGGCTTGTTCTCCTATACGGGTGGAGGCAGATACATAACAAGTTTAACAAGTTGGAGCAAGGAGAAAAGTCAGTCATGTGGTATGAAGTAGAGTTCACTGCACTGTCAAGACATGTTCCACAGTTGATAGCTACTGCAAAAGAGAAGTGTTACAGATTCCTTTCAAGTTTAAAAGATTCGATCAGACAATCGTCGATGCAATTAGAGATTGATGACCATTCAACTTTAGTGGAGCAAGATAGATGAATAGAAATTGATTATCAGAGTGTAAGGAGATGTACAAGAAGAAGGGCAATAATGAAAGAGAGCATGTGGATCAACCAGAAGAATTTAATGTGAAGAAGCACAAATTCAATTTTGATAAACTCAATGGTGCCACTTCTCATAGTCCCATAGTCACTTGTGCCAAATGTGAAAAACAGCATAAGGGTGAATGTTTGATGTGCTCCAACATATGCTACTGGTGTTGTCTGTCTGGTCACACAGTTAGAAACTGACCATCATTTGGCCAAAAATCCTCGGAGGAACAAAAACCAGGTGCAGTTCCTTCACAGAATATTGCATGTGAGCAAAGAAGAATAGATTACATAGCTTCAGCTCCAACTCAAATTCAACCAAGACAACCAGTTCGACGTCGAGTTTATTCTCTTACTGGTAGAGAGACTCAAGTACCTATTGGTGATGTTGATGCTGCTAGAGATTGATGAGTGTTATGTTTTATCAAGTGTTATAGCTTGTGCGGTGTGTTGTTATTTTATCTTGCTTCAGCTGTGATGTTACACTCTTTCAGTTGATGCAAGAATTTTGGCTATACCAAATCTTTATTTTATTATATCCATATTTCATATTGTTGATTGAGTTAAACTTCTTGATTAAAATTTATGGATAATTTAAATTTCGTCAGCTTAACAAAAA